>NJDC01002891.1:75702-91387 GCA_002245475.1 Calephelis virginiensis | reverse complement strand
GTATGAGAAACCCTGCCTTAGAGGGTAGGATTACCAAGAATCTGACCTTAGTGGGTGTCTACTCAATATAGTGACCCTACTCACCAATTTCATGGCTGTAACTTTACCAGTTTTTGCTCGGCGCCGATGAATCAGTCAGTCAGGACATGTTATTTTTTAAGTATAGATAATGGGAAAGTAATGTATGGGAACTTGTGATGCTTGGTTTTTATTGAATCATAACCGTACTTTAACTTAAATAAAACTCAAGATGAGCTTCACCAGTTGTTTTATTTTTTATTCTAAGCCTAAAAAATGGTGAAAATTTAGGTACCCAGATTGAATCTCGAAATGTAGCTTCAACTAATTATTACAGTAAAAACAATCAAATGTATCAAATGTTCTTATTAGGTAAACATTAACATTGGAATCATGCATAATTACAGTAAGATTCAGAGAAATGCCCTATTTTTCAATTAATCGCCTTACCTAACCTCTGTCTGTCGATTACCGACTCCCGGTACGACAAGTGGAGGTAGTTTCAATTTCGAGCATTACAAACGAAAGTTGTTGTTACATTATTGAAATAGGTATAACAATACCTTAAGTTTATAGTAATTGCTTTTATGTTTAATCTAAGAACTATGACAAATTTTCAATCAGGTATTACAAATGATAATAATAGGTTTTAAGGATAATGAAAATGTATGCTTAATTAACTATATAATTTGATAGCGACTTTCATTTACAGTAAAATTGTCAAAGTTTGAAATCGCAAAGAGGTTGAATATAAACATAATTTTAGAATCAGGTTTATATGTTATGTCGAAGGGAACAAAAATATAAGACCCTGTATAAATTACCCATGACACTACTGACCAGTAGTGCAGAAGAAAAAAAATATTCTCCACGACACTACTGATAGTGCGGCGTGGTAGTGTGGTGGGGAATAAATGGTTATGAAAATGGTTACAATATACGCCTATGCCTTTCCTTAACATATCTTATGTATATTTGAGGTTGCACATTGTATGGAAACGAAGACACTATTTTTATATAAAAACATTGTCAATAAAATTTTAATAACAACACCAACATCTAATTTTTTTCAGATTTTACCTAACCTTTTTACACTGAAAACTAAATAAGTCACGTAAGCCTTGATCAGTGAGTGTCAAAGTAAACAAAAGTTGAATTTTTTTTAAGATTTGTATGAAAGCGGGCCGCATTGTCGCTGCCCTGGAGAGGCTAATTTGGGATGGGCTAACTTCACCTTCATCACTAAGCCTTATCTTGGCTATATATTTGAAAAAGAAATATATAAAATTTGATACTGAGATTTCAAATGCAATAAGACAATGCTGCCTCACATTACTAATGCATCTGTTTACTGCATTATAACAAAGACTTCCAAATAACTATAAATAGTTAGAATCTAAGTCCTGAAGAAGCGGAAAAACAACAATATTATGAATCTTGCTGAAATTTTTGGATTGAGACTGGAAAAAATAGATAAGATAATACAACAGTAGTGTATTCTTCAGTGTTGGGTGGAAGTTACAAATATAAAAAGCTTCTGGAGATAATATACTTGAAGACATATGCGAACCCATTATACCATGTTTTTCACTTCCACATTCAAATGCTGAAAAATTCTCCCAAATAAATTTAATAAACAATAATCAGAATGAATTTGATTACTCTTCATTCTCTGTATAAGAGATTCGCTCAGAAATGCTTTCGAAACGACATCCTTCCTAAGACCATACTTGAGCAAATGGGAACTGTAGAAAAATATTCAAAATGAAATCACGTGAATTGTGGAGCTGAAACAGCTGCACAACATTTGAGTTCACAACCTTCTACATCTTCCTCTAGTATTTAATTAAATATTATTCCTTTTTAAAATTGTCAATTAAGTAAATATAAATTGTTACATGGTAATGTGTAATATATATGTGTAATAATATGTATAATAAAATTTAAAACTTTTTTAGGCTGATTTATTTAGTGTGTTACATTTTAAATGCAATAAATACTAAAGCCTTTAAAATATTACTGTGTGATTTCTAGTATTCATGTAAAACGGTATTTATTTTTACTGGGAAATTTAGCTATTTCTAGCTACTTTTTAGCACAAATATATTACTCAATATAGTAATTTTCTGTAAAATTCTTAACCACAGGCCTTCAATAGCAGTTGGCAACACTGGTGAAATGTTCCATTCTTTCATGATGTGATGACTAAGAGAAATATTCATTTTATGTCTTTAAAACAAGAAAACCAGTAGACAAATGTTTGATTCAATTCAAACAGGGATTTTTGATAAGCAATATAAAGCAGATATATTCTGGATGTTTGTATTGCTTTAAATTTATATTAGTAAAATGAGTAGATACAATGAAGCAAGATTTGGTTTTTTAATTATTAACAAAATTTGTATGAATGTTGCCTCCCTAGTAATGATAATTTCTCTGAGTTTCAAACATGTTGTTTAGAATCAGACTGGTATTTTTTTCAAATTATTAGATTAAGGTAGACCAGAAAGGGACTACCTTATTCATGAATGTTTTTTATACTTAAGATAAAAAAATGTATTCCCGAAGTGAGCCCACAGTCACTGTTAAATGGTCAGACGCAAAGAAAGTAACCATTTAATCATTAGCACATAAACAATTGCAAGTAACAAGAAATAAGAAGAAAAATACTTAAAGAATGGTCGCAAAATTATATGTTTTGGCCTCTGGCAATAAACAAATATACACTGAACAATGCTCATAGAGCTGTCAAGTCAAGAAAATCAAACAATGTTATACAATAGTCACCATTGAAAATATTGTTCTCACATTATTTTTAAATCTGTAAGTATACTTATTTATAATAGAATTAGCTAAAAATTTCATAACATCAACAGAAAAAGCTTATATCCCATTATGGTTTAAGGCTATTAATCATTTATAAAGGTATCTTGCTGATTCTCAGTTTCACAGAATCTAGCATCTTAAATATTAATCTCTGATGAAAAAGCAATAGACAACAATTTAACTGACATTCAAAAGAGTACAATTTGGTCAATAAAGAATTGTAACTAAAATATATAAATCTTCACTTGGCTGTGGTAGTGACATGTACAGAACTTACTGTATGTGATATATTTAAACCAGACTCAAGTATGCAGTATATGAAGTACCTATCTCCCAATAATATCTTCTAATCAGGTCATTTTAGACCGAAGAGTACTGTAACTCGAGTGGTACATATACAATGAAGTCACATATTGAGCATTAATGTTTTAAATCCATACAACTATAGATTTAAATTTTCTTTTGTTCAATGAATCCTAGTAGAAGCTTCTGCGAGGACACAAAATAAATCCCCATAATACAGCGTAAAATCCCGAAAACAAGACAACAAAAGGCTTTTTCAAAAACAACGCTTCATGATTAGACTACATACAAAGTAGACGACACGACGAAACACACTAATGCGTTCTAGAAAAATTATCCACAATATTTTCAGTAACTAGGTAGGTACATAATTGCAATGCATAATGCTTCGATTTTTCGTTTGAAATCGCGTACGGACACATGTAATCATAAAAATGATATATACCTATATGTATTACATTTTTTCGATTTTCACAGTTTACCGATACCAAGTTTCTTTTTGTTATAAAGGTAATACAAAATAAAAATTGTAAAAATAAAGTCGGGAGTTATAACTTTACATCACAGACCAAACCAATGGGTGCACAGTCAAAATAATGTCAAAATTGTATGAACAGCAGCAGTCGCTGCTATCGTCAGGTGACGGAGTCAAAATGACATCTGACTGTGACCGTCACAGTCAGATGTCATTTTGACTCCGACTCTTCGACTTCACAGTGTGAAGTCGAAGATCAAAGACTACAGTGATGGTCATAGTATATTATCTATAGTGATGATTACTGTCAATTTTCAATCTCGTGTCACACACATCATCGTCACTGTTACTTACCATTAGACTGTTTGAGTAATTTCTATGGGACCCGAGAAATGGAGTAAAACTCATAGAAAATAAAAAGACGTGGCTAAATTCGGAAATGATTTTAAAAAGTACACAGTTTGCAATTTGCGAAACAGAGCCATTACCATGAGTTTACGTCTTATCAAGTTTGTACTAGCTACTGTCGCTGTAAATTATTCGTACAAAAACTTTTAACAACACCTATATTGGTAATTAAGAGAAACACTTTTTTAGACCAAAATTGTCGTAGATTTCGACATTTAACTTACCTAACAAACGTAATCTATACCAAATAACAGTAAAAAAGTGAAAAAATCACAGACTGATAAATAAACAAAAAACAAATAACCAAATATTATCCCTGGAAGAGTTACACCAATTGGTCTAACCCCACAATATCGTGTAAGCCGGTAATACTAATACCAGAGATTTTAAATAATAATAATCTCTGCTAATATACAGTAGTTTTAAATAAAAACTGTAATCAATTTAATAATAACCCACACTGATAAAATTACACCGATGTTCAAAACCGCACCAGTCACACTCACCGGTCCGAACGGTGCCCGGGTCTACACATACGCCCTGATGGACGACAGCAGCACGGTGACACTTGATGCTGGAGTCTTCTCCAGCATTGCTTGAATGAAACATGAAATTATACCAAGTAGGTCAAACAATAACAAAAATAATGAAGGAATCCATAACATGTCTAAAGGAAAACAAAAAGACATTAGCAAACTGTGGTTTCGGTGTGTTCGAGGATTGGGTTTTCGGAGAAGGGTTATCCATGATGTATGGGAGATGCCACACGATGGATTGGGGCTCCGATTTGATACAGTAGTTTTAAATAAAAACTGTAATCAATTTAATAATAACCCACACTGATAAAATTACACCGATGTTCAAAACACAAATACATATCTTGAACATAACCAATATTTTTTCTAGAAAATTAAACAACCTCAACCCTTAGGTTGTCTGACAGAGATCGCTCTGAAGCGATAAGACGGCCTTTGTGCACCTAAGCTAAATATTATAAGTGAAAGAGTGTGTATTATTTTGTAAATTTTGGTGCATAATAAAGTGTATTTATTCATTCAATCATAATTAATATCATAATAATAATAGGTGTGTGTAGGTTGATAAAGACAATTTTCTGTACATCATACACTCAAAAAAAATTGGTGTCCGAATGTCTATATAGGCATTAACTATTAGTTGAAAATCGATGGTATTAAAAACTATGTTTTTTTCTATAAGATTTAAACCACAAACATTAAGTTATAATATATAGAATATAGAAAAACGAAAGAAAAACAAGTATACCGAAACATGCTAAATACTTACTTGATTGGCAGTAATTTCTAAAACTATATTATTTATTAAAAAATACATATATCATGAAAAACACAAATCGTCACGTGTACAAATGTGTATCGCCTCTGTGGTCCAGCGGTTCAGTAGTTGGACTTGACTGCATGAGGTCCCGGGTTCGAATCCCGGGTCGGGCCAACAAAAAGAAAATTGGGTTTTTCCAATTTTCTAATAAAAAAAATGTTGCTCAAGATAGGACATGTGCCCGGTTGGCGATAGGCTTGCCACCTATCACATTGTGGGACTTAGTATCTTCGGCTAGTCGTGGGTGCCCTGGTTATGCCTCTGCCTACCTCTTTGGGGATATGTGCGTGAAGATACTTTACAAATGTATTCAATAATAATCTTAAATCACAAGTTGCATTGAGTATGTTTGTGGGAACCAAGAGATGGCGCTGTAAGACATTTTGGTCCCACAGAATTTATATGATTTATTATTGGAGTACTATAGTTGGTCTGTGCACCCATCTTTTAAAAGTTTCTTGTCAAATGTGACATTTCCGAAAATTGTTAATTTTTAATATAAAATTGTTAAATTTTAAATTTTAAAATTTTAAAAAATCGAAACTCTGCACAACTCAACATTCAAGGCTTCGAAAGAACAATGAACAATTATAATAATATTTGGACTAGTAGAATATTTGATTTTATTATGGCTTACATTTGGACATTGACGTAAGCCAATCAGGCTATTTTTATGTTCATAAAGCGTAACATTTATTAAAATTCTTAACACTTGGCACTTCATGATATAATAAATATTTTTATTATTACATTGACACAAGCATTAATTTCGCCTAACAACTTCCTAATGATAATGAACACATATCGCTCTGATGATGGTAAAGGTGTGTTGGCGAGCGTTGCTGGAGGCAAGGTGTCAAATCGCGTGGGTATGTTTCTCGGGTACCATACGCTCTAGATTGAAACACGATAGTAGCGAACATTGACGTTATGGTGGCAAGAGTAGGAAAGGCGGTGCTAATCTATATTAGCCCTAGCAAAAGTCTTCAACCTGGTCATGATCGCAGTGTTAGTAAAAATCGAGCGAATGACTCTCGTTTCCTTAACCTTCTTTCAGTTGGTGTAGTAATATTATTATTTAAGAGTTCGTGTAGAGCTACCCCGAGGATTACTGCGAGCTAACTAGATCTATTGTGATCACAACTCTAACTCTTACTCTTACTTAAGCTTAGATCAATACTCCAAGGCCGTCAGATTCTAAGAAACACAGTTCTTGCTGATGCTCTTGGGATTGATCAGCTTAAGATCTCGGGGATATATTAATTTAGGGGCCCAGATGCTTTCTTCTAGCCTGAATAAACGCGAGACAGTCGCAGAGGACGTGCATTGCCGTCTCTTCTGCTTCACGGCAAGACCTGCAGACAGATGTCTCTTTAAGGCTCATACTGCCAAGGTGTTTGTTTAGACCGCAGTGACCTGTTATAGCTCGAACTAAGACCCTGAACTGAGCCCCTATACTTTAGGGGACATTTTAACGTTACTTATGGGACTGTTTCGATTTGAAACATTCCCCTAAAATACGTTAAAAGGTCCCCTACAGTATAGACGATCTTGGTGAAATAGGGCATCAGTTTCTTCGGCTAGTCCTGGTGGTGCCTCTGCCTACCTTTTCGGGGATATATGGGTGTCAAGATACTTAAACATGAAGAGAAAATAATTAAATAAAAAAATATAATTGATTCTCATTCCCATGCAACTTTCCCTGCTTTTTCTTCATAAGAACCTTCTCCTGACATAATCCATCAAACAAAAAAAAAATTGGTACATTCGTTCAATCATGATGTGATGACCACGCTAAAAAGAACTCATTTTTATACATAATGTAGATTAAATATAACTCAAATACCGGCCACATAATAGAAAAAATACTGCATTTATTATATTTGTTAATAATACAGTTTATAAAAATGTATAGCACATCGCAAAAACTTATGACTGTATAACCTTGTATTAACTTTTTAACAGTTTTGAAACAAAGTAGCTGTGACATACGGAAGGATTTAACTTAACAAAACTGTAAACTGTAAAGGTTCTATTTTTGCTATTTAGCTAGGAAAATGGGAGTAGGTGTGCAGATGGGGACAGCTGTCCCCCCGCCACCGCTAATGGATAGCGCCCAGTTGGACGGGCCGGGACGGGCCGCATCGCAGTGCAATAATCCTCCTAGATCGCTTGCATACATTTTGTATGGAGCAACGCTCACTGGGCCGGGCTACATCGGGGCGGATTATTGCGCGGCGGATTTCCGCGAGGCACCCCGCGTGCATACCCCAATGGCCGATGCGGCCCACAGTGACCAAAGATCTAGATATTAATGTTAAGAAAAGAACACTATGGTATTTCAACGCTAAAGTTTCGTACGACAACTACTAGATGCGCCACTTTGTCATGATATTTGATGTCATGATTATACATGATATTTTGTATGAAAATATATTCTACGCTGATGAAGTTGGGGTAAATAGCTTGTATTTCTTGGTTACGAAACATATTGAAAGGATTTCCTTGTGATAAAAAATTGATGCCGCCTAGTAACACCAAAGGTGGTGATGGTGTGTTGCCAACCTAAGGCTGGGATGTTAAGCCTTGATCAAAAGTAAGTTTACCAGCAACATTATCCTCCAAACCGGAAAACGTCGACGTCAAGCGCTGACGTTATGGTGGCAGGAATATGTAAGGTGGTGGTAACAATCCGGGCGAGTCGTTACGAAACTCAACCATCTAGTGAGATGTTACGGTGTTAGTGACGGTAAGCCTAACCTTTCACGAGCAATCTGACAGGAAGATAGATGGTCTATTCTGCAAAAGAGCCTTGACCAACACGGGAAAAGCGTTGTTGGAAAGCGGCAATTGCTTATTATTAATATATCTTGTAACTTTTAGGTGCTTACACGCATTCAGTTCCGCACCCTGTAAGTCATAGCTCATGGGCAGCAACTTTTCAAAATGGATATCCAACTAACACGATTTCCCACTTCGTTTCAAATAAATTGATTTTAAATGCAAACAAAAGTGTATGTCAGGAAAAACAGTAGGATTCACCTGAGAAATAAACGATGTTTAATGTAAATTTGTAATAAATTAAAACTTCATCACATGCTTTTATGTTTTATTTCATTATTTTTTTTTAAAGCACACTGCGTTAGTTTAAAATTTTTAACCTTTTTATTTTACTTACATATTACAGAAGAAGACAAAATAAACTTCATGCTTATTTAATTCCTTTTGTAATATGTAACATAAATGTACGAAAAATCAATGTGACCGTTTCATGAAAAGACTTGACTAATTTGAGACGATGTGGTGTGGCTATGCGTGCTGGTGATGATCACCGTTACAGTACATTCTTATTCAAATAAAATTTTCACATGAATAAGATAAAATGTACTGTTGTGGTGATAACTAAATCACCAGTGTGCGCGTAGCCTTACAATATCATGAAAATAAAAAAAATATCCTTCTTAGTGTGAGTGTGAATATAATATACTCACACTGACACATTTGTTTTAATTAATCAGTCACTAGATAGCGGTAGTTTCCATAGGTTTCGAAAATCGGCAAAGAGGTTTCTCTTTTCCTTTATGGACAGTTACTTTTACTCTTTGGACCAAACCACGGAAGACAATCATAAGCAAAAAATAATAGACCGTAAGGCAGGGCTTGTTAACGATACCAATTCCCATTAAAAATACCGATAATTACCGGTAATTTTATAAAGATACCCAGGTAACGATAAAATTTAGTAACGATACTTGGTAATTTAACAATGTTGTAGCGATACCTGGTAACGATATTTTTACCGTTACTTTTAAAAAAGTATCTTTATTTATAAATCGCTAACGCTATTGAATTCATATTTTAATTATTAGCTACGTTGCCGCTCTGCCGACTTGCGAGAGCGCGCGGCGCGACACGTTGATACTTGCTTACTTACGTTTATGCGGATGTTGATTGGTTGATTTTGTTTAGTTCGAAGTAATAATTTTGCGAGATTGGTCGTATTTGTTTATTTTGTGTTTCACTACGTAATTGATATATAGGTTAGTAGGTATTGTGTTTAAGTTAAATACAATATGGGTCGTAAGAAGCAAAATCCTGTGTATAGATATTTTACATTACATGAAGATAATACTGCAACCTGTTTAGTGCCTGAGTGTGGAAAAAAATTTAAGGTTTGTATATATACCTACCTACTTTTTATTTTTACCGTGTGGTTATGGAATAACCTGGTGCACCCTTACGTACCTACCTATATAAAAGTCTAATTTAAAACTATAGGTTTATATATACGAGTATATATATACCTACGTTTAAGTATACCTGACTGTTCAATAAGTACAACATAGACATAAATTCCGTATTCTTTATAGGTACTTAAATACCTATTTTTATTGTCTCGTTTATGCAGGGCGGAAATAAACTACCTACATACCTACCTACTTACTTGCTTCATTGAATGGAAATGCGAATGCGCAACTTTTAAAACATTTGCATGACCTACCTGCCTTGTTGGTTGTGGTTACTTACACTATCACTTATTACTTAGGTATATACTGGTTACTTACTTACTAACATATTATTTATTCACCGAACGCCAATTGGAGGGTCGTGGGTGCGAGTCCCACTTGTGATACCTACCTGCCGTGGTTCAATTTTTTTTATTTAAACACAACTTTTCTTTGTTTTCATTTATAGCTATACGCTTTTAAACATATATGCTAGCTGTTTTCCGCAGCTTCATCCGCGTATTTAGATACCTACGATATGCTGGCGATGTAGCAGAAAACAGCTAGGTACCTAACATCTTTATAAATTGTAGCCTGTGTTTTATTCTAATGTAGTATACATAGTATAAAACGAATTCGCTTCTTCTGTCCCTATGTCCCTTTGTATGCTTATATCTTTAAAACTACGCAACGGATTTTGATGCGGTTTTTTTTAATAGGTATAGTGATTGCAGAGGAATGTTTATATTTTATAGGCGTGTGAAGCCGGGGCGAACTGCTAGTAAGCTATATTATTGTGAAGTTTGTGAAGTATAACAAACAAACTAACTTCCGCATGTAGGTATAATATTTATGTTGCATGTGGTGAATGTAGAATAACTTTGCTTCAAATTTTCATATTTCAGACACAACATGGTGCGAATTTAACAAAACATTTAAAGCACCTACATGGCGAATTACACAAAGAAGTGATGGCATTAAATAAAAACCAAAGTTCATCTGGCTCAACTACTAAAACATCAGTTTCTGACAGAGTACTTAAGGAATGTACAAACTTGGTAGCAGTTCATGGTCGTCCCTTTTCGATGATAACGACAAAGCATTTCAAAATTTACTAGCGTTGATTCCGGGTAACACAATTACTATAAATTCAATTAACATAAAAGAAAACGTACGATTGATGGCCAATGAAATGAGAGATGAACTGATTAATAAATTGAAAGATAAAATTATATCAATAAAATTAGATGTAGCTTCCGTTGGTACCAGAAGCTTTTTAGGCATTAATTGTCAATATATGGAAAACGGTAACATTATTTTAAGAAATTTGGGTGTGATAGAAATCTATCAACGTCACACTGCCGAACATCTTAAGGATCTTCTTATTTACAATCTGTTGCGATTTCGTATTGATACGAATCTTAATAAGAGAATTTATTGTGTGACAACAGATAATGGAGCGAATATGCTTAAAATGAGCAAGCTCCTGAACGACATATGTGTAAGCATGCCCAGCTCCAGCGAAACATTGAGTACTCCCAGTGATAATGCTATAAGTAGCGAATCTACTTCTGATGTCTCACTTTCAGATATAGACTTTGATTATGACTGCCATGAAGTTGAAGAAAATTTCACTTTAGTTATAACTGATATACTCCAAATGGAGTTAATACATAGAACAATTGAGGATGGTTACTATAAAATTGGAATAGTAAGATGTGCTGCACATACTCTACAATTGGCGGTGCAGGATGCTTGTTGCGATGCACAATTTCGTTCTTTGATCTCAAACTCCAGAGAAGTTGTACGACGCTTACGAACACCACAATTCGTCAGAATAATCAGAGAGAACAATAAGAACGTGCCAAAATTGGACTGTGCTACAAGATGGCACTCCGTAGTAGATATGGTCGAGAGTTTATTATCATTAAAAGACATTTGTGATAAAGATGCTCGTCTGTACTTGCCTGAGTCAACTTGGGAGGCACTGACTGAATTCCTTAAATCTTTGACTCCAGCTAAAGAGTTGACCAAAAAACTTCAAAAAGAACAGTTAACAGTCGGCGATTTTTATCTTGCATGGATGATGTGTCAAATTAAATTAAATCAAATGACGACAAAACTTTCTGCCGACATTGTGACAGCAATGAAACGAAGAGAAATACTCCTCTTCGAAAATGATATTTTTATTAACGGTATGTTTCTAGATCCTCGCGTTAATTCAGTGTTAACACAGGTTCAGATTCAAACGGCCAAAGAAAATTTAACTAAACTTTATCTAACACATTTTGAGTTAGAGCTAAGTAATAAAGAAAATTTTAATTATGATACCAGTAACATCAATAGTGATGGTTCCAATGCCCAGTCTGATCTTGATGAATTTCTAAATTCAAGTTATTTAAATAAGCATGATAATTTAATTAGTTTACTTTGTAGACACGATTCTAGTGACAACTTAGTATGTAGGCTACAGTCATCACTAGATCAATTTTTAAACGAACCTTTACTGCCTTCAAAAGAAAGTGTATTAATTTACTGGCAAAAATCAAAGAACAAATATCCCTATCTATATAAATTATCGACCATTGTCCTTGCAGCACCAATGACCCAAGTCAGCGTAGAAAGATTATTTTCTTCTTTAAAGTTTGTCGTTTCTAATTATAGGTTTTCAATGAAAGACGATGTAATCGAAGACTTACTATTTATTCGCTGCAACAATTTATTTAATAAATAACGAATATTAAATTAGGTACCGCTGTATAAAACTTGCTTTTGTGAGATCTGATATGTTTATATCATATTAATAAAAATAGTGTGTAAAACACATGGTTTTATTATTTTTGACTTTCGCTATCAAAAGACAAATCATCATAGGAATGATTACCTCTCGCCTGTAGTATGTAAGATAGTATTTGTATATAACATTTGGAACGTATGCATGGATGCACATAGTTGAATTGCTCGCCAACTAGCTGGCCGAATGCTTCGTTCATTTTGTTTTTATCATTGAGTGGTTCATACGCTTTACAGTCCGAACATACTTTAGATATATCTTTGTTGGATGATTGGTTTGCGGTAGTTAAATTTTCACTGTCAAAATCAAATGATAATTTATAAGAATGGTTGCCCTTAACTTTCTCAAAGTAATTTAGTATTTGTATGTAACATCTTGAACGTATACATGTAGGTAGATAATTCAATTGCTCGTTAAGTAGCTTGCCGAAAAACTCGTTACTTCTGTCTTTTTCACTATGACTGTGAGCATGGTAAATTGAACATTCGGTGCAAGTTTCAGTAACGTATTTTTTTGGTGCAGTTTCCTTTACTAACACATCGTATCCAGCTACGAACGTACGACGGCCATTCTGCACCCGTCCCATTCCCAATACCAATGGCGAGGGTGGACTGTCATCGTACTCGGTGAAAACAAGTGGCGAGCGACTTCGACTAACATCTGAAAAAGAATAATTTCACACATAAGCATCATCATTACGGTTGTAATCACGCCCCAATCACGCCTTCCAGTAAGGTGATCTTGGTGGAAAATTTGTTTAAAATAAATCAAATTTTGGATTATATCTACGTTCCACACTGATGCAAACCACTATTTTAATCTGTGTGGAACCCCTATTAGTCATGTCAACTATGAAACAGCGATATCTTATAAATTTCAATATCATTCCTAAATACATACGTAATAAAGATAAATGTTGTTAATGCACAGTACTAAATTTACTAGATGGTAGAGTTTCGCAACGACTTGTCTGGATTGGTACCACCGCCTTGCCTATTCCAGCTGCCATAACGTCAGCGCTTGGTGTTGACCTGTTCCGGTAAGGTAGCCGGTAAAATTACCTTTGCTCGAGGCTTAACATACCGGCCTTAGGTTGGCAACGCGCCATTGTCACCTGCGGTGTCTGTAGGCGACGTAAAATTTCTTACCATCAGGAAATACATCTGCTTGTTTGCCTTCCAATATTTAAAAAAAACTGTTTTTTTTTACTACATTACTAACGGAGACGGTCAAAGTATAAATTTAATAACGATGAAGAATAAACTACAAAAAATATCTACAGTTACTACCCCAAACTGTTGTGGGTTGTTGGCATGTCAGTATTGGCTATTTTCGCCAAAAGCATTCCAAACTATATTTACTGGCTAATCTATTTCAAACTTTCAATATCTAAGAATTATTTAAATAATTCATCATATCTGATTAGGTACTTACCCCTTCTTCGTGACAATACTTTCTCATTTTCATCTGCCATAGCACAATTTGCCCCAAAAATAAGGTGCATTCGATCCTAGTACCGAAGCAAATACTAAAGCATACGAGTATAACAATCGGTGCAGTCGAAGCAAAAAAAATGATAACAAAATTATGTATTACCGGTAAAAGTATCAACTTGATTGATGGTAGCGGTATTAAGATTTACCGGTATTTTTCTCAGAATTACCGTTAACATTGTTTAACGTTATTTTTGAAATAACGTTAATGCTCCGAGCTAGATTTAACGATACCATTTTTTTACCGATATTTCAAGCCCTGCCGTAAGGTCCATGGATGCAGCTATTTTGAATAACAGTTCTTCCGCCCACCTCCCCCCTACTTCTACTTTCTTCTTTCTTTAGGTTTTAGCCTTCACGTTAGTATTTAGACATTAGTCAAATAGTAATTTGCATCAAATTTTATATCAATTTCAATTAGTCATCAGTCATAAGTCGTCAGTAAGTCATGTCAGGCTCTTGGGTAAAACGGTGGCCTTTTTACACAAGCTCATGTAATGAGTTTTGGCGGCAACGAGGAAATATACGATACGCTAATTTTTATTATTTTTAGATTAAAAAAAATCTATGGCAATTATATAGATTTAGTATGGGTTGGCGGGAACGGTCGGAGGGGGAAGGCGCGATTTTCGAGAGTTTCCTCCAATCTTTAAGCTAAAAATGTGTAATATAATGTAAAAATGTATAATTTGTAAATTAATTAGTGTAAATATTACTTAGTTGTGTGTAAATGTGATTTAGTAAATAAGCTATACTAGTGAAAGACTATTGTAGAGTTTTATCACGACAGAAGAGGCAGAGGCCTGAACAAGAAAGAAATTTGAAGACGAAACTAGAAAAAGACATGAAATATTAAGATATGGGTTTATTACATAATATAAGACTAGTATAAAATATAGAGGTAAAAAAAGAATATTAAAAATACTTTTTGCACTGTCGTAGAAGTTTTGGCGCCAACATGAAAGAAGATGATTTTGGTGTTCAGAATTTTAGTTTTATAATTTGGGTGAAAATAATCGTAATTCAAGGATGTGACGTACTATAAAACAAATTAACGGAGAAACATAATATTATGTAAACTTCAAGAAATTAAAACTAAAGACGTATTGAAGGACTCAAATAAGCTTTGTCTTAGTGAAATTACTTTTAAAAAGGGGAAGACAATATGTTAAGAAACTGAAGAAATGAATTTAAAATTTTAATATGAAAAAGAATTTATTATTTCGGAAGACGTGGCAGCATGGCCTAAAGGTCTTAGCCGGCCCCAGAAAGGGGCAAATTAACTTACATTAAAAAAAAGGAGTTTTTGGCGCCATAGTGAATGAATATGGTCGTAATTTTTTCACAATTATTGAATTTAGTGTAAAATATGAGTAAAATTGGTTAAGTTAGGTGGGAATTAATTTGATTTTGTTCAGTGAAAGTGCATTAATGAAATAATCATGAAGAAATTAGTGTATCGTGAATTTTCTCGCTGCCGCCAAATCTCATAAACGAGCTTGTGTAAAGAAACCACCGCTTTACTCAAGACCCAGACAAGACTGTGTAAATAGTGACTAATGACTGTATAAGAATAATTAATACGGAAGACATAAATTGAAAATATTTAACAAGAAAAAGATTTATTAATACGGAAGACGTGGCTGTATGGACACAGATCCTTTGCCTTTCCCCGAACGGGATAAAATTAAAAAAAAAATATATTGTAATCTTTGTTGATAGGTATATTATTTAATTTACGATATTAATAATTAATCTTAATTTATTAATCTGCAATTTAATTAAT
>NJDC01002891.1:32611-54787 GCA_002245475.1 Calephelis virginiensis | reverse complement strand
CTGTATATTGTATAAGAATTAACTAACTTGACATTGACAAAGTAGTCGTGTATAACGTTTGAAAGCCATATTTATAAAAGAAGAAGAAGATTATATTATAGCCTATGGACACCACATATGTTATTAGTGTTGTCCTACGACCAGGATGTTAGGCCCATTGTGCAAGTCAACCCGCTACCCTACCCTCCGGACCAGAACTAGTTACTGCACACCACAGAACAATATCACTCACAGAGCTGCACACCAATCTACCAACAGTGACATTTTTGTTAATGACCTATAACTTATGCTTGCCTCTTGACGAACAGCCTGTCAAAGAGGCAGATGGTATATTCTACTTCACGGACCCGGACCAACACGGTGAAAATGTGATCCGGTATTGGCGATGACTGCATGAGGTCCCGGGCCGGGCAATTCAAAAAATGTGTTTGTAATGAGTATAAAATTAAAAAGGTTCAATTATTTCCAACAAAAGCTATTCGTAATGTTACTAATGCCAGGTTCCTATAATCATGCGAATCGTTTTGATTGCGGATGGTAGGATTTATACGGTTGTTAAGATTGTTAGCAACGGTTGCTCGTTTTCGACAGTTAACCCTAACATTTAAGTACTTAACGCTTCGTTGCTTTGAGCAAACTACGAACGGTTAAACTTACGAATTACGTTGATTATAGGAAACGGGCATAAGATGAAACTTAAATTATTGTCACGTTACATTATAGTTTTTACTACAGGTTTCGACGTAAGCCTCTTCAAAAGGTACGCCGCCTGAAACTATGTTAACTGCGGAATGAAACTCCCTAGTTATTTAGCTAATAGGTAGATTGATACATGCTGCACGTATTGTTCCGGGCTCCTTTGCAGAATAGACCATCTGTCTTCCTGTGCCAGGCAGCTCGTAAAAAGCGAGCATAGGCTTGCCGTCACTAACACCGTGACATCTGACTAGGTGGTCGAGTCTCGCTGCGACTCGCCCGGATTGGTACCACCGCCTTACCTATTCCTGCCGCCATAATGGCAGCGCTTGCCGTTGACGTGTTCCGGTTCGGAGGGTACCTTACCCTACCTAGCCGGTAAACTTACTTTTGTTCGAGGCCTAACATCCCGGCCTCAGATTGGCACGCACCATTTCCACCTTTGGTGTTTCTAGGCGACGTAAATTTCTTACCATCAGGAAATCCGTCTGCTTGTTTGCCTTCCAATAACCTTTAAAAAACGTTCTTGACTCCCAGATCAATTTGGCATGTTGTAAAATCTATATCTCCTACATATTTGATCACATTGTGGTGTACAAATAGGTACATAAATTTATATTTTCGTCAAGTATATTAAAAGTAACCTTATCACCGTAAACTAACAAGGAAAATGGCACCTCAGGAAAATAAATGGCAAAAGGCGCTTTCCATAATTTCTTAGTTGATAAATAAAATAAATTTGTAGAAAAGTGAATTTTGTAGATTATATAAACATTTAAAAAATAAGTACAGGTGATTTAAAATCAGCAGAAGAACACATTCCTAGCATTATTCGAGTTTTATGTTATGTTGTAGTTCAAATTAGATACAGACATATATCAACGCTCGATTTGAAAGGTCATCCTACTTTATACGTAAATATCTTTAGGCCAAGTCATCCTGCAGGGTAGACAGAGAGTGTCGAGAGCAAAGTGAAGAAGTTTGTCAGTTCAGCTAGTAGTGTTTATCGCCTAGTCTAGTAGTGGTAAAATTTTCATTGCCAAAAAATATGATCAAAGAAAAAAGTTAATAAACATTGTATCTTAGAATTCTGGCTTCCCGAGTATTCACATGGATTGACATCGCTGGTGTCTAAGCAAAATATGTTTTTTTACTATTATATCAACCCCTGTACATTTGCCTTTCTATACGCTAAAAATTCTAAAGCACCTTGAAGTTTAAGTATTAATTTACTTAACCTTTGCAACGGACCTTTACGAACCTACTTTATCAACCAGTTTTTTTAATTGCACACAAAATATACATATCACATTTACTTTAAACAAATTATTCATTTGTTACCATTATTCATACCTAGTTTTTTTATAGGATTTAAAACTTAAATCGTCGCGAATTAATAACATTTTTAATTATTTATCCGTCCCGTCGTGACCACGGCTTATGCAACTAGGCCGAAATATCGACAAATAAAATAAAAAGAGATCGTGAGTATCCCGTATAAATAATTAAAAATAATTCTTTAATGTTGATGATTCATAGAACTTAGTTACATTGTTTGCATTTTTACTTCATTGTATTCTTTGCCGTTGTATAAATAAGGTTCAAATGCGTAATTAAATTTATGAATTAATCATAATAGTTATATCTTTGTGCATTTTGGTCGAACACAATGTACCTACATAATATGTTTTTAAACGTATTTTTTATAAGACTGCAATCCTTTGTTTTGTTGTAAATCTTTGTTAGCAAAAACCTGTACTAAGTAGGTTGCTCGTAGTCCTTCCAATGTGCTTGAGAAATTTATAGCACCACTAGCTCAAACGGCGAACTTCGAGTCGTATTAGTTTGGTTTTGTATCCATCGAGTAACTTCGAAATATACAGACACAATTTCAACCGAATCAGTTCAGACGTTAAAGAGTTAGGTGACACATACTAATTTAAGGAGCGTTCAAGTAGGTACTACGTAACGCGATATTTGAAGATTTTCGACCCCCCCCCNGTAACGCACCGTAACGTTTTTCTGTACCCCCTTCCCCATTTCTAAACGTTACATAACACTCAAGTGGGTATTATTTTTACCCTAAAGTCGCAAAATGTTACATTATAGTTTTTACCCTTGGTATACTTTTTTTATAATTGCCTTTGCGGCATTAATACTAAATAAAACAAGAGATTTTTAATCCGCAACACCTGCGTATTTTGTTAATTTTTTATAAATTTTTGGCTTAACACACAATTTTTTTCGTCCTACGTCCAATCAATCCTATTTTAGCTTTTCTTAATAATAAACTCTCAAAATAGTATAGGAGTTTTAATTCCCTATTTTTTCTTTAAAATAAACAATGTTACGTAGGTAACATGATGTAAAAAAGACCCCCTCCTGCCCCCGCAACGAACTTTTTACGAGATTCCCCCCAAATTGCGTTACGTAGGTAATACTTGAACTCTCCCTTAAGTAGGTACCTACCTACAGGTATTATCAATTACTAGCCGATCTGCCGAACTTCGTATCGCTTTATATTAACAGCTACTAACAGTTTGTATGGAGAAATTGAAGTGTGTTCTTTCTAACCTTTTTTGCAATTCTCTTGACAGTAAACAATATACAAAAAAAGATTTACCCAAATTGGTCCATTCGTTCAAGCGTGACCACGCAAATGGAGATACATTTTTTGTATATGTATAAGTAAGTAGGTACATATTTTCACGCCCATATCCCCATAGACATAGGCAGAAGCACAACCAGGGCACGCACGACTAGCCGAAGACAAGACACTAAGTCCCACAATGTGATAGGTGGCAAGCCAATCACCAACCGGGCACATATGCAATCCCAGACAACGTAATTTTATTAGAAAATCGAAAATAGGTATACATTTTCCAATTTTTTTGCTGCCCGACCCGAGGATCAAACCCGGGACCTCAAGAAGTCATATCCGACGCCGGACCGTTAGACCACAGAGGATATAATATATTTAAATGATTCAGATATTGCTCGATTTTTTATACTAATAAGTTATGCACCTATCAAATTCCGTATTATCTGCCACTTAGGTAGTAGGTATGATTGTTTAGGTAGGTAATCTATGTTTATTAAATTCGTCTTAAATTAACAAAATGGTTAGTAGATACAAAAAAATTATTTAATGCCTCAGACCAATCAATTTTATTGGTCTGTACTGTCTGCAGGGTAAGAAAAATTCCGCACTACGTCCGATCCGAATCCGATCCGAGCCCGTGAAAATAAGTTCCGTTGCAGCCGTAGAACTATTTCTATGGTAATTCACGCACTAGATCCGATCTCCGTCATCCGATTTGTTTCCGTCATTCTAGAATCTCCATTTCAGAGAATATTTTTGACGGACCAAAGTAGCCATAGTACTATTTGTATGAACGCTTTGTATGAATTAAAGCTGACCTGCGTACGAGCAGAAAAAGAGAACGGGGTGTGCGGCAGGGTGACGTGGAATGGCAGGCATCTAGTGTATTTAGTATTAGTCAAAGTGTTAAATAAGTCTCCATAAAGGAAAAGAGATTGCTCTTTGTCGGTTTTCGAAACCTATGGAAACTATGACTAGCTGGCGACTGTTTAAATAAAATATGTGTCTGGATGAGTGTCTATTATATTTACATACACATTAAGCGAATTTTTTTCTTTCTTTAAAATTTATAGAATTATGTTATGTATCTTAGTTTTCGTATATTTATTATAAGTTATCTTAATTATGTACTGTCATGGCGATTCTCATATTTCCTGACGTTTCCTGGCGTAACACTGCGTGCTCATTTTAGAAAACTCCTTTTTATTTGTCAATCTTACAAGAGTACCTAGAAATCTTTACGTCTTCTGCGTCTGTAAAAGGACTCATGGTATTTGTCTAGGTATAGAAGTTGTGTTATTGTAAGAGAAAACATATTATAGTGTCAAGGATTTTCTTGTAGAAAAGAAATTACCTATAGTAAAATAATTGTAATAATCAATAAACAAATATAATTAAAGATAGGGTTGCCGAGGAGTTTGTTTCGCCGTTTTTCTTCTGTCTAGCTAGGTTTGGAAAAGGTGGTAGTTACGGTAGATAGGTTTAAATTTAAATATACTTAGTTTAAAAATGTTTGGTAATAAATAATTAAACTAGTGAACACTGCTGTGGCTCCTTATAAAATGACGTAATTCGATCCGAGTTTTCACGGGTTTGGATCGGACTAGTGCGTAAGCAATATCCGAATTCAGTCCGAGTTTTTTAGACCAATATTTTCATGGGTTCAGAACGGATTCGGATCGGACGTAGTGCGGAATCTCCCTTACTATTGAGTCTCGATATCCTGCGAATCGGAAATTGGAATCGTATAAGTATGTGTAATCGTATACAGGTACCTATGTCATTTTAGTTATTTTGAAAACAGAACAAGCAAATTATTAACATTTACAAATAAATTCGACGTATCCGATAAAATATTGTATTGACTTACCTATATTAACTAAATGTTAATAATTAGCTAGTATTGTGTTCAAGAGTAGGTACCTATAAAATAACATAGGTACTTGATTCCAACTTCCAATATCGCATGAAACGAGCTTCAAGAGTAGGTAACCCTACTGAGGTGGGTATAATTATACTTTTTTATTGGTCTGAGTTTAATGCTGAGTACTTAATATCTGCAGAGCAATACTAAAAGATAACTAGGCTAATACCTAATTATATAATGATATGTTAACTAACTAAGTATTCTGTATTTTGTCTAAACTCTCCAAATGCAAATAATAGTGTAATGTATGTAGGTACCTAAATACCACAAAGTATAATATGTAGTCCTACCGGTCAATACCTGGTAGGGAGAGTAATAGTAGTAATTACGCACTAATATCGATTTTTTTTTAATTCGAAAAGGAGAAGAAATACCTACTTAGTCACCTCACACCAATAAAAAAAACATATTTTGTTGACCTGAGGTAGGCACATAGTAGGTAGGTACCTATTTACCTGTGGCTATACTCTTAGATTATGCGAAACTGGACATTATATCAAACTTTCGCATTTATACATATAATAAATGTGTAGGTACCTACATACTAATATACCTAAATTCGCGGTAATGCTACCTACGATGTTTTCGTATTTTTCTGACGTAATACTTTCGCAATATGTTTTTAAATTGTAAACAAAGTATTGCTGATAATTTTGATAATTCCTACCTACGTCGTATAATTCGTAATAGATTATTTTTATTTTAATGGTTTTGTAAGACGAAGAAGACGTAAGTATGTCTTAAATAACTAGTAGAAAAGAGAAAGAGTATAAACTGTCAAAGTGAAGGAGAGAACGACTTTATTTTCAGGCATTTTGTACGAGTGCGAGAGAGATGGCCAGAAAACAGATCTAGCTCTACGACATAATATTTTGCTGTTGGGATTGGTACGCATGCGTCATAGATTCAACAGAGTCGTACTCTAAACAAGATAAATGTTTTTTTTTTTCAAAAAACTTTTTATTAGCAGACTAGACATAGCTATACGACAAAAAACTCGACATTTATTTCATTTCTAGTTGTTCCGGCTAACTTCGTTCCACCCGTTCTTTGTATTGGAAACATTAAAATGTTGTTTTTCATAGTTTTCTTCTCACAGTCGATCAAGATTAAAACTATCCTATGTCCGTCTCTTGGTTCTAAGCTACCACCCTGTCAATTTTCAGCAAAATCGCTGCCGTTCTTGAGTTATAAACATTGTAACTAACGCGACTTTCTTTTATATACAGGGTAATTTTAAAGAACCAGCCAAATTTTGAGAGACGGTTAACTATACTCTTTCTATCTATGAAGTAATTATAAATTAAAAAAAAATCACTTGTTGTAGTCTTACTTTGACGTAAAATACAAGAAGCACGGCTACATCGTAAACAAAGCGCTCAACTAATTCTCGTAAGCCGCGATCGCTTGCGTAGGCTGGTGACGTCATGTCTCGTACTTATTACGATACAGTAATATTAAAATTTTACAGTTTTATTTAAAATGCACTATCATTGCAGATTTAACTCTCTTTTTGAGAAATTTGGCCGGTCCTTTTAAAAGTAACCCTGTATATATAAAAAAACACCAGAGTTTTGTCATGGACAGTAACATCGCTCGATAGATGTTTTTAATTTCTTATTATTATAGTAAAATACAAGTCTAAATAGCAATGTAGTTAGTACATGTGCTAGTATAGATACTTTATTCTTTAAATTTTAAGATGAGAGACAAATACTAATTTTACTGTAGCATAAATTGATATAGTGATAGGATTATCTTAAATTACTTGCTGTACAGCAGTGACTGATTATTTTGTTCTGCACGATTACACGTGACTTTAATTAATGAGTGGTGACGAGATAACAAAGTTTTGAATTTTCAAATACTAAACGACTAGAACGATAATCGTTTTTAACCGAATAGGAAAATTATAATTGTTTCAGCTGCCAGAATAAGGAAGGAGTACTTTTACAAAAAAAAATAACTGGGCATATGTATCTACATACATACATATCTTCACACCAAGTCCCTTACGGGGTAGGCAGAGAGTATCGAGTGCCAGACCTCACAATTCTGAGAAACCTGTCTAGCTTCCTTCACATTCATTACCCTTTTCATAAAAACATGCTGGTTTTGGAGACTCTTGACATCACCCTCGGATAATATCCAAGGGATCTGATCGCAGAATGTCAACCTTGGTCTCCCCGGGTACCTACATCCATCCACATTTGCACTGTATATCTGCTTTTTTATTCTTTCCATATGACTGAAATAGCGGAGCATGCCCTTTCGCATTTTCTTTCAATCCAATTCTTTCTCGAATCTCATTGTTCCGAATGCGGTCAGCGAGGGTTACGTCTCAGATTTTCCGTAGCGCTTTCATTTCGACCGCATTTATCCTACTTTCATGATTTTTTTCACATACCCAACTCTCACTTCCGTACAATTACGTCATGATAAGCACAGAATTACGCAAAGCGAGTCAAGCTTTTTGAATCCAAACCTCACTTTGAAATAGCTTACCCAACGCTCCATTCACACTATTCCCTGCACACACTCTCCTCTCTATATCCGCGGTGTACCTTCCATCACTGCTAAAAGTGCAACCAATATATACAATTTCATTCACTTGTTCCAATACTACATCATCAACTAAAACTCTTTCATCCGTCCGGGCTTCGTCTCTTTCAAACATATGTATCTAGATAAAAATAAAAGTTTTGTTTTTATCTAGATACATACATGTAGATAAAAATGAAATTTTTCATTGCGTGTACGGCATATTATACGGTTGTTCTGCTATTTGAGGCTAAGATGAGTTTAAAATATCTAATATTATTCATATTGGTCCAGCAACTCTCAAGTTACAACTGTTTTCAGTTTGTTACAACACTTGTTTTATAAAAGGACGCTACCTAAATATTTATTCATTATTGTTATCAGTAGGGATTAACTTTACTCAATTTCAATGTTTGCTTTTTCAAATTTGCCAACCTGTCGAGTTAAATGTATGTACTTTGTAATGCTGCCGTAGACAGATTAAATGCGGCTCTGTCAGAATACAATCAGCTGTTTGTAATGACAGTTCCACTGACAAATACAAAATGGTTGAAAACTAAAGTTGGCAAACAAAGAAAGGAAACGTAAAAGGGCATTTTTAACGTTAATAACTATAATATTAAGTGAAAGTTACTCAGTTTAGTGTTTAATCAGTGTTTTGTGCATAATGTTGGATTTAGAAATTGTCCCAGAGCGATCCTTAGGCTGTGACGCCTGGGAGTTTGTTTTAGGTAAGTCTCACGTATGTTTATGTCTTACGTCAAGATTTTGCGTTGTATATCTCCTAGTTAGAAACTTACGCAATGGTGCCTGTATACAGTAATAGCCCTTGCTTAAATAACAATTAAAAAACTCCATAATTTAGATGTCATTGATTTTTTTTCGAAGTCTTACGGGTGTGCCTTTGTCTTCTGTGTCCAATGTTTATTTTTTTCTTTACACTTGACCATGAAATCGTTTAAGTTGCGTTGTTTTCATGTATATTCATAAGTTTTCGTAAAACAAACGGTCTGTTTTTGTTGATTTTTAACCTGCGACATGTTATTTACTTGGAGATAAACACAATTGTTGTAAATCTCGTGATTTGCCATTTGTTTTGTTTTGTTTGTATGACCTAATTTTCTTGTATTATAGAAAACACCATTTATCGACACTTCACGTAACTCTGTAAAATAATTGTGTGTATGAGTGTTTTAAAATGTTCTAGAAAAACATATTTGGAATAACTCACTGGGAGGTAGTCAAGTATTTAACATATTTTTTATACAATTTGTGTATACGTAATTGTAACTACATCATAGACACAACTAGATTGCTTTTAAATTTTAGCTATTGCTATTAGAATTTTCTCAATGTTTTATCAAAATCAGTTTAGTAGTAGTTACAAATTTAATCCATTTGCTCGTAGGATGGGGATAACTGATTAATTTTAATATTCAATTGCTCCTGTTTTCAATTTTGGCCATATGTCAAATAATTTGTAATTTGAAACTGTTACATATAATATGTATGTATTGTATTATCAAGAGAAAAGATTTGAAGCAACTCAAAAAATACTAAACAATCAATCCATATCCACATGATCCAGAAATAGAATTTATCAAAACTGATTTGTACCTAAAGTTGATAATATCCATGAAAGTTATAAACTGTCTTTTGACCCAAAACAACGGGATAATAAATGTCTAGACACTATTAGAGCCCCTTAAAGTGCCAAATAAATAAGTATGTAAGAATAAGTAAATAAATATCTTCACCCCCATATCCCTGTAGAGCTAAGCAGAGGCACAATGCACGACTAGCCGAAGACACTAAGTCCCACAATGTGATAGCTGGCAAGCCTATGGCTAACTGGGCACATCCAATCAAAATTTTTTTGTTACAAAATTGGAAAAATCATATTTTCTTTTTGTTGCCTGACCCGGGAATCTAACCTGGGACCTCACAAAGTCAAGTCAAACCCCCGGAATACTAGACCACAGAGATATTGGCAGAATCCGTACCAACGGGAAAGCCAAAAGAAAAGAAGAATAGAATAGACCACAGAGGCGACTAAATAAATGGACCCAAAAACAGCTGGTTATTGTGAAACAAGGTGGTGGTAGCATTACACAATGTAAAGCCATGCAAAATGTAGAATTAAAAATGCAAAGTTGTAACTACTTTGAGTTTTTATAACTAAATGTTAAAATGATGATGAAAATATAGGAGACTTTTTTTTTATGATATTGGAAGGCAAACAAGCAGATGGATAATAAACAATAAATTTTCAAACTAGATCCTAATAATCCACTAGTACTGTGTTAAAGAGTATCAAAAATGACAAATGATATATCTGATTTAAATTTCAGATTTGAATTTTTCATTCAAGAGTAACACCTACAGGTGTCAGGGAGTCAGTTTGCCGAATCTAAGAACAAATTACTAAAGAATTGATAATAAATTAATAATAAGGGTTGTGACCACAATAGATCTATGCAGCTCACAGTGTTGCTCAATGTATCTTTACCCAAACTTAACTGGATTAATAATAATGAGCAGTTCACCTTTATTCTATAACAGCCGATATGAATAACATATCTATAGATAGGGATTTGTTGCTAAGATATTTTTGTTATTAATTTAAAAATAACAGTGGTTGCGTTATTACTAATCTAAAATAGCCCTATGTCTTATTTTAGATATATTATTAATATTGACCGTAAATGAGCCTTTCTAAGTAGATACTTGGATAGAAACAAACAAAACCAGGTCGGTGAAATATAAGTTACGCTCAAATTCCCATAAGGGTATCAGAATTTTACTCCAACACAAACAAAATGTCTTGTTTTTTTGCTATTTTTCATATTCTTTTTTTTTACAGGAATTCACTAACAGTATGATAAGATGATTTTCTAATCTTTTATTATTACTTGACCTTGTAGTTATCACTAAAAATGTATTTGTTATTGTAAACATCACCTTATTTTTTGTACTGACATAATGGAAAACTTTGTACCAATCTTGGTATTGATAAAGTTGTGATAAAGCTTATAAAATCTTTCCCAGCTGCTTATTTGTATGTTTATTTTTGTGTGTAATTATGAATAAGTTTCAGTAATACCTCATGGTTACTGATCTCGATGACAAAGGAATATTATTTTCGTGTTTTTAGAATTGCCTCAACAAACCAAGTGTTTAAATGTGAAATTAGTCAATAGACTAACTACACAGAACTAATATGTTATTGTATATTATTTTTATTCAGATTATGTTTTTGGATATTTTAATATGACATCTATTGTGAGGGCTCGTCAAAAGGATGTTATTGTTAATAAACTTAATTCTCCACATACATAGTTCTTTAGTCCTCTTATGGAAATCAAATGAGAGATTCGAATTGAAATAAGAATTCGAGATTGGGTTAAAATTTGCCTGTATCTTTCTATGAATATGGTCTTAATCAATCTTTGTTGGAATTGGCTGAAATTTTCAAAAATTTTTTAGCCAACAATAAAATGTTACATTATCTTTTTACATATTATTATATTTCAAAATAAGTTGGTTTTAATGTACAGTAAAAATTAGTAATATTAAATTACCTGCTAATATTTTTAACTTAAATTAAAATATTTTTCAAAAACATTACTATACAAAGTAAACATGGAATGTTTTTCGATAATCATCATCCAATAAAAATTAATTGAAATCTGTTTGGTTGTATTGATGTAAAAGCCAATCATGAAATTTATTTTTTGGACCAATTTGAAAATCCAAAAACAAATTCGGAGTGCTTATTAGCTTTTTTGAATTGCTGATGTGGTCCATTACTCACAACCAATCAGCAGTATCTCTGGTTATAATTATTTTGAGTAAACCACAAGGATTTTACTATTGGTCAGTATATAAGTTTAAATGCTTTAAAAATAGAGTGCAAGTTAAATCTGGATATGTCTTTTATTCCATGAGTACACTCATGGAATATAATAAAAAAAATGAGTACACTCATGGAATATAATAAGAAAAATGAGTACACTCATGGAATAAAAGACATACATCTTGAAACAATTTTCATTTCGTAGGTGATTGTTGATGAACTTATGATGTCCTTGAAACAAGTTTGCATTGTGTAGGCAAAATTGTGTTATTAAATACCAAAGACTAGTTATACATTGTTTAGTATAGAAATAAGTTAACCTTCAAAAGTAGGTATGTGTAGATAAAAAAGATTTTTATTAAAAAAAATATGACATATTTACACATTATTGGAAGGCAAATAAGCAGATGAATTTCTTGCGAACCTCAGTAAAAGGTTTTAAACTTGTTGCAAATATTTTCTCAGTTACCTACTCCTGATCTCAAACACAACCATGGCGAGCACAGAAATTATAAAAAGTTGTGACACAAAGCCAGTCTTATTCAATAATTACAAGGGCTAAACAAATGATTTGGTCTTTTCTTGTTAGAAAAGCCTATAATCTTAAAGGAGCCCAGGAGGACAGGTTACATATTATAAATTTGCTAAAGGCCTGTGTCTATGTACTTTGGAAATACTTCAAAAGGAAATGCTAGATAACTTTGACATGAAAACATTTTTTTAAACAACTTCCAATTATTATCAAGATTTAACTATTGAGGGTACAAGGTTAGGACTGATCAAGGTTCATAGGTTACATTGGGCTCAATCCCACCTACTAACTAAATTACCATAGAAACCGTAATACAGTTCCAAACTAGTACGGAAAGTAAAGGTTTTCTTTTCTATGTGCCAAATTGCACTCAATTAATGTAAATTTAAGCTCATTAACTGTATATTAGGCACAAATTGTATAACAGTAAGCACAATAAAATTTATTATTATTATTATTATTAAACCCTTTGTCTTTAAAAGCGACTTATTTGTCAGTTCTATCATAACATATCATGTGCATGCTCCACAAAATGCATTCTAGCGCCACAGTATATTAATCACTCTCAGAGAATACACGCAATGTGCAAAGAGTGACTCAAACTCATTGTCTGCAGAAACCATTACAGACATTGAAATAGCGGAATTACTGCACCTATCAACCCTTCGTCAAGAAGCAGTAACACTCACTGTGTCTCAGTTTCTTGCTTTTATGACATTACTATCTCAGTATAATGATGATTTTGTAGTTCCATGTACAGTAAGCCTAATTGTTAACTGTTGGATTAGGTAGTAGGTCATATTCAGTGTAGAATGGCAAAACTAACAACAAAACATACTATTTAAACATAGCAACATTCTATAAAAAACCACCACTGTCATTATTATATCATCAACCAACAAGTTCATAATGAAGGTTGTTTAGGGTTGTCAATTATTTTTATATTTTTTGTAGAAATGTAGAAAAGATAATATTTTTTTTATACAAACACATATCTTCACGCCAAGTCCCTTACTGGTAGCTAGAGAATATTGAGTGCAAAATGTCACGATCCTTGCAGACCTGACTGGCTTCTCCCCCATGCACTACCCCCTTTTCATACAAAGATGCTGGTTTCGGAGTTGTTTCCCCATGTTGGTCCGGGATCCTTGGTCGGGGACAACGCCCCTGTAATATTTATGGTGTCTATAAGCCACGGTTGTCTCTTACCATTAAATGCGTAAGCTTGTATGCTGACCTATCACATAAAAAATGTGTATAATGTGGCAATGTTCATTTGTTAATAAAAAAATGTGAAAATGTGTCCTAAGCCTCGTGTTTCCTCATGTTGGTCCGGGCTCCTTTGCAGAATAGACCATCTGCCTTCCTGCCAAGCAGCTCGTAAAAGGCGAGCACAGGCTTACCGTCACTAACACCGTGACATCTGACTAGGTGGTAGAGTTTCGCAGCTACTCACCCGGATTGGTACCAACTCCTCACCTATTCCTGCCGCCATAACGTCATGACGTGTTTCGGTTTGGAGGGTAAGGTATACGGTAAACTTACTTTTGCTCGAGGCCTAACATCCCGGTCTTAGGTTGGCAACGCACTATTACCACCTTTGGTGTCTCTAGGCGGTGTGAATTTTTTTCCACCCGGAAATCCGTCTGCTTGTTTGCCTTCCAATATCATAAAAAAAATCTTACATCCATTCTGGTGTCGTTTCTTTCAAACACCATTTGACAAAAGAGAAAAATGACGCTACTGTGTCAGTACTAAGTAAGTTGGATGCACCATTTCATGTGAGATGTTGCACTCTACCATGTAGTCTATCTCTTTTATTGAAGTTGTCTACATCTTTTTTCTGAAATGCCGCTCAGAAATTGCTTGAACTAAAGTGTAGTATTTATCATTGTATTTAAATTCAATTAATTCAATAGAAATCATATTCTAAGTTTCCTTTCGTGGTATTAAAGTCTAGAGCGCGTCAGGTAGTCGGTAAACTTTCATATCTAAGAGACTTGACTCAATCTCAGGTTACTCAAGTACAGGACCCATGAGTTTACGGCTTGTCAAGTTTACTATACTCGCTACTTTCTCCGTAAATTATTTGTATGAAAACTTTGAACAGCGCCTCTATTGGTAACTAAGAGAAACACATTTTTAGACCAAAAGTGTCATAGATTTCGACACATAACTTACCAAACGTAATCTATTACAACAAATGGTAAAGGCTCTGGTACACAATACTCGTATATGTATACATAATACACCACGTATTTCTACAATCGCGTGATAATCCTTTTGCTAGCATAAATGAATCAGGAAAATTTGTGAAGGACACATTATTGGGAACTTTCCAAAGCCAAAACTTTCTAACTGATATACCTACGTTGTACCTACACTAGACGTATACGTGTAGACGTATGTACGTGTCATTATTTATATATTAGTATTTAAATGTATAGAGGAATTTAATAAATATTAATGCGTTTTAATGGTTCTTGGCATTAACTCTCTTTCTTCGCGGTAAAATATCGTGTAAATAATTGTTAGATATTATTTTAAAGTTGATCTATGACCTATGATCTATGATTAATTGCCTCTGTGGTCTAGCAGTTCGGGTGTCGGACTTGACTGCACGATGTCCCGGGTTCGAATCCCGGGTTGGTCAACAAAAAGAAAATCGGATTTTTCCAATTTTCGAATTAATTAACTAAGAGAGCACACGGACAAATGCGCAGGTAAAGGGGATCTTTTATTACTAATAACTATTAATATATTAAAGTAAATATATCTTTGGCCTTTTAACACTCAATCCGTTTTTCCCCCAATAATTTAGACGTTTGTTTAACTAAAAGCTATGTAAAATCGCATTCAACCAATAGCGTGCTACACGTGGATGATATAGCAGCATATTATTGGTTTAGAATTCAAATCTAGACAGTGCTTAATAAAACATATGTTAAACAAGCTTTTGATTTTTTTGTGGTTAGACGGAATATGTTAACGATACATTACCAACTTGAGGCTAAGATGACAAGCATGGGCAAACGTGAGCGTTAAATATCTCTCTGGACAAATTACACAAATTGAATCTAACCCCAAATTATATGCTTGTGTTATGGGTGCTACTCAACGATACCAATAAATAGAAATACTTAAATAGATAACCAGAATAAATTTAATAAATGCCCAGATCCGGAAATGCAGACATCTAAATGTTCATCACACAAATGCCTGCCCCCGTGGGGAATCAAACCTGAGCCTCGCGGTTAGTCGGTGTAGATAGGCGTGTACGCTAGCCACTCGACCAACGAGGTGGTTAATAATATAGAATCCAGATAAATTTCTAATCGAATGACAGTATAATTCGTTCATTCATTGTGCGGCGTGAATGTTGACATGTGAACTTAACCTTATACTTTAAAATAGAATTATGTCATCGGATGTCCAGAAATATAAATAAACACTAGTAACTGAAATGGATATTAATAGTTTGCTGCTATGAATTCAATGCTATAATTTACGTACCTTTGTTTCGAATGTTGTCATGGTAGGATAAGCTATTTCTGAACATATTTTGGCAGTTTATTTGTTTAATAGTTTACAGTGTTGTCAAGCAAGAGAATTGGGATAGATGCTCGTAGATAAGAGCGCATTTAGCGATGAGTTGGTCAGCTATTACATTGTGGAAGCAAGTAATACCTTCGGCCAATCGTGGATAGTCATATGCCTGCCTGCCTCTTCGGGGATTATTGTGTGAAATTACTTTTTCAATGGTAGATTCGTAACAATGTTTGGACGGTTACCCTGCTCCCTCCCCCCATATTGGTCTGGGCTCATTTGCAGAATAGACCAACTGCCTTTCCTCCAGGCAACTCGTAAAATGCGAGCATAGGCTTACTTTCGCTAATGTCGTGACACATATATAGTCGGTGCAAAACTCTAATATCTAGACATAACTACCTAGACTAGGTAGTAGAGTTTAGCACCGAATCGCCCGGATTTGTACCACCGCCTTACGGTAAGACCCTTACCTATTCCTGCCGCCATAACGTCAGTGCTTGCCGTTGATTTTCTTCCGATTCGTAGGATAAGGTAGCCTATAAACTTTTTTTTGCTCGAAACCTAATATCCCGGCCTCAGGTTGGCAACGTACTATTATGACCTTTGGTGTCTCTAGGTGGCATGAACTTCTTACCATCATGAAATCAGTCTGCGTGTTTGCCCTTGCAATATCATAAAAATAAAAAAAATATATAAAATAAACAAAAACACTTGCAGACACTCTTTCACAATTTATGAACGACTCACATTAATGTTAAAAATATAGTTTTTTTATATCAATGGGGGCCGTTCATAAATTACGTAAGATCCTTAGGGGTTGGTTTAGGTTAAATATAACAAATTCTTACTAAAGGCAAAAAGCATCAAGAAACTGATATTACGTAAAATGCATTATAAGAAAGGGATAGATTAAATACAGTGGTAAAATATTAAAGATTCTGGTCATAATATATTGCTACTTTGTATTGTTATCGTAGACCAACATTTAATGAAGTAAATAATGAACACTCCATGTAACCCTTTCATTACAAGTTTTTCTAAAAATTTTGTTCTTGAAGCTGGCGCTAGGTTTTCTACTCCGGACTTTCCTTCCTCTTGAGTTTGCGAGCAAACAACGTATTTTAAGTAGTTTAATTTAAGTACCGCTACCGTTTTTAAAAGCTGAGACTTCCAATTATGATTTTAATCCGGTAAACTTACTGATTTACGGCTAATACTAATAACATGTCTAAGATAAGAAATGGGGCTACTTTAGATCAGTTACCAGGCAACCAGGCGTGCATCGAATGCATATGGCAAAAGGATAACACAATACTGTATAATTCCTCGCTTAATAAGTGTTCTGCGAAGTATGTAACTCCCTGGCTAAAAATCTTAATTATAAATTAAAAATGTATTTATTAAGTAACTTGGGGATATTTACTAAAGACTTTTCTTAAGACGCATTACTAATTACTTATTTATTTTGTAGTAAGAAGCTTTGTGATAAAAATAATAAATATACCTAGACAAGTCACACAAACTGAATCTAATCCCAAAGTAATGAAATTATATGATTGTGTTGTGGGTGTTTATGTTGTAATACATAGAAATACTTAAATTGATACTAGAATAAATTTAATAAGATTAATATGTAAGAAAAATGTGGACGTGCACGGCGAAGAAAGCGGCTTTCAATAGTAAACTATAGTGGTTTTAAGCAACGCCGAATATGTAGGTATACGTATATTAATAGTTGTAAATCTTTGGTAATAAATAGATAAAGAACACTGTTATTTTCAATGATTAATAATAATAACTTAGCTTTTTGAAGTTATACTTCTTTTGGCGCGTTAGGAAAAAATGATGAGGGTAAATTTTTACGATGCGCGCGCACACCATCACGAAAAACCGACATGATGAAGTTAGCTATAGATAACATTTTAGTTTTTAAAAAGATTTTTATCTTATTACGCCGAAGAAGTATACCTTCTAACGTGTGTACATAAGTACACACACACTTTTTTTAGTTTAGAAAGCCTATTTTTATCTGGGGATAGGTTATTAATATTGGCCTTTAAACGAGAGGCTTACTTTACAGCTTCAAATAAGCAACGCACCACATCACTTTTGGTTGCTATAGCTGACGTGTAAAATATATGAGCAAATCCGTCTGCTTGTTACATTTCGCGTGTATTCGCCTTTAAAAATTTTCTTCGCCCATAAAAAGTTTATTTCAATTTCTTATAGTTGGCAACCCTATCATGTCACAGACAACAATGCTACCGTGCTCTAGGCAGTGAATAAATTAAAACAATCGCTCTATTATACGCATTGTAAGAATGTTAATAACATGCTCAGATACAGGGGCCTAGGTATGTGACGACCCCATCGCTAATAGAACTTGCGGGATATTCCCCCCCCTGTTAACTTGTGGACCGAAAGTACAAATTGGTGTAATACAGGTTTACTTATTTAAAGAAGTACAGTTTTGGTATAGGGATGTGAAGACCCCATCACCGGCTAGTGTAATTGAAGTAGTTTAGAATTCTGGATTATTCAACTGTTATAGTCAATCAGACTAAGATAATTGTATCCTGCCACCACTAGCCTTCTTTACTGTCTCGGCTGTAACACGATAACACTGAGCACTGATGTTAAGGAGGCATGAATTGGTACTAATCTTTGCCACCTAGTTAAAAAACCATCTAGTTTTATTTTTTTAAAGTAATGAAAACTAATTCTCTGATAAATTACAGTGTTCCACATTGTTTTGTTCTAGTTTGGAGAGAGAGTCATTGAAATCCATCCATTTTTACAACAGCCTAGAACGTCTAAACACGTCCTGGAAGGCGTGTTTACAACCATACGCTTTCCAACAAAGTGAACCTTGAAGGAAACTTTGTTTCCGTCTTCCGATTATTATGAATTTCAATTAAATCTACGCTCCAGACGGATGCAAAGCAATGATTACAATCGTCTAAAACGCTTAGACATCCATTAGACAACAAATTTTGCGTCAGTCAACGCCATCAGATTTAATCGTTGTTGTTAGTAAATGATATCGATGTCACACAAACATTCCTCATTTGCACGCTATAACCTAGCGTGCAAGTGAGTAGTGTCCTAGGTAAACCTACCGTATACTGGATTGGTAATAACAAACATACAAAAGACCTTACAGACGAATTGATAACCTCCTTTTCGAAGTCGGTTAAAAGACGAACAGTGACGTCACGATTGTAAAAGGTTAAGAAATTATCAATTAAAGAAGTCAATGGACTGTTATCGGCCATGTAAAGTTATTGAACGCCAGCAATGTTGACGTCAGTGTATTGGCAAATTTAATGAGAACTTTTAAATAATTTCGTTTTACGCAAGATCCTTGATTCCAGACCTTAGTAATTTTATACAAACGCGATAAATCGACATACGACTACTTGCTCATATTGTTGTCTTTGCTACCTGAAATATACACAGCCACGGCCCACGATGATCCCTACTTGACAGGATTCGATGATTGGCGTGGCCAGACCCTAGTTGTTTTACACAAACAACGATAACTCGACATCTAACTACTAGCTCGTATTGTCGTCTTTGCTACCTGATATATACAAAGCCACGCCCCAAGAATCCATACTTGACAGGATCCGATGATTCCCTTGGCCAAACCTTAGTTATTTTTTACAAATCTCGATTACTCAACGTATATAAATGACAGGATACTTCGTCTGAGCTCTAGACCACTTAGAACTCTAGGACACTATTTCCCAGACATTATTTTTAAGCTCAACCTGATAAAGTGTATCATAACACGAAAAATATATTTCTGTTACATTATTTGGTTTTTATAACTGCTATGTATTCCCAGTAAGTACACTCCAGAAGTACTATTCAAGATTTGGCAAATAAGCCAAACCACGATCGCATAATGTAACGAATTTTAAGACCTATTTTTGTACACATGGTTTCTTTAATTATTTTTAAAATAAGGCAATAATATTACGACCAGTTATTTTATATTGATGGCCCGGTATCGGATCACAGCTTACCAAATTGGAAATGTTGCTCTAGTGCGGAGGTTCCCAAACTTATTGCAGGTAATGCCCACTTTGAAAATCAGTTAATTTGTAGCGCCCCCTTCCCCGTTATTTCTAGTCAAGGACCTCAATAATATTTTTGTCTGGCCTAAAGTTTAATAGAAACCTATTTCTCAGGTTTAATCTCTAGGTTTTCAGTGCCCGTTATCGCCTATTTTAGGAAAGACTGCTCTAGCTAGTGAATAGCGTACTCGATTCTTATCAGGTGCAAGCTTTTGTGAGATAAACTTATTTGTTTTTATTTCGGGGTCTGAGATATTTTTATGTTACTGGTGTTATGTAAATATGGAAAAAAATACGGTGACCAATCCGACCGCGTCATTTCCTTACAATGGCTATGTCTACACCAGTGCGCTTTCATTAGCGCTTTTAACTTCATTTTACATGTAAATTTTCATTTCGCCTGGCTTCAAGTGCTGCGAATTAAAACGCATGCGTCTTATTGTGTACGTCTAAGCGACGGTCTTCGAAATTCTCTTTTAAGCTAAACAATTACTTATTTTGAAAAAAAAAAAACACTTGATAAATCTACGCTTTTTTTGTTTGTTCGTGTTATATTTGTGATTTTATCCGGCAATACTTGATGTGTTTGTTAATTATTGCGCAATTTTATCTTCTGCCATTTTGGTCATGAAACGCATGCGTTACACGTAAACCTACCGGCGATGGTCCGCGCGCGCCAGCAGCATGTGTTGTGGTCGCTGCACGTTTTATGGTTTGCGCATGCGCTGTACCCATGTGCCGTGGTGGTTCAGGCGTGTGTTAGTATAAATTATGAAGACGCGAGATGTAAGAGATAGCGTACAGGTGTAGACATACCATGACACTACGAGATTAATTTGTCCATAGATGTTTAATATTATTTTTGTTTGTTCCAGGAATGCATTTCTCTCAAGCAGTATCCATTATACAAAGTCAAGTGGGCACAATAAGAGGCGTACAAGTGTTATATAGTGATCAGGTATGTAAGAAGAGAGAGGTTATATGACACAGCCGTACCCCTTTCTTTCATTGAAGTTAACTGATTTGGTCCCTCCTTGTGATCTTCATCTGGTCCATGCGCCTTTTTCAACTGTGTTTATAGTTATTGAAACGAAGTTCCTCACGGCAGGCTTGGAGGAGATGGGGATTTTCTTGCGCGACTGAACTGAAAAAAATGTGATAGTAAAAACCGTATGAAAAAAATCGTGGAATAAAACCGTTAAATGAAACACAAGCGAGTAGTGTATATGTATATACCTTTCTCTTTCTCCCTCACTCCACCCCTTTATTGCACAGTATATACTCATGCATTGTGTCGATTCTACATTAGCCGAAGGAACTTTGTTCCTACCTGGTGTCCAACGACACCACATTTATATGTTTTCTACTATGTTTCTCTGCGTTGATTCGGGTCCTCTGTGTAGAATAGACCGCCCTGCCTGGCATCTCGTCAAAGGCGAGCAAAGGTGTAACGGGTCATGTTCATTACCAGCAAGACCACTAGTGGTCGAGTGCTGTGTAGCAACTGGTCCGAGTGGGGATCCATCGCCTTATTCCTGCCGCCATAAGGACCATGTCATGTCCCGGTCTGAAGGGTAAGGTAGTCGATAGATTTGCACAATTGGCTTTACACCTTGGTGACAAGACAGCGACGCACCTGTAACATCTGTGGTGCCTAACAGGGGAGTCGCGTGCTAGTTAGCTGTCTTTGGCATAGAAATAACAAATAGCCTGAATCTGAACGAATGAAAGATCTTTTTTTATATTTGGTTCTAATATTGAGTGGCAAACAAGCAAGCGGATTTCCTGATGGTAAGAAATTTACGTCGCCTAGAGACGCCAAAGGTGGTAATGGTGCGTTGCCAATCTGTGGCCGGGATGTTAGGCCTCGAGCAAAAGTAAGTTAGCCGGCTACCTTGTCCTCCGAAGCAGATCGCGTCAACGGCAAGCACTGAACGTTATCTGATTTAAATTAGCCCTGTCTCTATCTTTTATCTTCTATCTTTGACGGGTTATTCAAACTGGGCGTTAATAAGAAGTCAGAAATAGCAACAGCGCTCCGTCTTGGATATTCAACGTCCTTTGAAAGTTTACCGGCTACCACGCCTCCGTGCTGGAACACGAATTTGACAAGCATGAAAGTTATGGCGGCAGGAACAAAGGGTAGCAATAACCAATCAGAGCGATTTGTAGTGGACTCGACGTTTGTGTTCATACTTGTTGTATGAATAAAAATGATATTTAAATACCTTCTATTTGTTTCAGAATCCACTCTCAGTCGATTTAGTAATAAATATGCCTCAAGATGGGATCCGGTTGATATTTGATCCGGTGGCGCAAAGACTCAAGATTATAGAAATATACAATATGAAATTAGTTAAGCTTAGATATAGGTGAGTAGACAGACATAGA
>NJDC01002891.1:0-18557 GCA_002245475.1 Calephelis virginiensis | reverse complement strand
CTACGAATACTAGGATATCATCTTCGAGGTACACAACCACATTGCCAACCGCAACCCCCCTCCACCAGCCCCTTCGACTCAATCTTCTGCTACGGGTACCAGAACATCATCTTCGAGGTACACAACCACTTTCACAACCGCACCCCCCTCCACCAACCCCTTCGACTTCACCTTCTGCTACGAATACTAGGATATCATCTTCGAGGTACACAACCACACACAACCGCGTCCCTTCTACCAAAACCATCACACCATTTGCATTCACTTTCTGCTACGGATACCAGGGTGCTGATTATGTATCTCAGTTGCCAACTCAAAATGGAAAAGTGTACATCAAATGACGTTATTTGTGTTTGCTATCTCTATTGTATTTCTGTTGGTCACTGAAGATAGCAAATATAAAACTCGTCATTTGACAGCTATTTGTTGTACACTTTCACATTTTAATTGGCAACTGAGATACATAATCAGCCTCTAGTACATCATATATCCAGGTACACAACCGAGTTTTGGCGCCATCGTGAATGAAAATGGTCGTAATTTTTCATAGTTATTGAATTTCGTGTTTATATTGAGTAAAATTAGTTAATTTAGGTGGTAATTAGATTAATTTTGTTCAGTGAAATTGCAAAAATCAAGTAATCATGAAGAAATTAGTGTATCGTCTATTTCCTCGCTGCCGCCAAATCTCAATAGACGAGCTTGAGTAATGAAGCTACCGTTTTACTCAAGACCCAGACATGACTTACTGACGACTTATGACTGATGACTAATTATAATTGATTAAAATTGATTTAAAATTTGATGCAAATTTCTACTTGACTAATGGCAAAATACTAACGTGAAGGCCAATACCTATAGAAAGAAAGAAAAGGTACACAACCACAGTTACAACGGCACCACCCACACCAAGACAAAACACACTTACATGCTACATTACTCTATATATAAATACACACTTACATGCTACATTACTCTATATATAAATACACAATTACATGCCACCTTACTCTATATATAAATACACACTTACATGCTACATAAATACTCTATATATAAATACATGATACCAAAACTTTGGACCCCTTTTTACCAAAAATTGCGCAGACGCAGGAGCATAAAATTTGGCCCATTTATAGTTTATATGTAGGAGAAGTGCAGAACGCTTATATTGTTCAATAATAATGCTTATAAAGTACATTAAATCAATAAATAAAACATTACCCACACTACCATGTATTTGACTGACACACACAAACAAATATATAGATGATAACGAAAAATATCACAGATGGCGCACTAAAAAGTTTAAAAACCTAGTAGTTGGTCTTGAGAAATGAGGATGGCGTTCTTAACAAGATATTGAAATTTGTTATGGTCGAATTTGGACCAATGGGCGACCACTTGTATATTTAAATGTGTGAAGTAGATCTACGTTATAGTATATCTACTACCAAACCTGGCTATTATTTGATGAATAAGAATAAGATATATTCTAATTGTATGTTATTTTATATGTTGATCACGTGTTTGTAGTTTCCCAATTTTTTTTCTTTTGTTTTTGGCACTACTCTTAGCATTTGCCATTAGTCAAGTTGAAATTTGCATCAAATTACCTTTACAAAATTGGAGTTAAATTATTTAAAAATTGTCATAAGTCGTCAAAAAAGTCATATCAGGGTCATGAGTAAAGCGGGATGGCCTTATTACTCAAGCTTATTTAATGAAATTTGGCGGCAACGAAGAAATACACGATACACTAATTTCTTCATGATTATTTAACTTGTAGACTTTCACTGAACAAAAGTGTATATAATGGCACCAGCATTGACTAACTTCACTCAATTCAACAATACGAAAAAACGACTGCCATCTTTTCTCTCAATTTCACCAAAACTCGTTCACTCAGTTTTAAATCTGGGAAAAAGAAGGAAATTTAGTATAGATATTTCACAGCGGCTTTTATGTTTTCAGGTGATGTCCAACAACTATATAGCGTCGATAACTCTGTACCAACCAGAGGGTACTCGACCACACTACGCGGTTAGCTCTATTGCGTGACAAAGCAAGGTATGTTGTTTTTATCAGTGTTGCCAGGTCAATGTAACAAGTAGCAAAAAAACTACACAAAGCTACCAAAAATGTTTAAAATTACCAATCAATCTAAATTCAGGTCGTGGCGTATTCTAAAAACGTTTGTAAATAATAATATAATCAAATTACAATGTTGTTCCGATTATAAAAGCGTTTAACTAGGTTTTTGTCATTTAAGTAACTAAAAAAAACTCGTTTACAACGTGGAATTACCAAAATTATACCACTTTTTAATGCATAGGACATTGATATTAATATACATTTATATTTCTTAACTCCGCTACTGTTTAAGGGTTGATTTCACAAATAAACCGAGTACATCTCAATATATAATATAGTGTATTTTTTATACAAAAAAAATACGTATATTCAAGCCACGCCCTTTACGTGGTAGACAGAGAGTTTCAAGTGTCAAGTGTCACAACTCATGATCCTTGCAGACCTATCTAGTTTCCTCCACATTCATTACGCTTTTCATACAAACACGCAGGTTTCGGAGACTCTTGATATCATTTTCGGATAGCACTACGGGTGCTAATTGGTTGTGGAAAGTCAATAGGTTTCCGTACCTAAATCTATTTGTATTAATTTAATCATTCGCATTGTATGTCTTTTTTGTCGATCTTTCATTAGACATTCCATATGACAACCAATGGGCATGCCCTTTCTCATTTTTATACCAATACTTTGTTTCAAGCTTACTCTTTCTCGGACCTCATTATTGCGAATGCGGTCAGCGAGCGCCACCCATTTTTCGTAGCGTTCTCATTTTGACCGCATTTATCCTACTTTTATGCTTTTTCTTACATACCCAACGCTCGCCTTAAAAAAAATAACCAATTACCAGAGAACTTTTGTAAAAAAGTATTATAATAAAAATTTCTTGAATGTTTTTCTTTATTTGTATTAGAAAAAGTAAAATTTTGATATACCGTGAATATTTTTTAAATGTGTAATTGAAAATTTCTTGAAAGTGTGTTTTGTGTTTAACAAATAAGGTTATAAATGTCATTTCTTTGCAGGTATCCCCAAGCAAAGGTAAAAAATACACATCCTGAATCAACTCAGAATGTCAGTTTCAAAAAAGTTCAAGTGTACCAACATTAAAATATTGTGCAAAATTCTTCAGGCAATGACAGTACATATCCCTAAACCAACCTAAGAGTTAACAGTATTTAAAAAAAATGTGATAAAACTGTGAAAAAAAAACTTAAAAAAAAAGTGAGTGACAGATCTCAAGATGGTGTATTGAGTAAGTGATATTTAATTTTCTTAGCGTCAATGGACTTTAGTAGGAAATTTTTATTTTAACTATTAGACTTAAGGGTTCGTTTTAATGCTTCTTGAGTTTTCACATATTTAAGAAATAAAAAAGTTTTAGAATGTTTGTTGAATTAAAACAGAATTTGAACGTTATTTCTCGCTGATGATACTCTGCCAGACGAGCAGAGCTACTTATTAAGTTCATATTTATATTTTCAATTCCTTGTATTTCATAGTATATTTTTTTTATAAAGTTGATAGATCTTTGAGCACACGAAAAGTGTTAACCTATCCAAATTGCTAGATGTTATCTTATTTCTAGCATTTTCTTATAAGTACTCTTATTACACGATTGATATTTAAAATTTGCGTAACAATGGTATATTTCCGATTAAAGCCTTAAAATTTAATTGAAATTATATTTTCTGGATTTGAAAGTATTAGCAATAATTTCTGCTTACCTAAAACCTAACTAAATATCATTCTTGTAGAACCAGATCGAAGCGAAGTAGCCGGAATATGTTCATGCTAAGTAACATGGCCTTATGACATTTTCAAGCAATATTATAATACAATTGAAAAAAATATACATGATACACAAATAAGTCGCTATTTAATATGACGTACAAACTCAGAAGTATTGAAACGGACCCTTACTGAAAAATCATAATAGTCAAAAGTGTTCTTTATGTTTTGTATTGATACATTTAGCGGTAGGCAGTTGTACATATTTAAGTATTGAGAGTTATGGTATAAAAAAAAACAATGTATTTTTTCTAAAATCATTTTCAAATGAGACGTGTGGATATTGTGATAAAAGTGCAAATAATTTTTCTTGCAAATGCACCAATCAGTTATGCTATGAATGTTCATTATAGATGAAGAGCTTGTGAGCCCTTTGACAATATATACTCTTAAAATGTTTAAGAGTACGATTTCCACTTAACATTAAAGGAGAGTAAGAACACGGAGTTGCAAATTGTCTTTAGCTTTTTCGTATGTAAAAACAACGTTATTAGATAACTTTTTTTCAATATTTTAATTTAATAATAACAAAAGAATGAAGGAGTCACTAGTTAGGTGAAATCATTTTCATTCATTTTAAAGTTTAAACTCGTGTATATTTATGAAACTGTGCATACTATGTGCATCCGTACCTACTTTCGATAAGACACCCAGCGCATTATTCCTTATTTTAAATATTATCACACAATATCGAGTAAAATAGAAAGTATGTTTGTGCCTTTCATTGAGTTTGTTTCAGTGGAAAGCGTGCGTACTCTTAATATTTTAAGATTTAAAACATTTAAAGTTTTATTCTAAAAGCACAATACTCGTCCAAGAGTTCATAAGCTCTTGGTCTATTTGTTATTAGAATAATTAAATTAATATAGCATTCTCTCATATGTGTATGTTTGAAGTTTTGTAAAGGTTTGCATACTTGTAGTTTTGAACGCAACGTTTTTAGATATTTTTATCGTAATACATATTTTTATTTATTTGCATATTATTTGACTTATAGATGAATCTAAATCATATTTCTTATGTTATTTTATGTGTATATTTTTAACGTGGATTTCCTTTTAAATCTATGAAAATCAATTTCCATTTACTCATAGAGTAACGATTTTAATAATATAATTCTAAGTTCGTTGAAATACCTGTGCAGAAATTATAGTAAATAGTATAAGATTTCGATTTTTTTTTTAAATTACTTCATTGATATTTTAAGCCTTGTTTTATTACTGATAAACTGAAAATAAGTACATCTTTTATTCAATATAAATTACAGGTTAATTATTCACAAATAAAAAAAAGATTTTAGTGGACAATTTCAGTAACTAAATAAACAGTTTTTTTTATTAATACAGAAACATATTTAGCAAGCTTCCATCCGCATTGAATTTTTAATCAAACATGTTACCAAATTAATGGATTTTCGTACAAATATGGGCTTGGAATTTCAAAAATTTTCTACTGCGGATGCCTACATCCTCATACTACATGTACGTAATGACAACTTAGGCCAGATTATCTCGGAATTCTTTCACTGGTTTCCATGTTCGTTTATAGTTTGTTTGGTATTAGATATCTACTATACAATGCTTATTTTTTGTGTGTGATTTTTTTCTTTTCAAACAACGTCACCACGCGTCTGTGTATAAATAAATTAAAAAAAAAGGAATCAGATTTTAGATTCAGTTTTTACCACCATAATACTGCATAGTTTGTAATTATCCTCAATTCATAATTCGTTTCTAACTTCCTTAAGTTACGAGCGTTTTGAGTGTTATAATTTTATTCGGGCTTATATAAATTGACTTAAGTTGACTGTGGAATATATTGAAAGTAAGCATTTATGCACTATTACTCAAACAAAGCTGGAGCGTGTTAGATACTAGTGTTACTTATATGATTCAAGGTTATGCAAATGAAATAAGTCGTCGCGTTTTTTAAATACTTATGTGTTAGCACTCTAAACACGTTTAATAATATTGAAAGGCAGTGGCAAAAATATATCGAATGAGATGTGTAACATAATAGCACATGAATAAATGGTTAACGGATTATGAATGGCTTGTCACTTATATAAATGGTACTGGGCAGGGTAGAGCAAAATTAGAAGTTGGGAGGTTCACAAGAGCGTAATAATAGACGTAGTAATAAACGACCCTGACACATACAAAATATGACGGCGGTATTAAAGAAACTCCACACCATCATGATAACGACAGAAAACTGTCTACGTAAAAACTCCTTTCTGTATTCGTGACTATATTCAGGCTGCAGCAGCAGTTGATTCCCAAATATTAAACATGAGTTTAGCACATTGCCAACAAGCTCCGGCATATTACTTATTCGAACATTTTTTATTTTTCTTTTTTTAAAATTCCAAATAAGTAATTAAGTTCATTTTTTGAAAGTCAATAATGCCTTAATCAATAAACATATTTATATTATGAATCAAATAAAAACTAAAAAAAAATCTGATTAAAATGTTAAAGAAATTTATATAATTGAATTTAATTCTGAAACATTAAAATATTAAAATTTACTATGTTGTCCAAACTAAGTTGTCATCAAAATAAACCTCAATCTTATAATAAGATTTTCTCATTAAGGTATTTTAGATATAATATTTGAAATTTATTTATTTTTATTTCCGAATTTTTTTTACATTTTCTTAAATTTTCGTCATAAAACATTCGTAAAGCCATCTTTGAGTCCATCAATTAATGCTCCTCTTCTATCCCAAGCAAGGAGTTTCAATTTTAATAAGTGTGAGTTTTAATAAGAGATCCTTTAAGTTCTTCATCTTTGGTCCAGGTCAAATGCAGGTAACATGAACCTAGGAATGGGGATACTACTATTTTTCAGTCAGATATAGCTTATATAATCATGAATAATCCTCTAACTTTTATCGACACTTTTTTTTTAAAGTTAATTTGCCCCTTTCTGGGGCCGGCTAAGACCTTTAGGCCATGGTGCCACGTCTTCCGTAATAATAAATTCTTTTTCATATTAAAATTTTAAATTCATTTCTTCAGTTTCTTAACATATTGTCTTCCCCTTTTTAAAAGTCAATTTTGTTCAGTGCAAGTGCACAAATGAAATAGTCATGAAAAAATGAGCATATGGTGTATTTTCTTGTTGCCGCCAAATCTCAGTACTAGAGCTTGAGAAATGAGGCTACCGCTTTACCCAAGACCCTGACATCACTTATTGACGACTTATGACTAATTATAATAATTGAATCCTGATTTCATTAAATTTGATGCAAATTTCAACTTGACTAATGGCGAAATACTAAAGTGAATGCCAAAACCTAAAGAAAGAAGAAGAAAGGTAGCGAAGGAGTTTTGGCGCCATAGTGAATGAAGATGGTCGTAGTTTTTTCGTAATTATTGAACTTCGCGTAAATTATGAGTAAAATTAGTTAATTTAGGTGGAAATTAGTTCAGTTTTGTTCAGTTAAAGTGCACAAGTGAAATATGTTTGAAGAAATTAGTGTATCGTGTATTTCGTTGCAGCCAAATCTCATTAAATAGTAAAGGATCTTGAGTAGCGTGGCCACCGCTTTACTCAAGACCCTGGCATGACTTTGAATTGTGACCTGAAATTACTTATGACTGTTAAAAAGAATTCATCAATACAGAAGACGTGGCAGCATGGCCTAAAGCTCTTAGCCGGCCCCAGAAAGGGGCAAATTAACTTAACTTAAAAAATATGTACCGCCTATAGACACCAAATATGAATGCGTAGCCAAACCGACGATTTAATATTGCCTTTTGTGTAAGATTACACTGCAAATTAGAACACGATAATAGCGAGCTCTTTATATAGTCATATCATATCAAGGTTTGAACAACAGTGATGCTGACCTTGGACTATATACAGGACAATTTATAGTTTTTATTTTTATTACCTTGAGCTCCCTTATCTTTTGTTTGACTTTAATGTGGTAACACTGCTCCTTTTAAGTACACACTACGATGTTCAATATCAGCACTATGTTTTTATTCCAAATTTATATATGACTAGCTGTTTGGCCGCGGCTTATAAAAGTAGTCTTAATTACTCCTTGTTACATTAACTATCCGATAGGGAAAGTTCCGTCAACATAGGTTTAGCCGTTTCAGAGATTCGCCGGAACAAACAGGGTGACTAGCAGGGATCGTGACTTTTTGACACTCGATAATTTCTGCCAACCACGTAAAGAAATTGGCGTGAACATATGTGTGAACTGTCAAAAAAAATACGTTGTCGAAATAAAAATTTAACCTATACGTTATTCACATAACCTCACCTCGAAAATTACGCATTTTTCAGCCAAAGTTCAATTACCTCATAGTTGACACTAATTTATGTAGTTAACATTAATTACTTTTAATTTGCCTGTTTAACTCATTCTTTTACACTTAGGTGCGAGTCAAATACCGTAATGGAGTTTTTAATTTAAAAACAGCAATCAGCCTGAAATTTTGAATGAAAAACTATGACATAATTAATGCGTGTTTAACCTTATTGCAAATACAACATGGTGGAAGTTTGAAGATGGCGGACCAATCTTTTAGAACCCATAAAAAATTATGCCCCGGCTAGCATATGTAATTATAAAAAATATAATTATTAATAATCTCCGACAAAACCCATTCGAAGTATAGTAAAGAACCATCTCGATCACATTGTTTTACGAACAAAAATCCGCATCGAAATCGGTCTATTCGTTTAGGAGCTATGATCCCGCAGACACACACATCGACACGTCAAATTTATAAAACCCTTTTTAGGAGTTTAAATTGTTTTTTTTACGTTATTACAATTACTTATACGGATTTGTGTCATAGTTTTTGATATGGGTGTCAAATTTGTAAAAATATATACAAATAATATTTAAATTCAAAATGGCGGATACAATTTGTTTTTTTTATTTTATTCATTTTTTATATATTATAGGAAAAGGCTTAAAATATCAAAATGTCATAGCTATTTTATATTTTAATGAGCTTGAATTAAGACTGCAGAGAAATCTGTTGAGTCGGTTGTGATGCTAACAGTGTAGATGTTAAAGAATGTTCAATTTCACTACAAAACTAAACGGTTTTTGTTGTTATTTGTGTGTGGTCATTAAAATCCTTAGAAACATGATTAATTGGAGTACAGAATAAAACAAGTTTAGGAATTGCTTATATCTATGTATAAATAAAATCTATTTCGTTTGGTCACACCATACCTCCAGAACGGCTCTACCAATTTGCCAATTTTTTGTTTATGTTAATGCAAAAAGAAGGTTCTTAAAGCAAGAAAACTGGTGGGAAAAGGTTAGTGGTTTTTCTCAGCCAACTGGTTACGCTATTTAAGCATTATCAGGGAGGTTACAAATCATAATATTAAAACGTGAAGCAAAAACTTTGGACCCCTTTTTACGAAAAGTTCGCTGATGGAGGAGTATGAAATTTGACACACTTGTAGTTTATGTGTAGGAGAAGTGCAGAACGCTAATATTTTTTTATGATAATGTTTATAAAGTGCATTAATTCAAAAAATATATCATTACACGTACTACCATGCATTTGACACACACAAACAAATATATTGATGACATAAAAGATCACAGATGGCGCACTAACTATTCAGGAAACAAAGTAGTTGGTCTTGAGAAATGAAGATGGCGTTCTTATCAACAAGATATTAAAATGTATTATGTTCGAATTTCGAGCAATGGGCGACCACTAGTTATTTATAATTAGTTTTAATCGCTCTGGGATGAATGCTATGAATGCTTAAAGCAGTATTATTTCGTAGTTGCTAAATGTCCACGTATAAAAGAAACTTTATGGCTCACTTCATGAGGTTTTATTTCTTCGATGACAATTATTATTATTAAAATATTATTGCTTAAAGAGCTTATGGTAACCCCTCTGGAGGGTTACATGGCGAAACCGGTTGGCTAAAAAAATTAAAAAAATAAATTGTGAAAAGTCGTTTTTTAATTGTGTTTAGCTGATTTCAAAGACAAGATATAGTAAAAATATCTCTGTAATTATGTAATATGATGTTAAATTCACCCAAAAATTATACAATGAAATTTAAAAAAAAAAACTGCAAAAAAAGATCTTGAAATAAAATATTGCCATAAATACTATAATATAAGATATTTTACGTGAAAGATCAGCCAATAAGCACACGACTCTCCTGATGGTAAGAGACAAACGTGGCCTATATAAACCATTATTGTTGTAGTTGAGTCGCTGACCTGTGGCTGGGATTTAAGGCCATTTTTTAGTTGCAAAAATGGCCTTAAATCCCAGCCACAGGTCAGCGACTACTAGCTACTCTACCCTCCAGACTGGAACTTAACAGAGTCACTATGGCGGCAGGAATAGGTAAGGCAGTGGATCCCTACCTGGACAAGTTGCTGCACACTGCTTTAACATCAGTGAAATTATAATTTAAGTTTTTATCAAATTAAGTACAATGTAATCAATATCCATTGAGGAAATCAACATTCCTATACTTATCTGTTTTTCTTTAAGTTTTCTGGTTGATTGAGATGTTTCGGAGAAAAGCACATTTTGGAAGAAAGGAAACGAAAATATGATGAAGTCGTTTATTATGTACTCAATATTCAACCAAAATAACATATCAGATTGGCTATCTTTGAAGGAACGTCTTCTAAAATAATGAGTCAACCCAATCGAACATAATCTACCACCCAGTTATGTGTAACTAGGTATAGTGCATACGTTAAAATGAGATAAAAATTAGTCTGACTAATAAATTATTTTGCTCTAAAAGGACATTAACAGACAAAATTGGTTTAGTTTAACCATTAAATATTTAATTATAAATCCTGAGATCCTCCACATTTAGTATCACTTTTTCATAATTATAAAAAAAATCATGAACTTAAAACATTGCAATAAATCTTGTGTGGCTATTTTTGAGTGGTCGTAATATCGTATAAATTGTAAGCATAGGTAACTAATTTATTAAAAAAAACTAATTTCACAGAAAATAGAGCGAATAATGTTCATTTGGTTTTAATATGATTATATAAATAAATAAATATCTCTGGACAATTCATACCAATTGAACCCAACCCCAAAGTAAGCAAATTATATGCTTGCGTTATGGGTGTTAGTCAACGATTCTAATACATAGACATACTTAAATAGATACAAGAATAAAATTAATAAACACCCAGACCGGAAATGCAGACATCCAAATGTTCATCACAAAAATGCCTGCTCCCCTCGGGAATCGAACCCGAGCCTCGCGGTTGGTCGCCTAACCCAGGCGTTCACGCCAACCATTCGGCCAAAGAGGCGAGCTAAAAGAAAGTCGTGTCAGTTTATAACTCAAAAACTGCTAAACCTAATAGCTGAAAATTTAAGAGGAGGTAGCTTAGGACTAGGAGACGGACATGGGATACTTTTATCCCCTTCTAATGCAAGGAAACCAGAAATAACATTTTAATGTCTTACATACAAACTGAATGGGTGAAACGAAGTCCGCCGGAACAGCTAGTAATTGATAAAATTAAGAATAAAGTTATATCATGTCACCAACTTACATTGAAGTAATAAATAAAGAAATAACATTTAAATTAAAAATAAACTAAAAATTAGGTTTTTTTAACCACTAATAATATCATCATCCCTTAAACGTGAAAGCATAAGTGATGACTTTTAAAAATGGTTACGCAATGATTATGGCAAATCATAATCTCTCTTATCTTGATTATCTACCTATCATAATCATACGACATTTTCCTGTAATTCTGTAAACGTGATGTCTATTTGATTTGCGTAATAATAAGATAATGGTAATAATCTTTGGAATTTGTTAACATTCAAAATCATATCGATTTAAATGTATTATTGATTCGGAACTATGTGAAAGATAGCCATGCCAACGTTCTCCGCCAGGCGGCGCTACTATAGCTGTATTGGATAAAATGACCACTAAAATACATTTTTTACACTAAAAAACTTTAAGCTTTCCAGATTACCTCTCATTTAGGTTAGAACTTAGCGTGTATCTCCAATTAACAAGTAGCTTTAAAATTATTTATATATACCGAAATGACCAAAAACAAAGACAATAAAAAAATAAAATTAATACATAGAATCTGAGTTGATTTTTTTTATTTGATTGAATAGGTGTATAATTTATAGCTTTGTCTTGATAAGCCACTATTTTTGTCTATAATTTGCTGAGATCAATAAAAAAGTAACTTTGTTATTGGTATGACATTATGTGATAGGTTCTCAAGGAAAAGCTGCTTTAGACGTTTATAACTGCAGTACACATGGGGTCAACACGTTAGTTCATTGTATATTGCGGTCAAAGGATGATTAGGTGTTTCTTTTAAATAAAGAAACTAGCCGACCCGGCGAACTTTGTATCGCTTGATTTTAAAAGCTACTAATAGTTTGTATGCAAAAAATAAAAGTATTTTTTTCCTTTCCCATTTCTTGCATTTTTTTTAGTTTTTTCTTTATAAAACACTTCTCCTGACAATAAATAACACATCTAAAATCAATTACTATAATTGATCCATCCGTCCAGGTGTGGTGACCACGGGAAATGGATTTTTTTATATACTGATAAAAAATACACCAATTTTCATAAATTATAATGGGAAATGTTACACCCATTGATTATTTTGACCACACACAAATTATTACTGTATTCTAAAGTTTTATAGCACTTTCTTTACGTAGGCACAATCAATGTGTGATTGTAAGCATAAGTGGCTGTGTTGCCATGCAAAAAAAATATAAAATGACAAATAATACATTAAAAAAAGTATTAATGTAAGGTAGCGTACGTCGCGCCCTCTCATGTTCTGTGCAGAGATTTTTTATATTTCAATAACAATATTTAATAGGTGGTTGCTAAACGACACAAATATAATTAACCGCTACTAAATTATACCTACTACTGTAATATCTACTTTAAAAAGTGTCGAAGTTGAAGTTTATAAATTACCTACATTGTAAAAATGTAATATTACTTCTATTTTTTACAAGTTTGGGTAGAAAGCTGCTAAGCTGTCTACCCAAATATTTTAAGCAGGTAATTGATATTGAAAAGCAGCCACGCAATAAGTGAATTGAAAATAATGAGCATAAACTGTTGATTCTTAAAAATTATCAAAATATATAATTTTGCAAAATCAATGTTCAAATGTGCATGTTTTGTTTTGTTGACCACTTGCGTATTTCACAGAAAACCGCAATATTTTCTATATATTATAATAAAAATAATTTCGGAAAATATCTGCACAGCTACTGGAGAGTTATTTTTATAACAATAATAATTAGCTTATGTTCGTGCGCTGTGGCTTGTACTCGTCACAGCTCCTTCACTTAATTCATAATGTTATTTGTATGTTAATTATGCCAGCCCACAAACTACCAAATAGTAGAAATTTCAGTTTGTAGATAACATTTGAGTATGAATATTGAAACCAATCTCTGATACCTACATTTTTAATGCAAACGCAATGAACCGCTTGGTTTATATTTTTTAAGAAATAAAAGTTTTTTTTTAATTAATTTAAAAAATCATTTACACTTATATTTACATAATTACTTGGCATTATATGTTTGTAACCACGTGAAATCTTATTTCAACTTGAAAACCTACATTATTACTGTGAGTCAAATTTTATCTTCTTAAAGTATTAGGCCAAAAAGTTACAAAATGTTATTAATACTACAGCCACCAATTTAAGTCATTCATCATTCTTTTTATGCGAATCTAATAATCAAGTTAGCTAATCAAATGTTTGTTGTTGTTGTTCTACAAAGTTAAATGTTATCGTTTAAGTCTTCATTGCGGTCATAGTTTTCTTTTATTAAAATCAGATTTTTTTTCTTATGACCTAGATAGTATTATGAAGGGTAAGTCCCACTAACATTTGCCTTTCCATTCGACCATATAATTACTGTTTTAAGCTTGGGCTGGCATAGGAATCGTATAATATAACTATAGTTTGTATCTTACACGTGTAGCAGTGTTATATTATGCATTTAGGGATACAAAAACTTTATGATTAGTGAGTAGACGAGACCCACATCTAAAAAATGTATTTTTTTTTCTTCTGAAGTCTAATTTTTAAAGAATAATATCAACACATGAATCAACTTTTTCAGTGTTGCCAGGTGATTATTCTCAAAAACTTCTAGATAATTTGACATAGCCAATGTTTATTTATTACTAGTGTGTTGTTATAAATTGTTAAAAGACAACTGTTATTTGTTATAGTGCAAAACAATAGTGTGTATAACTTTATTTAATCGGTCTTCTTAATTCCTAACCCACTAAAATAGAGATGAAAATGGTCTCGATTTTGTGTAAAAAAATCTTTAAAATCTTTGCTATATAAGCAAACTTAGTATAGTTTTTGGATACTTATTTGGTTAGATAATTACTAAATTATGAACTTGTATACCTTTTTAGTTTGAGTTCTTTCGAACAGAGTTATAAACGCAATCATAGTAAGTGCAAATTCATTATGATACTTAAGAATTATTATGTATCTTCTATTTTTAACTGCTTGCTATTTGAATAAAGTTTGGTTTGGTTAATATTGAAAAAGAGTTGTAAAAAATGTTGAAATCAAACAGAGATCATAGAGAAATTATCAAAAACCTTTGAAATATGTAGTATTCGCATTATTGGCTATCTGTTGAATAGTAAGTAACTCCTATCTGAGCAGTTTCAACTCTGTCCGAAAAAGTTCTAAATCGTATACTGTTACTCGTATTTATGGTATCAATATTTTCAAATGAAAATGCAATCTGAAATTGTCTCCACTAAGATACCTATTACTCGTCCTTAATAAAATATTAGTTCATAGACCGACAAGAAAATTACTGTATTTTTATACTGTAGATTTATAGTCTAAGCTTCATATTAAAAAAAAACACTACGTATATTCTAAGCCAAGAATTAAGCGCCCGCAATTTGTCGTGCTGCCAAATGGTAATGTTAGTTTGTTGTCTACTCATACATAATATGCATAATGAGCATTACACAGTTGATATATATAGCGCAACAAAAGTGTAATTTCAATATATAGCAGTAAAGTTAGTTTTGGTGTTAATGGATTATTTGGAAGGTTAATAAATGATTTTACCATGACTTAAGTTATAGTAGAAACCTGCAAAATAATTAACCTGACAAGAAAAAGCAACATGAGCATTGAAGCTGTCTCGATTCTATTGTATACTCCTTGATTAGTCACCAAAGTAATTAGCATTTTACAATACTTGTGTTGTTTTAAATAAGCTGTACTTCTCAAAAACGTATGATTCCTTGTAATCGGTAAATTGTGCAATATATTCAAAATAAACATATTTCTGGTTGTTTGATGTGAACTTTTTCTTTGCCAAAAATGTCCTAAAATATATTACAAGACTAGCTATTGTCGGTTGATTAATAAAGTCTTTTACTATGTAGGCTCATTTTCATTGTAATATTTGTTTAGACTGACAACAGATTACAGTGATAATGAAATATTGATATTATAATTGAGCTTAACAGGGAATTACATTGAAAAAGATAATGATTTCTAATTTTTAATTGTAATTGCATTATTGGCGATTGGAGCTTAGACTATAAATCGTCCTTAAATAAAGTAAAAAAATAGTTCATATAATTTTATGGATTTTAGTAGGTAGATCAATTTATTTTAAATTTATTTATATTCAGTCATTACATTTGTATTTATTACAATAATGGTATTTTTATAATTGTTAACTCTAGCAACACTCATCATCTTGTGATGCCTGTGAAATTAATTTTTATATTTCAGTCATGTGGGTACGAAAACAAAAGTCTCAAACCAAAAAAAAACAATAAATAAATTCAAATGGTCCCTTCGTTTTATTTAATACCATCGACCATATATCCCAATAGACGCCGATTCTTTATAATTTTGCTTTGAAACAATTCTGGCAAATAGCTGAGGTGTGGGGAAGTGAGGAACTGCTTTCTTATTGGCCCTTGCAATGACAACACGTCATATTCATAAACAGATATGTAAGATTAGGGATGAGACATATTTAATACGAACAATATCGATATGCCTTTTATTTTATGAAGTACGACATTGTAACGGATTATATCGCATTTGGTTATTGCAGGTCACATCGCACCTATGCAACTCAACGTCTCAAGGTTACACATTTTTGCGGTTGAGAGTAATATCCTTAGTTGAATATATTAGGTCCTTACACCTGTAATTGGCATTTTGTAGGGGAGGAACAAAAGTCGAATATTTTTAATGTAATATATTTACTTAATCAAAGTATGAACCATTGCTTCCTATGCACATTTGCCATCTCATAGGTAATTGATTGATCCCTCTACTAAAAAACGGGACGGATTCGAACGGGAATCAATAAAATCTTTGGACGTGGTTTGGACTGCCCCATCGAAATTTAATTTTTTGAAAAAAATAATAATCTGTTGAAGTTAGGTTTAGGTGCATGTTTTTTAAATTCCAATTAATGCTCTTCTAATTTAGAAGCCGTCTGTTGTGCAGTATGTGGTTTAGCATTGTCGTGAAGCAGCAGGGCGTAAGTTGAGATGTAATTTCAAAATTGTATGTTGTAAGTTAAATGTTGAGATGTAATTCACTGTATTTAGAATTTGGAATTCGAAAACCAATTTACTCGTCTGGTTTCCTTAAACCAAATTAGAATTTTTTACTTGTAGATACCTGATATAAAAGACATACATATCAAATTGAATTGTTTTTATTCATTCGAGTAATTCCCACCTGAACTACAGAATATCGTTGAAATACTGTAAACAACTTAGTTTTAAATTGTCCCAGCCTTTGAAAGTTTTATGACATACTGACCCCAACATAGCCTATCGGAACCAGTCTTGAATTTACTTCACCCATATAACCACCTAATGCACTTAAAAGAGTTCAATAAAATCGGCTCAACTATTTATGAGTTATTCAATGACAAATAAAAGAGCCCTCTACCGCAGAAGTTCTGTTTTCCATCGAGCTCGTCCGGGTCCACTGACTAAAATAGATCACCTGCCCCTCTGCCAGGCACCTTGTAAGAGGCGAGCACAGGAAAAACAGATAATTGTCAATAAGATCACTGGTGATACAGTGGTGTGCAGCAACTTCCCTGGTTACTTATCCACCGCCTTACCCATTCCTGCCGCTATAATGACAGTGTCATATTCCGATTCGGAGGGTAGGGAAGCCAGTAGATTTGCACAATAGGCCTTACATTCCGACCATAGGACAACGCACCTGAACATCAATGGTGTCTATAGGCCATGGTTATCTGTTGCCATTAAGAAAGCCGTGTGCTTGTTCGCTGACTCACTCACTCACATGAAAAAGAGTAACTATCCAGAGGCCAACTCAAAAGTACACAGAGTAAGAGATTTTTATTGTTTCTGTCAGTGCTTAAATTTATCGATAAAATACATAAATAGCTATATACAATACCGGTACAAGACCGGTATCATATTCGGGATAATAAATATAAAAATATCGATAAAATAGATTTGCACATAGGTCCATCACTAGCTGTATGCAAACGAAAGTGATAGCTAAAAATCACATGTGTAAGAAAGGACTATAAACACGCATCTAACAATAACTGACCATTATATGATGAACTCCGTTAACCATCAAATAATTCAAAATGTAATTATGAATGTTATTATTTTTAATTAACCTACGGAAAGTTGTACCATCTTTTCGGTAATTTGAAGTGCGGCTGTCTTTACCGTACCTACCATTTAATTGAACAAACAATCATTTTATATCTATTTGTTTTTATTTTTTATACAATAACGTTACAATCTTTACAGGTCACAAACCTGGTCGATACTGTTCATATTTTTTTTTATTTTTTTTTTGTTATAAGCTACATTAGAACAATTACACTTATGTGTTGACTGAACCGTGTTGCCTTATATGCGGCGTCTATTGGGATGTATGGTCGATGTTTAATACTCACTTTAAAGTGACCGCGAATCCATCTGATGGGGAGGAAAAAGGAGAAGCACTGATGTGACGGCAGAAACATCCACACAAAGATTATAAATCCGAAAATCTTCCTCACGCTTTCACGTCTAAACCGCTGGACCGTTTTGATGAAATTTAATATGCATATAGCTAAAAACCTGTAATGTGGACTACTTTTTCAAATCGTTCTTCAAAGTAGTATTAAGGAATAAGGGGAAACATAAGTTTGTTAAATAGTTAGTCATATACACGTGTACTACTATTTACATTATGCGCTTTGACTTTACACTTATTACTCTTTTTACACTTTTTACCTTTATTTTTAAATTGGCTGACCTAATCTAAATTTAAGCGAAATGATTAATTATGTGTAATACAACTCTATATCTTTAAAACACATTCGGATTTCCGAAGCTGAACGAATATAGCCGAAGCGCATAATTTAAATAGTACAACTGTATCTATGTGACGTATATAAATTGTAGTGAAATAAACGTAGCCATCTTATTTCCGAGATAATAACATAGTGCGACGGGCTCTTCACATTTCCGTGCATAATATGATCTCTAACGTTTCCTGGCGTCTTAACATCAGTGCTTGCCATTGTCTTTTTTCTGTAAGGTTACTCTTGAATCTCAATTTTATTCAATTTGAAATCGGGTTTGTGATATCGTAT
>NJDC01002888.1:453225-472331 GCA_002245475.1 Calephelis virginiensis | reverse complement strand
AACCTGAGGATGTTAGGCCTCGAACAAAAGTAAGTTTACTGGCTACCTTACCCTACGAACCCGTGGCAGGAATAGGTAAGACGGTGGTACCAATCCGGGCGAGTCGCTGCAAAACTCTACCACCTATTAAGATGTCACGGTGTTAGTGACGGTATTCCTATGCTCGCCTTTTATAAAGCTGCCTGGCAGGAAGGCAGATTGGCGTTGTTTTTTGTAAGAGCGGTCAGTGAACTAGCACATGGCTCTTCTGATGGTAAGAGACAACCGTGGCCATAGATGTTACAGGTGCGTTGCTGTCCTGTGGCCGGGATATTAGGTCTATTGTGCATGACGATTACCCTACTCTTGAGACTGAAATAATATAGTTAATGTGGTGATAAGTATAGATAAGGTGGTAGACCTGGACAAGTTTATCACAGCTACCACCAGTGACCTTCTTGCCTGACAGAGAAGTAGATGGTGTATTCTGCTCAAGAGACATGACGGGGAAAAGACCAGTAAAACACTTGAATTAAACGTGCGAAACATAATTAGATGACGTTGGGTATTACGAGTCCCGACCGCTTCTATCTCCATTATTATATCAGCTCAACAATTCCGTACCATATTGGTACCAAAGTTTTTTTTATGATCAGGAAGGCAAAGAAGCAAATGTATTTCCTGATGGTAAGAAATTCACGCCGCCTAGAGACACCAAACGTGATAATGATGAGTTGCCCGGAATGCTAGGCCTCGAGCAAAAGTAAGTTTACTTACCCTCCGAACCGAAACACGTCAACAGCAAGCATTGGACCTTACGGTGGCAGGAATAGGAAAGGCGGTGGTACTAATCCGAACGAGTCGCATCGAAACTCTACCACCTAGTAGGATGTCACGGTGTTAGTGATGGTAAGCCTATGCTTGCATTTTACGAGCTGCCTGGCAGGAAGGAAGATGGTCTATTCTGCAAAGGAGCCCGGACCAACACGGTGAACCACAAAGTTCAAAAAACCTCTTCTTTATTGGCCAAATAACCGAACATAGAAAAACATATAGTTGAATTGGTAAGCTCCCCTTTTTTAGAGTCGGTAAATAACTTATTTAGCAGAATTCTCCCTCGCTACTAAGCCGAATAGGTCAAATAAAATAAAAGTTTCTAAAAATATCGTTTCATTGTTTTTAAACACATGACAAGTTATGAATTAGTTGCCATTATATATTTACATGTCAGCCGACATAAACGTTTATTTCTTTTTCATAGCATTGAAAGGGAACAATCGATCCTTGACGAAAAGAAATATTCGACGTCTATAAACGCCAAATATGTCAAGGCTGGAAAAGCTTCTTGAATGAAAATAAATAATCACAAAATTCTAGCAACTAACCACGTTAAATGTCGACAAACAAGCAGTTGGCCTAATTTATACATACTAGTGGTCGCCCATTGGTCGAAATTCGACCATAATAAATTTTAATATCTTGTTGATAAGAACGCCATCTTCATGTCTCAAAACCAACTACTTTGTTTCCAAACTTATTAGTGCGCCATCTGTGATCTTTTATCGTTATCATCAATATGTTTGATTGTGTGTGTCAAATGCCTGGTAGTGCGGGTAATGTTTTATTTATTAATTTAATGTACTTTATAAGCATTATTGTTGAAAAATATTAGTGTTTTGCACTTCTCCTACACATAAACTATAAGTGTGCCAAATTTTATGCTCCTCCGTCCGCGCAATTTTCGTAAAAAGGAGTCCAAAGTTTTGGCATCACGTATTAATAAATATATAAAACAGTAAAAAACCTTTCTGGACTAGCGATCTGGCGTCGGATTTGACTTCTTGAGATCCCGTATTTGATGTTCGGTTTGGGCAACAAACAAAAATTAGAAAATGTATACTTTCAATATTCTAATAAAAGTAACGTTGTTCGGGATTGGATATGTGCCCGGTTGGCGATAGGATTGCCACCTATCACATTGTGGGACTTAGTGTCTTCGGCTAGTCGTGGGCGCCCTGGTTGTGTCTCTGCCTCTCCCTTCGGAGATATGGGCGTGAAGATACTACTTAATGTATATACACAAAAATCAATAGCTGTTCGTTAATCTTATTAAAACTCGAAAAGGGTTGAACTGATTTGGCTAATTTTATTTTGAATTATTCGTTTAAGTCCAGGGAAAGACTGTCTCTTCCCTGAAAGAGGGAAAAACTACGAGGAAACTAGGAATAAAAAAAAATATCTTCACGCCCGTATCCCCGAAGAGGTAGGCAGAGGTACAACCAAGGCACCCACGACTAGCCGAAGACGCTAAGTCCCATAATGTGATAGGTGGCAAGCCTATCGCCAACCGGGCACATTTCCAATCCCGACCAAAATTTTTTTTAATTTGTTTGGAAAAATCCAATTTTCTTTTTGTTGGCCGACCCGGGATTCGAACCCGGGACCTCATGCAGTCAAGTCCAACACCCGGACCGCTAGACCACAGAGGAATAATAATATTTTAATTTTTCACTGTGCCGCACAAAAATAAATGTCCAAAATGGACTCACTCTACCTGCACTTCTGAATAATCATCTGCACTCAGTTGGACAGCTTACAGGTGACAGCATAGTGCTGAATCTCATTATTTTATACTCCTATATCGTCCTATATACGTCTTCTGGTGGTTCATATGACCCATCTATTTTTGGCATGGGTTTGAAGTCTAAAACGGGTAGGTACAACGAAGTTTATTGCAACAGCGAGTATATTTAAAAACGATGATTGGATACACCACGTTATATGTTCAGAGTTCTTTAGAATCAAATTTAGTACCTTCGGCTAGTTATGGGTGTCCTGGCTTTATCTATGGCCACCTGTTTGAGAATAAAAGTGTGAAGATTATTTATAATATATAAATAATATGAGCTGCTACCTGCGGCTTCGCCCGCGTAGTCAAGTTATTTAATATTTAGCTCTCCAACGCTGCCCGTTAAAAATTTAAGATAAAAAGTTCTCTTTTCTTATTTCACCTCAGGTAAATAGAAATACGTTATTGTCTCTACAATTCTATCTACACTCGGCAAATACTGTAAAATTAAATTGTAAGTATCTTAAGTTATAGAAACTTCAAATATTTTTTTTTTAATTTTAGAAATATACATCGACGGTATGGTCGTCCGGTGTCAGACATGACTTCTTGAGATCCTGGGTTTGATCTCCGGTTCGGGCTACAAAAAAACGAATTGAAAATATGATGTTTCAATTTTGTACTGAAAGTAACGTTGCAACTTGTCCGGGATTGGCAATAGGACAACAGCCAGGTTATTTTCATTCACTGTCTTATTGCTGCGCGAAAGTCGCAGCCGTTTTGCAGCGACAGACTGCCGAGAAACTTGTAATCTTTATCTCAGCATTTTTATTTATAAATATGTATAGTTAGTGCTAGTCTTAGTAAGTATAAGTATGTAATATATTATTATTTTCGCAAGAATGTAAATAATTGGCAAACTATATACTCAAACATTTATTACTATACGATAAGAGCCTATCCACGGTCAAAGAATTACCCTAAAATACTACAAAATCAAATAATGTATCTATTAAGATATAGAAATTAATAAACATAAATAAACTAAAACAAAACATATTCATCTAAAAAGTATTATACGATGACATTCAGGAAAAAAACAAATATATAAAAAGTAGTTCACTAAGTACAACTGTTCCGTAAGCAACCGACCACGCGTCTAAGTCACGCAGTCGGTAGACTATATATACAGAACCCTATTATTCTTATTTATGATATCCCCTATGATAGTTATTTGCCATTTTACTTGCATAACTTTTAACAGTTTGTAAATTATATTTTTTGTGGCAGACAATAATATATCTGTTTAAGGCTGTGTTTCCACTAAAGATGTGCGAGGATGCATAGCGACAGCACAGCCTTATTGTTAGCTTGATTTCTTAGTCTAAAAATTGTTAAGCCATCGGTAAGTATTAAACATTTTAATTTATTTCTTTAACAAAAACCCACAGCACAAGTCACGGAAGAAACTCAATTTAAACAGACACCTTAAACATGGCCAATTAAAAAAATTCCATTTAGTTTTCTAAACAGTTAAATATTAATCTTCATTGAAATGAAATAAAATTTATTTATTCTTGGAATTTGTGTTAAAAAGTTGTTACAAAGTATTTTATTAATATTTAAACATACCAACATATTCTTCCTAATTGTAATGTGCAAAAATTTAATTAAATGCTTATAGATATTTTAACGTTTATATCACAGCAGATATTTTTATTTTTAGTATGTTGCATAATTTATTACAAATAATTTTATCCCTATCTACCGTACGCGGTGGTAGGTACAGCAAAACAAACTCCCCTGCAACCAGGGCTATTACCTAGGTATATGCCTTTACTACCACCCTTTCCAAACCTAGCCAGTCAGGGGAAGAAACAGCGCAACCAACTCCTCAGCAACCACGATTTCTTAAATTAAGTTTATAATTATTAAAAATATTTTATTTCTGACAACTAGAAAATATTCTGCACGATATTATGTTTTCTCTTTCACCAAACAATTTAACAAAAATACCTTCTTTCGAATGGAAATGATTTCAGATTATCAGGAATTTGGTTATTTATACGGACATGCAATAAACATTATTTTAATAAACATTAAGTTTTTCAAACATTATTTTTATAAATATTATGTATTTATTTCACTGCCTCGAATGTCTAGCGTTCACGCCTAACCACACTGGCCAACCGCGAGGATGGGGTTCGATTCTCGACGGGGGCAGCCATTTGTGTGTTGAACAATTATAAGTCTGCATTTCCGGGTCTGCGTTCCAGTTATTAAATTTATTCTGGTATCTATTTAAGTATTTCTATATATTACAATCGAAGACTAACTGCACTCATAATCCTATTAATATTATAAATGCAAAAGTTTGTAAGTATAGATGTATGGATGTTTGTTGCTCTTTCACGCTCGAATGGCTGAACGGATTTGTCTGAAATTTGGAAGACAGATAGATTGTGACCTGGATTAACATATAGGCTATTTTTAATCCCGATCGCACACCGGGTTTCTGTGAAAACGCGGGCGAAGCCGCAGGTAGCAGCTAGTACAAGAATATATTTCTTTTTAATTTGGAGTTTGGGGTAGATTCAATTTGTGTAACTTGTCCATGGGTATTTTTAGGCGCATGCAGTTTTGTTTTTTCTGGTGTGAGTAATTCCTGACACTTCAGCATTTGTTTGATACGGACAGTTTTTTGCGGTAGCACATAAAGTACAGTTTTTGTTGAATTTTACAATAAATCGAGTTAACCTAATAACTTTTTATGCAAAGAAAGCAAAATAGCTTTAAAACGTTCGATCGATGTCAATAAGTAATTCATTTACACAAAAAAATTGCGTTTTCTTTAATTTCTCTAGGATCCCATCATCAGATCCAGACTTGGTAGCAATGGGATCACCTCGGTGGTAAGGTAACGATAGGGTAATTAGTAAAATAACAATAAATAAAACCAATCAAATTTGTAATACATTCTTACATATTAGTAATTAAGGTCATACATAGTGGTATGGATAATAATACCACTATGTGTCACACATACCTTAACCTTACCTTAATAATTAATATAATAAATAAATATCTCTGGAAAATTGAATCTAACCCTAAAGTAGGCAAATTATGTGCTTGTGTTATGGGTGCTAGTCAACGATATTAATACACAGAAATACTTACCAGAATAAATTTAATAAGCACCCAGACCCGGAAATGCAGACATCTAAATGTTAATCACACACATGCTCGCCTCCGTCTGGAATCGAATCCGAGCCTCGCAGCTGGTCAGGCGTGTACGCTAGCCACTCGACCAACGAGGCGATCAAATAATATATATATTATATTATTTACGAATTATGTATGTATCTATTCTAAAATTAAATCGAATATTAATAATAACTAATTTTAATTGAGGTGGTATTTCGAGCATTTTTTACTTAGAAAATATTAAAAAACTTCGAAGTGAATAAAAATAAAAATACCTACGAAACGTTGGCTAAAGTAATATCTAAAATACTTATTTCAAAAGGTTTTATGAGAATTAATTGTCTTCGATTCCTTTTAAGATTTTCTCTTTTACGACGCTAATTTAATAATAAGAAGTATATTAACGCTTTTATTCCTGAAAATGTAAGCAGAGGTCCCACAATATGATAGGTGGCAAACCTTTAACCGGACACTTATCTAATCCCGGGCAGCGATGTTTTATTAGTAAATTGTATATTTGTAATCAAATTGTTTTTACCTAGTGTGTCACCTACCTTAACATCTACATTGAGCTATGACAGAGCAGCGCTTCCTAACACAAATGCTTTGTTGCATTTAAAAGGAAACGCTACCCTCTTTTAAAAATGTTAATGCATTTAGTATTGAATAAAGATTTTTTGTTTTTTTTTTTTTTAAATTAGAATAAAACATTTTATTTTTATCTCCAGATCTGGGTATTAAACCTTTGACTTCTTTGATGTTTATTATCTATACTATATTACCCCTAATGCGGTAACCAGTTTAGGTATTGCGATTAAAAAGTACCCTATGTTACTGGTCAGTCTTTTAACTACCTTTACTCTAGTACTCTTGCTCAGTTGTGACAAGAAAAAAGGTTAAGTAAATCGCATGTATAATATTAGTACGAAACTTAGAGCTACCTTGGTATGTAGGGGACTTGACATGAAGATATAAGTGTGTATGTTTTTTTTTACTATATTGGTAGGGCAAACAAGCAGACTGATTGCCTGATGGTCAGAAATTCACACCGCCTAGAGACAGCAAAGGTAGTAAATGGTAACGTACCTGAAGCCGGGATGTTAGGCCTCGAGCAAAAGTAAGTTTATCGGCTACCTTCCGGGCGAGTCGCTGCGAAACTCTACCACCTAGTAGGATGTCACAATGTTAGTGACGGCAAGTCTACGCTCACCTTTTACGAGCTGCCTAGCAGGAAGGCAGTAGTATATTCTGCAAAGAAGCCCAGACCAAAACGGGGGGCCAGTACGATAATGGAGCAAAAATATTAAAAATATTCGGCACCAAATATTTCCAGCGCTTGTGACAATTATTAGGATTTCTCGCAGGAACTAGTTTAGAGCTTGGGGTAATAATATATGGGCAGTAAAACTGCAAAAAATAGAATTTGATTTCGATAAATATGTCATCTACGTACACAAAAATTTAACGCTCTCCTCGATTTCGCGTCATCAGATCCAGACTTACGGCCAATATTAATAATCAATCCTAATCCAAAACGTGCTCTCCGAGATTGATATTTTGATCCATTTTTATGTTATTGCTTGCCAATAACATATCTGTGGACAGGATAAATATGGCAATTAGGTATGGGATAGGCCGCCGGATACGCAGCTATCTAGATTGCTTGAAATCCATTAGATTGAGATACATTATTAACATTGGCCTTTAGTGACAATGGAAACATACGACGACGCTCTTTCAAATAAAATCAGTTTAGAAATGGCGGAGAAATCGGTAAACATACATTAAAAAACTTATAGTAGTCGAATATATCTGCTACCTTTGTTCAAAATCGCTTAAAAAGTAAACTAAGAGACAGAACTAATTGAGCGATTTCTACCCGCGCCCGGTTCTGCGGATTTTATTTCAAAACTCACGAGACCGGTATTTTTTGCGGTCCTTCAGCCGCCGCGGTTTAAATTATTGTCCGCAAAGTCGCTTGATGATCGAGCGGCCGGCGGTTGCGGTTAAATAACCAGTACAAATAGTACAAAATGGTCGCCCGCCAAGCGACCGCAGAGCGCACGGTCGCAACCCGCCGAGGCGGCGGGAGATCGCCGCCCGCACGGTCTACGTGCGGACGACCGCTACCGCGGGAACCGCAAACAACCACGAGTGCTGCCGGTGAAAATCGCGTCGTGAAATGTGATCTTACGTTTTGCATATAAATCTACATTCTACAGGACCTGCGGGCGGGCAAAAACCGCGCCGTGAGTTCTTAGTCGTCTCTTTTCAGCTTCCTATCTGTATCTATACAATATCTATTTTATTTAATCTTTGTCTCTCTTATAGACACACGAAACAGCGTTCCGTAGCAACGTAAAAGAAGAATAGGCACGGTTTTTTTTTAAAAAAGAGGAGTTTATATTATCCCCTTCATATCTTTTTACATGTTTGTTACGCAATTACTCGGCCGGCTTGTAATTTATAATGAATAGATTTTGATGATTCTTTTTAGAAATTTAAGTTAAAATTCATTAACATATTCATTTCATCATGATCTAGTGGTTCTTGAGTTATACTTAATAACGTATAAGTTTTCGTCTATGTTGACGATATCATTATCAATGATCCATCATCATTATTAAATATATTTAAAAACCACCCGTATGTTAATATTTTTTAAGATATTATAAAGCAAACATGCAGACGGATTTTCTGATAGAAAGAAAGTCACACCGCCTAGATACACCGCCTAGATACAATTGCCAATCTGAGACCAATATGTTAAGCTTCGAACAACAGTAAGTTTACAGTCTACCTTATTCTCCAAACGGGAAGCTCTGGCGTTATGGCGACAGGAACAAGTAAGGCTGTGTTACCAGTCCGGGCAAGTTCTTGCGAAACATATTTGATATTTTCCATTGTCGGCGCTTGGTAAAACTTCCAAATATTCATATTTTTAAAGAAATAAACACTTGTACTGTTTTACTTATCACTTTTAATTTATTACCTTGTAATTAGTAGTATCAGGGCTAAAACTTAACTTTAACTTAACTTTAAGTTTTAGCCCTGATGATGCTGTTTAAGCGAAACCGGTAGGCTACTAATTACAAAGTAATAAATTATAAGTGATAAGTAAAACAGGACAAGTGTTTCTTTCTTTAAAAATATGAATTCTTGCGGAACTCTACCACCTCGTCAGATGTTACGGTGCTAGTGATGGTAAGCCTGTACTCGCCTTTACGAGCTCTTTGGCACAAGAAAGCAGATAGTCTATTCTGCAAATTTATTGACTAGGTGGTAGAGTTTCGCAGCGACTCGCCCGGATTGGTACCACCGTCTTACCTATTCCTGCCGTCATAACGTCACGACGTGTTCCGGTTTGGAGGGTGAGGTAGCCGGTAAACTAACTTTTGCTCGAGGCCTAGCATCCCTAGCATAGTTATCAACGCACCATTACCACCTTAGGTGTTACTAGGCAGCGTAAATTTCTTACCAGCAAGAAATCCGTCTGCTTGTTTCCTTTCCAAAATCATAAAAAAACGAGCTTTGGGGCCATCCAGTGAAAAGTTGGTCATAGATTGACATTCAAATTCAAATAATTTAATTGTTTTGATGTAGTAATAGTAGGTACAGGCCTATTTCACCATTTTTGGTATGCAAATTTGTTTTTAAATATGAGCTTAAAATTACAAATTTAAATTTAACATAAACAATTAATATTTAAAAAATGTAGCGAAATCGTTAAATAATAGTTACAAATTAATAATTATCCTTTAACATGTAACAAATCAAATACTTGTTTTCTTTTCGTCAAAATAAAATAAATTATTATAATCATAATTTAATTACAATCTAATTTTTTTTGTAATTATTGAATTACAGGGTGATATTGAGAGAAATCAGTAAGTTTTGGTATCATTTAGTACAATTTTTTGTTTAGTTAAAGTGCACAAATGAAAAAACTTGTGTATCGTATATTTTCCGGCCAAATCTCACTAAATACGCATGAGTTAGAGGGCAACCGCTTTACGTAAGACCCAGACATGACTTATTTTGACGACTAATTACTAATCTTCTGTAATATAAAAATAAATAGCTAAATTTGTTGATAAGCGAATAACTTCCGGACGACTGGACCGATTCGGCATATTCTTTTTGTATTGTGTTATTTATTGCCAGGACAAGGTTTTTATGAAGAGAGAAACTGGGAAAATTGCAGGGAATATGGTAAAAACGGTATTTTATTTTTTTCCCAAACAAACTGAACGGGTGAATCAAAGTTCGCCAGGACAGCTAGTTTTAAATAATTTAATCCCGATTTGATTAAACAGTTGGATTTTACAAGTGGCAAATGCTAACGCCAATGCCATAAACTAAAAAAACACATATAGTTCTACAAAGTTGTAGTAGTTAACTGTGTATCCGACCCAATATTCTTCTAACCACGGACCGAACATGAAAGGGGTAGGCTCGAAAAGCGTAATTATTCCTACCTTCGGTAACGCTTTCATCCGTTTCCTCTAGACTTTGCCGTCTAAATTAAATCTGTAATTTGCAGCAAGTGGGGGATATGACGACCTCGTCGCCCTCAAGAAGAAAGATGATAACAAACATCTCCAAACAAAATAGACGGATTGGCAAAGAAAGCGAATTATGTGTTAGTTATTTGGATCTAATGATAACATTGCTTACAAATACTTATATAAACACCACTATCATCCACCAAGAAATATAGATCTAATCATATTATTCTGTTCGTTAGTCGTGGAGCAAGAGTGCACGCCTAATGTCAACGACGACGACGAGGCTCAGGTTCGATTTCCGACGGGGCAAAACCTATCCTTACAAACATTTATGTCTGCATGTCTGGGTCTGAGTATGTCTGTTAAATTTATACTGGTGTCTATTTAAGTATTTTTTAAGTAATAGTATCGTTGGCTAACACCCATAACACAAGTACATAAATTGCTTAGTTTGGGGTTAGATTCAATTTGCAAAATTTATAGAGGGATACATATTTATTTATTGTTACTATGTATTCTATACTATGTAGTCTAGTAGCAAAATATTTGAGCCAACTACATGAAGGCATGGATTCGGTTTCCGGTTTTTTTTTTAATTCGGTTACCAATTTTTGGCAACCATCTACTTCCACTGACATGGAGCAGTGCCTTTGTATAACTAGTTTTTACATTCATTCTAGTTCTCTCTTTTATCCTGCTCGCACTTACTTTCTTCATACTAGATCTTTCATGCATACATCAATCTTTCTTTTTGTTTGTGGGGGAAATCTTATATATCTGAGGTGTGTACCTATCTTTTTTGCTTTTATTTTCTTTATTATGTTTCTGAGAATTTACATGTTTATTGTGATACTGGGTAATACATAATTTTTTTCTGTTTTTCTTCTTATTCTTTCTTTTGTTGATTTTCTATTAATATTATTACTTAATTTAATTATATTTTAATACATATTTCTCTAATAGTAATATTATTCATAATAGCAATAATTAAAAAAATGTGTATAAATTGTAATAATTTAATTTGAAATCGTGAATAGTTTGTATAAATTTATGTATATTTAATTACTACTTTGGCGTTCGGTTTCCGGCTTGGGCAACTCAAAAAAAAATGTTCTAAATAAAAAAAAGTAATTAAATAATGTAATATAAACAACGTTGCCAGAGAGTAAATAAGTGCTCGAGTGGCGAAAGGTTTGCCACCTGTCACAAAGTGGGATTGAGCATCTTTGGCTTATCGTATTGTATCTCTGCCTGTCTATTCGGCGATATGGTCGTCAAGCTAAGTTCATGTTACACACATGCTTGCCTGTCACTCAAAAAATCAAAAAAATATTTATTTCAGTACTAATTTACAATAAAATGTGGGTAGTTGATGGAGTCACCTTTTAAGTACGAGATATTTGCGTTAGGCGACACCGCTCTTCCATTGCATAAACGTATTATAAGCTTAAGCTAGGTGCACACCGGGTTAAGTTTTTTGAGCAAAATTTAAATAAATAAAATGTGATAGCATGTGCGAGAAAACGTATACGTGTGTGTGTGTGTGTGTGTGTTTGACCATTATTTATCATATCTAGGGCTGTAAATTATTATTATTATTATAGAGTTAGTAGCTTGTTTTTTTTATTTTTTTTATTATATAATATTTTTATTAAAACTGTATTTATGACTTCATGTGTGTATTGTAACGTCACTGAAAAAATTTAACGATATTCCTTCTCTTGGTTGCAAAGGATACTCCATACACTCAAATCTGATCAGACATCTAGAAGTTGTAAAGGAATTAAAAGATATCGCACGCATGTAACTTAGGTTTAATCTGACTTCATGTCCTAAGAGTATTCAATTCCTCAAAAAAAACGACAGACTTTATAATTGGTATACTGTTTCGAATTATTTCAAAATTTCTCCCATCAATTTTATTTTTAACCTCTCAGTAGACATTACGGATCCAAATTAAAAAGGGATCTTTTACATGGGTGACCACTAAAATGTTGCCAAATCATACGTTTACATTTTCCCTTGGTCTGGATCCCCTACATCTAATAGGTATATAGAATAGATCAACTGCTTCTTTGTCTGGCAGCTTGTAAGAGTTTACAAAATGCCAGGCAAAAAACCATAAGATAATTCAATCACAGGTAAATTACACAAACCGACTTCGATTCCAATACTCAATTTGTTTGGGTAGTCTAAGTAAACAGAAATTAGATATTTCCCTCAATTTTACTGAGATTCCCTCATCAGATCCATACTTGGAAATGTGGCCACCTCGAAAGCATGATCTTTCAAATAAAAAAATAAAATCGGTTCATAAATGACTGCCAAATCGAATAACATCCGTAAATAAATATAGCAGTCAAATGCATAAACTCCTTTTTCGGAAAAAATGGTCATGGGTCAACAAGAGTACTGGTGTTAGAGTGCCGTGCAATAACTTGCCCAGACATGGGTCCACAGCCTCATCCGTTGCTGCTTCTATATCTTACTATCAGGAGAGTAGTGCGTTTGTTCGCTATCTTATCACATAAAAGTATCTTCACGCCCATATCCTCTATGTGGTAGGCAGAGGCATAACCCACGACTAGCCGAAGACACTAAATTCCACCATGATAGGTGGCAAGCCTATCGCCAACCGGGAACATATCTGATCCCGGGTGTCATTATTTTTGTTACAAAATTGAAAATATATATTTTCTATTTTTGAAGTGTAAACGTATTTAGCGGCGTTGTGCACTTTTTTTGGAATGGGTTAAAACTTCTAAACTCGCGTCAAAACGTCAGAACGGCGCACTGCGTATTCGCAAATCAGACGGCGCGAGATCTAAAATAAAACGTAGATTCATTGCTGTTTTTGTATTGCTTAGATATTTCCGAAGAGTATAAGATGCGCAATGGATAATACGCCGCAATATACCTACCATTACATTTTCACATATAGCAGATACGTATAATATCAACAGACATTGCTCTATTTGTTCCATCTTGAAAATAAGCTTTATGTGTAAACGAGCAATGTTCGATGTACAGATAATATGCCGACGCTCCTAGCCATCACGTGGTTTTACTTTAACGAGTTTTTGTCAAGCCAAACGCATGTTATTGATGTGAAAATAATATTTATGCATAAATGATATTACTTTCATACTGATAATTAAAGCAATTCGTGCAAAATTATTCCCTTACCATTCCAAAATATTAAAAATGCACAACGTTAATATTCAAGTTTTCACTTCTGCCGGCACTCCCGTAGTGCAACCCATCTTTTTTTTTGTTGGGTCGGGGGACTGTAACCAGGACCTTAAGAAGTCAAGTCCAACGAAGGACTGCTAGACCACAGAGGCGAGAGAGGCTTATCACATAGTAAAAATATACAACTTTTAATTTTTTTTCAAAGCTGTTTTAAATTATCACAAATCCCTCCAATTGTTTGAAACAGAATATTATTTTATAAAAGTTTACAAAACTACTGTTTTTTCATGCTATAGGAAGGCACACAAGCAGACGGATTTCCTGATGGTAAGAAATTCACGCCGCCTAGAGATACCAAAGGTGGTAGTGGTGCGTTGCCAACCTAAGGTCGGGATGTTAGGCCTCGAGCAAAAGAAAGTTTACCGGCTACATTACCATCCGAACACGTCATGACGTTATGCCAGCAGGAATAGGTAAGGCGGTGGTACCAATCCGGGCGAGTCCTTGCGGAACTCTACCTAGTCAGATGTCACGGTGTAAGTGACGTTACGCCTATGCTCGCCTTTTACGAAGTGCCTGTCAGGAAGGCAGATGGTCTATTCTGCAAAGGAGCCCGGGCAAACACGGGGAAAACAAAACAAAACGTTTACAAAACGGAAATCAAATGTTCCATTGTTTAAGGTTATTATGTTAATATCAATACTGGATTTGCATCTCCTCTTCCAAACCTCTTGTACACGTGTAAGTAGGGTTACCAAAAGTAATATGTAAAAAATTCTTGATGGTTAGTCTACAAAAAAAAAGTATCTTCTCGCCCACATCCCCGAAGTAGTAGGCAGAGGCACAGCCAGAGCACCCACGACTAGCCGAAGACACTAAATCCCACAATGTGGTAGGTGGCAAGCCTATCGCCAACCGGGCACATATTATCCAATCCCGAGCAACATTAGAAAATTGGAAAACCCAACTATTCTTTTTGTTGTTGATTTGGAAAAAATAAACAGTCGTTTTTCCTAGTTTCCTCGCCGTTGTTAGGAATAAAATGTACCCCATGTCCTTCTCCCGGTTCTAAGCTACCTCTCCATCAATTTTCAGCCTAATCGGTGTAACTATCAGGACTTTATTTTATGTATATAGACCAGGGGTGGCCAACTTGATTAGGCATAAGCCCTACTGTTTACTAACGAAACCCTTTGCAATCAAATGTTAGATTAGACCTACATACTTCCTGAAATCTTAAATGAAACAGCATAATGTTTAGTACTTTATCATTAATTAATTAATATTATAAATGCGAAAGTTTGTATGTATGTATGTATGGATGTTTGTTACTCTTTCACGACCGAATGGCTGAACGGATTTGTCTGAAATTTGGAACACGAATAGATCATGACTTGGATTAACATCTAGGATACTTTTTATCTCATTCACACAATGGGTTCCTGTGAAAACGCGGGCGAAGCCGCAGGCAACAGCTAGTCATTAAATATTTTTATTGAACAGTCTTAATTCCTTTCCGTATTTCATATGAGATTGTTTCCTTAAATTTACTTAATACTTTACAATGGAAGTCTCAATCATGTTTAATCAGCATTTATAGGTCCTATCTATATATGAGTGTGACCATTGCGTCACAGTAGTTTCCACTAGTTCAGTAGTTAGTAATTACATTGCGCAGTCTGGTTTATTTGTTTTTATTCATTGCCTTGCCATAATCTGGACGAATGGTTTGCAATCGATCAGTCGATCGCGATCGACTGGTTGGCCACCCCTGATATAGACGATTCATTTTCATAATTATTATTAACTAGCTGCTACCTGCGGCTTCGCCCGCGTTTTCACAGAAACCCGGTGTGCGATCGGGATTAAAAATAGCCTATATGTTAATCCAGGTCACAATCTATCTGTCTTCCAAATTTCAGACAAATCCGTTCAGCCATTCGAGCGTGAAAAAGTAACAAACATCCATACATCCATACTTACAAACTTTTGCATTTATAATATTAATAGGATAGGATTGTTTTTTTTTTTTTATGATATTGGAAGGCAAACAAGCAGACGGATTTCCTGATGGAAAGAAATTCACGCCGCCTAGAGACACCAAAGGTGGTAATGGTGCGAGAAATTCACGCCGCCTAGAGACACTAAAGGTGGTAATGGTGCGTTGTCAACTTGAGGGATGTTAGGCCTCGAGCAAAAGTAAGTTCATCGGCTACCTTACCCTCCAAACCGGAACACGTCGTGACGTTATGGCGGCAGGAATAGATAAAGGGGTGGTACCAATCCGGGCGAGTCGCTGCGAAACTCTACCACCTAGTCAGATGTCACGGTGTTTGTGACGGTAAGCCTATGCTCGCCTTTTACGAGCTGCCTGGCAGGAAGGCAGATGGTCTATTCTGCGAAGGAGCCTGGACCAACACGGGGATTGTAAGGTGTATTCTGTTATTCGGGGCGAAGACAAATCCAACAAATCAAAAACCATGAAAATTAGTCCAGCAGATTTCGAGTTACAAGTGTTGTAACAATCCCGACTTTTTTTGTGTATGTGTATAAAGTATCTGTTAAAATTGGTAACCCTAGCTAAGTTACATATTCATTCATTTTCACCAAAATATCGAAACTAGAAACCGAAGCCAATTCCAATAAGACAATTATACACCGATATTGTCTCTGAGACCCCATATTTCAAGTGAATATCCAACCTGTTGAACGGATTTGGGAGTCATATAAACCAATATACCGTCTTTATTGCAGTGTGAAATATTGTTCTGATGTTCGTTAAGGTAATATTATAACTAATTTACCGGGAAAAAAAATTAGATACATTTTCTGTCATAGTCCCACAATGTGATAGATGGCAAGCCTATCGCCGACCGGGCACATGTCCTATCCCGAGCAACATTTTTTTTATTAAAAAATTGTAAAAACCCAATTTTCTTTCTGGTGCCCGACCCGGAATTCGAATCCGGGGCCTCATGCAGTCAAGTCCGACAACTGAACCGCTAGACCACAGAGGCGATCTATTTACATACATTAATCGTTTTATTAAAAAATCACGGGGTAAATCCATCGTATTATATTTTTTGTTACATGTGATACAGACTATAGACTATAGACAGATAATATCAAATTATTTTTACTCCTAAGTTAGTACATGTTTTTTTAATAAGACTATCAAATTCTGGTCACGGAGCATATTATTAGGATCTCGTTTTACAGACCGCAACTTTTGCAATGTTTATGTGCAGCAATTTAAGTTTAAACTTTAAAGCTATAAATATTTCAGTTGTAATTTTGTCGTTCTTTTAATATTATTTTCCACATTGAGAACCATCAAGTGCTTTTAAAATGCGCGTAAATACTGGGTCGCATCAGAATTAAAAGCTTGTTAGTTGCCTGCCATAAGTATTTTAATGGCGGGCTTAAAACCGATCCCATTAAAAACATAAATATACAATAATAACCAAGTTCAATATAAAGAATTATACGTCTTTGTTAACAATAAATTTCTGTGGAGAAAATACAAAAAAGTGTGTTACAAGATTTCAAACTCAAGATTTGTTTTGGTTAGTTTTCGTATTAAAAATGTGATTAGTCCAGTAAAAAGTTAAATGAAACCATGATCTGACCAGTTTTTGCGCAATGAGTAAAAATGTGTTCATTAATACTTAAATAATGATATTGTGAAAGAAATTTTGATTTAAATTGAGGGGAAAGGGATGAAAAAAATAAACAAAGGGTTGAAAAATGCCTTTTTTAAAAATAACTTAATAACGGTAGGAAATAGAAAAAAAATTCAAGTAAAAGTTGTAGAGAAAAAAAATTTACACAAAAAAGTTCCTCTTCATTTTTTTGTTATCTGCTTTAGTTTAGCTGCAAAAAATAAAAATTAAATTTGTAATTAATTATAATTGTTTTAAAAATAAAGTATAATTAATTATAAGTGTTAGTACATATGTATGTGATACGCGCTTCGTGGTACAGGGCCGTAAGAATTCTGGTTAGTTTTTATAATTAATTACAAAGCAAATTTAATTTTTATTTTTTGCAGCTAAACTAAAGCAGATAACTAAAAAATGAAGAGGAACTTTTTTGTGTAGAATTTTTTCTCTACAACTTTTACTTGAAACTTTTTTTCTATTTCCTAAATATCCTTTCGCGAAATTCTTACCATCAGGAAATCCGGAAATCTGATGGGACTATGTTATAGCATAAAATACTCTCTGGGTTCCCTCTACCATAAAGTGTGTGACCAATATTATAAAACTTAATGTTTAATCAAAATTGTTTGAGTAATATACATAATTTTGGATTATGGAAGGAAATGTCAATGTGGAGTGGAAGAAGCCTTGACCAATTGTAACTAATTTTATTTAGATTTTTATCAGCAACTGTCAGATAACTTCTTATCAGTGAATGATAAGCAAACAGATAGATAAATCGCTTAATTTGAGCTGCAAATAATATTGATAAACTTTTTATATTTCATATATTGCATGTTAATGAAATAAAATGCTTCTGGCCTTTTTATTACTTTGCTAGGTTGTTCTGGCGAACTTTGTTCCACCCGTACAGTTTGTATGGGAAAAATTGTCGTTTTTCCTAGTTCCTCACTGTTGTAAGGGATAAAATGTATACCATGTCCTTCTCCCGCTTCTAAGCTCCATCAATTTTCAGCCTAATCGGTATAACTATCACGACTGATTCATCTTTCATAATTATTATTTTTTTTGTTTTTTTTTTGTTTTAAGGTGTATTCTGCTATTCGGGGCGAAGACAAATCCAATGAATCTAAAACCATGAAAATTGGTCCAGCAAATCTCGAGTTATAAGTGTTGTGACAAACCCGACTTTCTTTTATTTAATACTGATTGCCCGCCCCAGCTTCGCTTTTTTATGAAATATACATATAAACCTTTCTGTTTAATCACTTTAGTTATTTAAAAAAAACGCATCAAAATCTGTTGCGTAGTTTTAAAAATTTGAGCATAGAAAAATGTGTTTTTTAGGACTTTTTTTATATCTCTCGGTGAATAAACGCATGGCTATCCTGATGGTAAGAGATAACCATAGACTAGAGATACCATAGATGTTAAAGGTGCGTCGCTACCCGGAATGTTAGACCTATGTGCAAGTTTGTTGAGTAACATATCCTCCGGGCCAAAACATAACAGAGTTATTATGGCAGCAGGAATAGATTAGGTGGTGGCTACCTGAGCAAGTTGCTTCACAGAGCTCTACCGCCAGTGCTCTTGTTAGTGATGACCTTTATCCAGTGCTCACCTCTTACGAGCTACCTGGCAGAGAGATAATCTATTCTATTCAGCAGACCCGTACTAACACGGTAAAAAACGGGGAACTTATTACATTTACAGTTTAAAGGTCTCAGCACACATACCACTTGGAAAGGGATCGTCACCGTATCCGCCTTTTGCCTCACCGTCAACCAGGCGTCAATCTAACGTGTGCATGTAACCAAACAGTATTAGCAGCACGCCTGAAAATCTACGTATAACGAAACGTTGGTCGTAGCGCCATTTTGAACGATGACCCTGACTGACACATGAATGAAACTTTTTTTTCTCTATTATTACTTAATTTGCCTCTTTCTGCGGGCGGCTTAGACTACTTTTAAGCCATGCTGCCATGTCTTC
>NJDC01002888.1:434779-452801 GCA_002245475.1 Calephelis virginiensis | reverse complement strand
ACCATATCGCCTTTCGCCTCGCCGTCAACCAGGCGTCAATCTAACGTCTGCATGTAACCAAACAGTATTAGCAGCACGCCTGAAAATCTACGAAACGTTGGTCATAGCGCCATTTTGAACGATGACCCTAACTGACACATGAATGAAACTTTTTTTCTCTATTATTAGTTAATTTGCCTCTTTCTGCGGGCGGCTAAGACTACTTTTAAGCCATGCTGCCATGTCTTCCGAATTTTAAGTGCAAAAGTGAAACATTTGAAAACTTTAAAAATGCTTAAAAACAAATGTCTGAACAAATATCTACTTCGTTTTATTCATTACGAAATTAACTGTTTGTTGCCAAAACAAAAAATTGAAAGTATGGTGGATGTGTATGCTACAAAATTCGAAGTGAGGCATAACGTGTCATGCTTTCTTGTCTCTAGAAATTCCCATTGCATAAAAAAAGTAACTGTCGTGTATTGTCAGCTTTGACCCGTAATGGCAAAAATATTTGTTCCCCAGATGGCAGTCTGTACGTAGTACTCTAATTGGTCTGTGATTAGCAGCTCCTGTACAAACTCGGCTACTGTTAAACGACACCGAGCTTACAGCTCGCCGACCGCCAGCCTGTTCCATGGCGCGGCGGTTACGTTACGATTCCGATTAGTGTGCGTTGCAGTATGGAGTTTCATACAAACAATAAAGAACGGCTCGAGGCGATACGGTGACGATCCCTTTCCGAGTTGATATATGTGCTGTGACCTTAAAATGTCTCTTTAATATTGTACAACTTGTATGTTCTTTTTGAGAAGCAAATTTCCATAAACCGATATGTTGTGATGCATTATCATAAACAAGTTCCCAGAGTGCAACTTGAACATAATACAACGTAGTGAACGTCTGGTGGAACTTGAGTCTATTGTAAATTACCCTCTTCGTGGAATCAGGCAGCCATCTTGTCGATAGTGAGGCGTGTGCAAGAGGATATTTTTAGGTTAATATATTGTTAAATTTCAAGGCCTTTTGACTGCCTGATTGCTTGACGGATTAACACAAGCCTAACGCCATTATGTGTTAGATACTGCAATAAACAAATGCCTAGACTATTATGAAATTTATTGCAGTATCTTCTTAAGTATTTCTATGTATTAATCCTTGACTAACGCGCACCATTAACTCAAGTTACAATGGGGTAGGAATTTTTATTTTCATAATTTTTAGTATGGATTAAAACGTAAAATACGAGGCTAACTCTGCATTTTTAAATGTGAAGGCAAATTAAAATAATTTATTTATTTATTCACTTTCTCAAAAATCACAGGTTCAATGATCGTCCATTTTGAATAAGACTGACAAAAATCTCCATTTTAAATGTAAAAAAATGCTATCAACATTGACGGCCGCACTCATAGATGTCAATTATCTTTTAATTAGTCATTACAAAATTGTGAATTTGACGAGAGATCAAATTCACGTAGATACGTGCGGCCATGAATCATCGATTAAAAAGTTCTGAGGTAACAAAAAATGGTTAAATTGAAAAAGAATTGAAATTATCGCCTCTGTGGTCTAGCGGTCCGGATGTTGGACTTGACTTCATGAGGTCCCGGGTTCGAATCCCGGGTCGGCCAACACGAAGAAAATTGAATTTTTCCAATTTTCTAATAAAAAAATGTTGGTCGGGATTGGAAATGTGCCCGGTTGGCGATAGGCTCACCACCTATCACATTGTGGGACTTAGTATCTTCGGCTAGTCGTGGGTGCCCTGGTTGTGCCTCTGCCTACGTGAAGATACTTTACTTTTTAAATTGAAAAAGCCCTTTATAAAATCGGTTTGTAATTTTATTCAAAAGTAAATCGGAAGCTCCCTGTCATTCATTAATATTTTTAAGGATTCAACTATACATATTTTTGTTTGTTACGCTTACTCCTGGTATTTAAAATAGGTCATGATTTAGAGTATGTTACTGGGGGTAAATATAGTATAATTATATTATAATATAAATATAATATCATTATGATATAAATATAATATAATAATAATAAACTCGTGAATCATTATTATTTGTTTAATACTTATTGTCATCGAAGCAAGACAACCTTAAAACGTATGCCATAAAGCTACTTTTAACTAAGTGGATTTTATAAGAGTAATGTAAAGCTACATTTAGCTACGTAGAACAATATTTTAGCGCTCCAGGTAGGGCCGCTGTAGTCGTTTATTTTTTAAATTTAATAGTGTTCAAATTTTGTCAATACGTAAATGTTAAAAAAAAAAGTATCTTCACGCCCATATCGCCGAAGAGGCAGGCAGAACCACCACCAGGGCACCCACGACTAGCAGAAGACACTAAGTCCATAAATGTGATAGTTGGCAAGCCTAGTACCAACTGGACACACATCCGATCCCGAGCAATATTTTTTTTAGAAAATTGGAAAAACCACATTTTCTATCTGTCGTCCGACCCGGAAATCGAACCGGAGTCCTTATGAAGTCAAGTCCAAATCCTGAACCGCAAGAACACAGGGGTGATTAAATTAAATATTTAAAACACTGGAAATGTACTGGATTCGTCCTGTAAGGGTATTTCTCGAGGTTCAACATTTATGTAAAGATCATTTCAAAGGGCACCATTTTGGGTCAACAATAGAAAGCTCGAAAGCTTCGAAGCCGTCACAAAGTGTGATAAAAGCATAAAAAGGTGTATTGAAAAGAAACTACACTTACCCTTCGAAATTTACTATTGCTGATATAATCCATAGTATAATAATAATATTTTAAATACGTAAGTCTTTCTGTTTGTTGCTCTTTCATGGCTAAAGAGATGAAACGATTTTTATGAAAATAAATAAATTAAGTTCAAACATAATCTTTTTTCTTTCAAAAATCAACCCCTAAAGCACTAAAATAGGTGATGAAAGTTTGTAAGGAAATTGTAGCTATACTACACTGAGGAAGTCGTGGACAAACAGCTACTCTATATACAAAGGAAACCCTTTTCCCTGAGTCACGCTGTAACTTGATAAAGACTTTACCTATTATGTCCATCCTTTTTCAAAAGGTTTGTAATATCTTGTAGAAGGTTCATACAAAATTAAAATTTTAAAAATGTGTTTTTTTATGATATTGGAAGGCAAACAAGCAATCGGATTTCCTGATAGTTATAAATTCAAGCCGTCTAGAGACACCAAAGGTAGTAAAGGTGCGTTACCAACTTTAGGCCGGGATGTTAGGCCTCGAGCAAAAGTAAGTTTACCGGCTACCTTATCCTCCGAACCGGAAGACGTCAACGGCAAGAGTTGACATTATGACGGCAGGAACAGGTAAGGCGGTGGTACCAATCCTAGAGACTCGCTGCGAGACTCTACCACCTAGTCAATTGTCACTGTGCTAGTGATGGTAAGCCTATGCTCGGCTTTTACGAGGTGCCTGGCACAGGAATGCTGAGGGTCTGTTCTGCCAAGGAACCCGGACCCACATGTGTTTGTTAAATTCGCATGGGTGAAACCACGGGCAAAAGACTTGCTTTTTTTGTTATACACATTTTTTATGCCTAACTTTTGGTGACTTGTTGATTTGGTCGTGGATGAAATATACATACAATCGCGCCACCTATTCGCGAGATTGAGTTCGAGTCCCGACGTGAGCAGAAGTTTTTGTGTTCAATATTTCCCGGTCAGGGTTTTATTAAATACGTACTACAGTACTTATGCATTATGTGTGTTTATGTATTAGTATCGTTTGCCCATATACATTAATCAGAATTACTCATAATTCGTGTCCCGTCGTGACGGAGACGGGTACTGAGCAGCAGCCATTCTAGCCCAACTGGTTTCGCCGAGTCTCTGTGTGACCACGGTCGCTCCACTATGTTAACTTGTAAGCTAATTAACAGTTAGCAACTAAAAAAAATTAAAGTTTGGCAGTAAATGTTGCTACATACCGACTGTTAAAAAGCTTACAATAAGCATAACATAGCCTTGAAGATGTTGTAGAAGCGCAACCGGTTGGCTACCATTATTTCTTAGTTTAAAAAATATATATTAAGTAAAATAGTATAAGTTTTCGTATTACATAAAAAATCGGTTACACCTACTTGTCACAACTTCATTTGCCATAATTTCTTCTGCTATAATGGCCAACAAACATATGTAATATTATTTCTCATTATTTAATATGTCATTCTCATTGTTTACTATATTAGTCACGTGCTAGAAACTTTGTTTCCCATAAAGTGAATTTCAATAATATCATTTGCTAGCATGATTGTAAGCCGTATTATCACAACTCATAACATCATTTACCATCAAAATAACTTCTAGAAAAATAACATGAATTCGTTATAAACTAAATGATCAAAAGCGAAGCGAGCGTGCCGCGGCAGCGGCTGGCAAAGTGCCAGAAAGCTAAGGCGTTAGGTTAAATTTGAACGGAAGCGACTTTGGTCGTAAGAAGAGGTACGAGATAAACAGGTATTAGAAATAAAAACAATTATAATATGTAATCATACTGCCATATACTTATAATAAATACATAATCGCACTGTGATATATTTATGACAATTTACATTTTACTTAATGCAAATACAAATTTTTGTCAGGCATTTAAATATTCTGTTGAATAATATTATTGCAATTAATAAAATGGATAACAATACGTACGGCACTCGTATCAATATGGAAACTAGTTTTAGGGCGAAGAAGAGTATGTCACAAGTATATTATGGTCAACAAAACATTCGGCCAAATAAAAATTCGGGCAAATGAAATTCCGGCATTTGAATATGTGGCATATATTCATGAGGAATAAAAACAGACAACCATGAAAAATACCTACTATTCATAATTATAGCATTCATATTATGAAATCTTATTGTTTGTTTGTCTTCGAACTTCATAAAATAGTAACACAATTTCCAAACTCAACCGCAATGTTCAAGAATCTTAACCGTAGGTTGGAATTAAGGCCATTATTTCCAGCTTACTGAGCGGTATATTATGTTGGAATTACCGTATCGTTCACACGCCCCTTATGAACAAATTCCTAGACGCAATAATAATTCAATTACTAGATCAGAGCATACTAAATAAGACATTTAATTTTTTTCCAATTTATTTTGAGAGATAAGACGAGTAAGCACACAATTTTCCTAATAATACGAGACAAACGCGGTCTTCTCTGATTCTTCGCTGATTCGCCACTGTGGTCTAGCGGTCCAGGGGGGTGATTATGTATCTCATTTGTCAACTCAAACTGTAAAAGTGTACATTAAATGACGTTATTTGTGTTTGCTATCTCTATTGTATTTCTGTTGGTCACTGGAGATAGCAAATACAAAACACGTCATTTGACAGCGATTCGATGTACACTCATCCATTTTGAGTTGGTAACTGAGTTACATAATCACACTCCAGGTGTTGGACTTGGCAGCACAAGGTCCCGTCGGGCAACAAAAAGAAAATTTGGTTTTTTCAATAAAACAAAAACGTTGCTCGGGATTGGATATGTGACCGGTTGGCCATAGGCTTGCCACCTAGCACATTGTGGGACTTCGTGTCTTCAGCTAGTCGTGGATGTTTTAGTTGTGCCTCTGCTTACCTCTTCAGGGATATGGACGTGAAGAAACTTACCTCTTCATACAAAACTCACAACATCCAATAGTTGCAAAGCGAAAGGATAGATAAACCCATTCGCATTTATAGTTCAAAAAAAGAGCGTACTCATCCTTAAAGGTTGGCAACGAATCTGTGATACTCCTGGTTTTGCGGATGTCCATTGGCGGAGGGGATCACTTTCCATCAGGTGACCCACTTACTCGTTTGCCTCCTCTTCTATAAAAAAAATAAGTAAATACACCCAAAATATTGGTTTTTAGGAACCCAAACCCCACTGTAAGAAATAGTGCCATTAATAATAATTAGTTATGACTTTATAGGATTATGTCCCAGTTGCCATACATTAACCTTTTATAGCCTATAAAAGTCAAAACAGATACTTATTTACCAACTTTTTTTAATTACTTATGTGTTGCTGACCGGACGGCTTTCACAACTTTGCCGGACTTACTTTGCAACACCTTATGTCTGCATGTTCTTTTGACAATGTTACATTATGCCTGACAACTTATTCTGTGCTGTTTTACATAATTAAAATTGAAGTAGGGAATCTATACTTTCCACGGTCGACACTTGGTGGAATAGCTTCAGTAACTAGCAATCAAATTTAGAACGTCAAAAGAAAGGTAAAAAGTCCTGATGATGCTGCGAGAAGTGAAACTGGTTGGTTGAAGTAGGGAATCTATTCTTTGGTCGGCATTGATGGAATACCTTCAGTAACTAACAATAAAATATTCAACGTTAAAAGAAAGGGTAAAGGTCCTGATGAAGTGGTTGTTTGAAGTATAACATAGTGTTAAATAAAGTCAATCGTAGATAAGTATAGACGTTTAATTGAAATAAATGTGTTAACACACATAACAGTTGCTTTAACTTTGTTGTGTTAGAAAAAATGGCTGTGTGGTACTGATGAACGGACATATAGACAGGATGTTACTATATAGGTTCCGTCTTTTAGTTTAGTAAACCAGACGTGAATAGCGTTCTGAATACCGATAGACAAATATACAAAAAAATCTAAAAATGTGTTTTGCACCATTTTTTTCAAATTCTTAAATGTACAGAATTCACTCTTCTAAACTTTTATCATCTGTACTAATAACAAAGAGGAAAGATTCGATTGCCTGTTTGTATTGAAAAGGCTAGGAAACTGCTGGACCAATTGGAAAAATTCTTTCACCATTGAAATGAACATTATTCCATTATACAAACATTTATTACTAGAAAAAATAAGGTTGTATTTATTACTAGAAAAAATAAAGTATTCCTATTAAAACTTCAATAATGTGATGGAAGGTGTAAAAAAGTGAACTATAAAATGTCTTATGCGCTGCAGAAACTATTAATGATAGCATAAACAGATGTTGTACAGTATTAAAAAATGTATTGATATCTCCAAAAAACTTTGTAACAGAATATATCTAACTATTGTAGTTTCATATGACAATATACCGTTTTCATACATTTCAAAAGTTGAGAGAAGATGTGACCATATTCGGATCATGTATGGACCTTCATATTAATCATAATCCAAATAAATCATTTCATATTCAAGTCTGTTTAGATAACTTCATGAATTATTCAAATTGAATAACCCATTCAAAAGATAAAATACGAAATTAAAAAAATCCAAAAAAAACATCTTCGCTACTTACATTGTAAAAGCTTGAGCTTACGAGTATATTTTGCTAAGAACCCGGACCGGCTCCTTTAATATAACAGAACTCATCTATACTAACAATAAAGAGGAAAGATTTGATTGTTCGTTTGTATTTAATAGGCTCCGAAACTTCTGGACCGATTAAAAAACTTTAACAAGTTAAAAATTATCCTTTCGTACTTTATATACGTATAACATTTTATGTAAGTATAAAATAAATAAAATGGATAATATAAAAATACAATTGGATCCAATAGGTGGCGCTGCTGTTGGTATGTTACCTACACTAGGTATCTATTGTGGTAATAAACTGTTCGATCTTTGGTCAAAAATAGAGGGTAGGTAGCTCGCTCATTCAACCGGACATCGACCGGTCGACTTTGAACTGAATGGACGGACAAACAGTCGCGAACTAACGCCCGTGAGCATCACGTGTGTACACGTCATATTATATAAACTAGAGTGATAGTGATAGTCTACGTAAGACGTTAAACAAAGAACCTTCGTCTGAGACCAGGAGTAAGCCGAGAAACTGTGCCAGCGACGCGCATAGGTGCCTGAGCGACCCCGGATTGAAGGTTGGTGACGCTTGTTTGCTTGCTCCTCTGTAGACGACCGAAGTTTGACATTCTTCTACCTAATTCTCTTACTCTCACCTCATACAGTCCACTACCTCTTAATACATCTCCCTGTAGCCACCTCTTAACTTTTGTCATTTTTTGTCTAGCGTTAAAGCAGGACTACGCTACAGTCTTTTTTGGCTTTGAAGCCGGACGATCAGTCCTCACCTCTTATACCTTAACACACCTCACATACCAATTGGCAACGCCAATTCAACTCAAGTACCTCTTAATTGTGAATACCTATATTTCACAAATATGATTATACATTATACCTATATATTATACCTTACATAATTATCTTACCTAATTCTTACTGGTGCTTAATTTTCACACATTGTACATACACCTCATATTGTCATACTAGTATTTATTTATGTATGGTGAAGTTAATTTGCATAAAACTTAGGGTATTTCCGGCAAAATATAGATATTTAAATTTAATTTAATTTAAAAAATATTCGTCAACAAACTTAAGCGTCAATACAAAATGACGCCATCTAAAGAATCTAAATGCGATGAACCTTACTCAAAATAATTAACAGTTTTAATTTACAAAAAACAACGTATGTTTCAACAGTTACAAGTTACTTACGATATGTCTCAAGAATTATCCGATTCCGAATCTAAAGCATTGTTTTTGCTGCATGTGTCTGAGTTATGTAATCTACGTAAATTTAATCTTTGAAATGTTTGAAAAAGAACTCGATATCGATCCTAAGGCGACTCTTAAAAGTCATGAATTAAAAAGTTTTAATGACCTATTTTTTCAAATAAAATTATGTGAGAACCAAAATAAACCTAAACATCAAAAAAACAAGGGCAAAAATCTCTCGCGCTTTACTATATGCAAACCTCGTTTACCTAAACTACAATTGTTCACGTTTGACTCGCATGTTAAGAATTTTGCCACCTTTTAAGAGACATTTTGCTCGATGGTACATGATCAGGCGCATATTCCAAAAATTGAAAAATTCCATTATCTCTTATCTTGCGTCACGGGTTCCGCGTTGAATATTGTAAAAAGTTTACCTATTTCTACCAGCAATTACGATCTCGTTTGGAAAAGTCTAATTGATAAGTATATACAGATTGTTGGTAGGTAGGTACTTAGACAAAATGTTAAACTTTCAACCGCTAACAAAGGAATCCTCAGCTAACCTCGATGTGTGCATATAAGCCACAGTGCAACGCACCTACCTTCGAATGCGTACGCGCAACTTAACGCGTCACAAAGCAAGCGCCCGGTCACTAATACCACGGCAATATCACGGTAAAATTATCTATACAGTATTCTAACTTCATATAAAAGGACGACGCGCGAACTATACCTACGCGTTCGGATCAGGGCATGCACGCGGCATGCTACAATAGCGAGTGTGCCGCAGTGACGAACGGACGGTGTGCTGGTTTTCAATCAGTAACTGCGGGAATTTTTACTCGAAATAAGCACAAGTAGCTATTTAACACGACAAGTAGAATATATTGTACTGTTTTTAGTTGCATGAATTCCTCAATAACGCACCCAGAGATAGCTTTTTAGATTATAGATTATTTTTATTATTTAAGGTACCGGGACTATAGTAAGAATACTTCGCAAACTTTTTAATTGTACCCAGCGATGATGTCGTGAAATACATAGACAAAATGGAGGCTATATTCCGAACTTCGCTTAAAACTAAACATTTAAATTGTAAAGTAGCTTCAGGTATCTATAATCAAGTAAAATATATTTCTTTTTCTCCTCCTTGTCTATGTTTCCCAAAACAATTTTACATCATACTTTATATTCGAATGCGGATTTTTTATACACTCAAATATAATAACAAAGCTTTTCGTACATCTCAGTTAAGGCACAAATATTTTTCGGTCGCAAATTTACAACACCGATTTGTAATAAAGTCACGTACATAATCATGGTTTTTTAATTAAATCTGTCAATCAAAAAAACCACTTGCGTTTTTATTGCACACTTTCTATTCAACTCACAAAGTATTTCAGTAATCATATTAATATTTTAAATTGTTACTAAGTACCTATCTGTGCTAATAAATATAAGTAATAAATTTACAATCTCAAAACTACGTAGGTAGGTAACTGTTGGTAGGCGACAGAGACAGCCCTATCTCATGCTTACATACCGTGCTTCTTTAGGCACTTATTTCAAGGACACGGCTGAGTTACAATACTGTATAGATAATATTACCGTGCTAGTACCAGTAGTAGGTACTTTAAAACACAATAGGAACCACTCACATACGATTTCTACGCAATCTAAACTAAACTGTTTACATTGCTGCGATGAACATATGATGTTTCGATGAAATCAATTTCGTAAATTGACAGTCGATGAACGCATTACTTAGTCGTGCTAATAAATTAAATATTTGTAAAATATGTTTAAAAAAACATTCATCGAACTAAATGTAAATTTAAATGTTTAATCTGCCAATCTCCTAAGCATCATTTATTGTTACATCACGATAAGATTAGCTCGACACAGTCATCAAACATACTACCGTTCGCTGAGACGACTCGACCACTTGTGGTGAACAATACATGTTTGTTATCGGGACAAGCGAATGTGTAGTCTATCGTGATATTTTAGGTACATCTGTCGTAAAAGTATTAGAAGCATACAATAGGCACCAATTTTGCCGCGTTTTGATTGACTCGGGCGCGCAGTCGAGTTTTATATCTAGAAACTGTGCTAAGCGCCTGGGTTTGCCTGCACAAAAAATCAGAGCGATCTGTAAAATCTCTGACATCGTGAACTGAAGGTAGCTCACACTACAACTATTTATGCTCTTCGAGCGAATCATTTTACTTCAGAAATCTCAACCTTAAAGAAAGTTAAAATTTCAACTTCACTTCGAAAGTTGGCTCCTTTTTTAGATTGTTCACATTTCCTCAGGGTGGGGGGTCGCCTCGTGCAAGCCGACTTTCCCTATGAAACAAAACATCCCTTGCTTCTTCCAAAATGCCACATGAGCAAATTATTAATTTAAAATACCTACTACAAATTGCCATTTCAAATATCTACATGTAGGCCCTCGTACATTACAGGGCATTTTATGTAAAAAGTACTGGATTGTAGGTGCCTGTAATATTATTCGATCAGTTTTATCAAAATGTAAAATCTGTTTTAAATGCCAACCATCCTCGTTACAACCTGAAATGGGTACCCTACCCGCTCCTCGACTTCTCCCGCATAAAGTTTTTGACCACGTGAGATGTGACCTAGGTGGTCCATTTTTTGTAAAAGAAAGTCTGCAACGTAACGCCAGGGTACACAAGGCGTATCTCTGCTTTGTTTGTTTCTCCAGGAAGGCGGCACACTGCGAGGTGCCATCGTCTCTTTCGTGCGATGGGTGGCTCGCGTGCAACGATCGCTTCGTAGCACGCCGCGGAATCTCCTCCTGCTTGTATTCAGATTGCGGTACTAATTTTATTGCAGCTGCTAAACACCTCAAAGAAGTAGCTGACTTCTGGAACAACAAACAAAATAAGGATGAAATTCTTAACGGGTTGACAGTGCGTCACGTCGAATGGCGAACGAATCTTCCGAATGCTGCGTCTTTTGGAGGCATTTGGGAGGCAGGCATAAAACAAAGAAAATATTTACTCCTCCGTACTGTAGGCGATAGATCTCACACATTTGAGGAATTGTCAACAGTATTTTGCCGACTAGAAGCCGAGCTCAACTTGCAATCTCTCTCTCTCTCTCTCTCTATATATATATATATATATATAATGGTGTCAATATATACCTACATTTATTGCTTATGTATTTATTTAGAATACAACTTCGCACACGATCTCAAAGTATTATTATTAATTTTTTTTCTAAGGACATAGAGACTTTACAGAATTGCCCCAATTTTCATATCCGGCGGGGTCAACGGGTTATGCATGTGGTGTTATTATATTCTTATATTTATTCTCTTTATATTTCTTTAACTTCGCCACGATTTCAGTTTCTTTTTTTTAATTTTTTCTATCAGAGACCTCACAGAAACGCCGCCAATTTTTCATATCCGGCGGGATCAGGGGGTTATACAGTGTCAATATATGCTTTCAATTATTGCTTTTGTATTCAATTAGGATGCAACTTCACACTCGAGCTCAAAGTATTTTTTTTAATTTCTTGCAATAGACCTAGAGACCTCACGTTGTCAATATATGCCCACACTCATTGCTTATGCATTTGATTAGAATACAAGTTCGACTGCGATTTCTAAGTATTTTTTTATTTCTAAAGACGTAGAGATTCCACAGAATTAACACATTTTTTTTTATATCCGACGGGGTCAGGAGGTTATACAAACATTGCTAATAGATGCCTAAATTCATTGCTTGTGTATTTAAACAAAATAGAACTTCGCACACGATCTCAAAGTATTTTTATCAATTTTCTATTCTAAAGACATAGAGACTCCACAGAATTGTCACATATTTTTCATATCCAGCAGGGTCAGGGGGCTATGCAAACGGTTTAAATATACGCCCTCTTTTTTTATCTATATATTTAACAAGATCACAGCTTTGCACACGAGCTGCAAGTTTTTTTTATTTTTTTCTATAGACATAAAGACCTCACAGAACTGCCGCCTTCTTTTCATCTCTGTCGGGGTCATGGGGTTTTGCAAACTGTGTCAATGTAATGTCTATATTCATTACCTTTGTATTTAATTAGTATACAACTTCACATACGAGTTCCAAGTATTTTTTTATTTTTTTCCAAATACATAGTGACCTCACAGATATTTGCTGCCTTTTTTTTCGTATACGTTGGAGTCAAGGGATTATGAAAATAATCTCATTATATGCCTACATTCATTGTCTGTGTATACAACACACTACAACACAACTTCGCACAGGATCTCTAACTATTTTTTTTAATTTTTTTTTCTTAAGTCATAGGGACCTTACAGAATTGTCCCATTTTTTGTCACATCCGGTTAGGTGGTTATGCAAGCGGTGTCAATACATGCCTTCAATTATCGCCTTTGTATCTAATTGAAACCCCCTGAGTGTTATGCAAACGTTGTCAATATACGCCTACATTCATTGTCTATGTGTTTAGTTTAAATACAACTTCGCACACGAGCTCTAAGTACTTTTTTAAATTTTCTTTTATAGACATAAAATCACACAGAATCGCCTTATTATTTTCATATCCGGCGGTGTCAAAGGGTTATAAAATGGTTTCAATATACGCCTGTGCCTTTCCTTAATATTTATTTGGGGTTGCACATCGTATGGAAACGAAGACACAATTTTAATTTGAAAATGTTGTCAGTAAAATTGTAATAACTAACACCAATATCTAAGTTTTTTCAGATTTTATCTAACTTTTTTACACTGAAAATTAAAGAGGTGGCTTCTTTAAGCCTGTATCAGCGCCTGTCAAAGTAAACAAAAGTTTAAAAAATTATGACATTTGTGTGCGGGCCGCTTTGTGGCTGCCCCGCAGAGGCTAATTTGCGAGGGGCTAACTTCAACTTCATTTTTATGGTAGGTACTCGTATGTGTACGTGGTTGTATTGCCCATTTGCTAGTATCTTGAATATTTTGGCAAATACAACAAAATAAATATCAAATGGCTACACAAATAACCATATATGGAGCAACCACAATAGGAATACAAAGAAGCTTACAAGTTTTAGATTACAAGAATAACACGTTGCCCATAAATAACGAAGCTGGTAATAATAAATAATAAATAAATAAATATTCCTGGACAACTTACGCATCCTATTAATATTATAAATGCGAAAGTTTGTAAGTATGGATGTATGGATGTTTGTTACTCTTTCACGCTCGAATGGCTGAACGGATTTGTCTGAAATTTGGAAGACAGATAGATTGTGACCTGGATTAACATATAGGCTATTTTTAATCCCGATCGCACACCGGGTTTCTGTGAAAACGCGGGCGAAGCCGCAGCCGCAGCCGCGCCGGTAGCAGCTAGTATTGAATAAAGTAAGCAAATTATATGCTTGTTTCATGGGTGTTAGTCAAAGATTCTAATACATAGAAATACTTAAATAGATACCAGAACAACTTTAATAAATACCCAGACCCAGAAAAGAAGACATCTAAACGTTCCTCACACAAATGCCTGCCCCAGTCAGGAATTGAACCCGAGCCTCGCGATTAGTTGGTGTAGTTAGGCGTGTATGCTAGCCACTCGACTAACAAGGCGGTAATGAAAATGAGGTAATAAAACATTTCTTTACCCAACTCATGTTAGACAGCTGTTATAAAGAGATAAGTTAAAATTGATTGGCGTTTCAGAAACTGGTTGTTAGTCTTTATGTAAATTAGTTTACTCTGTAAGTTAGACATCGAGAATGACGCAAAAAATGGTCAGTACTGGAACACTTGATCGCAACCTCTACAGTGCGTACTGACTTTATGGCGTTAATAAAGGGGTTGGGTAATGATACCACTGCGGGTTAATAGTTGCCGGTCTGTAATTTGAACGAGTGTATTACTGGGATAATCCAGTTATCGAAATAATTAAATGCTTCCAGTAGCTATTGCTGTCGTTACGTCTCTACGCCATAAAATGAGGTCAACGATTAACAATTTCATTAATGAATCTGCTCCAACTGTTTGATAATATCGACCACCTCGTTGGTCGAAGGGCTAGCAACGACTAACTCCACCTAAACCGCTTTTTTTACTTTCACTGTTTACTGACCGGGTTCTGCTATTTAATTTTTTTTTAATGTGATTTTAGGAAAAAAAATGGTAATATCCCTTAGGTCCTAAACACATAACCGCGTTGCTTCGCCGCGCCGCTAGAGTTGACGGTAGCATCACTACCGGTAGTAAAACAGAGTAATATAATTTAATAACAAATAAGCAATAAGTTTCTCACGATGGTTTATGGCAGAGAAACGTGTATGACACCGCAACGCAAATCGACGATTTTCGCGGCGCGGTACCGCAACGCGGTTATGTGTTTAGGCTCTTAGGAGTATAAAAAATAGGTAGTAGCCGATTCTCACTCCTACTGAATATGCATGTGAAATTTGGTGAAAATCGTCAAAGCAAACGGAGTACGGTATATATGTGTATTTCCAAACCTGGGTTTTAATTTTTATACTGGTATTGATTTATTTCAATATATTGGTGTCGTTGGCTAACATATATAACACAAGGACATAATTTGTGCTTACTTCAGGTTTAGATACGTCAGGTTTACGTAATTTGTCAATGGTTATTTATTTATTTTATTTATAAATGTACGTTAGGTATGGACTTGACCCACGTAATATACGTGGAACAGGTGCTCAGATATAAAATACGTTAGAATCTCCGGGAAGGATAGTAATTGTTTCATTGTTTCGGTAAATTACCAGAAATTTGGATTAATGAAGGATTTTAGATCCAATAGGCTTGCGACCTGATGTAAATTATTATACCATAATGAATGATAATTACCTATGTAAGGTACTTGCCCCTAAAATAGTCCAGTTCTTAAGAGGGCCCATTTTCAATATTTTGTATATTTTAAAGTTTGAAAGAGTTTAAATTAGTCCCTACGGAACATGGTAGTAATTTGAACTCCTTCAGGCTTTAAGAAATACAAAATATTAGAAATGGGCTTTATTAGGTGCAAGTACCTTATATAAAAATGATTTTTCAATTCGAGGGGTCTTCGTATCACGCCTGAACGGTGCTGCTAATCCTTTTTTTATTGTTTGGATTATTATCAAAAGTATTATAAAAAAACCTGGAAAATTGCAGGGAAAGTGGGATAAACACACTTTAGTGTTGTCTATACAAACTGCTAGTAGCTGTTAATGTCAAGCGATATGAAGTTCGCCTTTTCGGCTAGTAAATAATAAATACATACACTTATTTGTTGAATGACCCATAATTTGCGGTAGATTAGCTGTTACCCACGGCGTTGCCTACGTGGTTAATGGTCCCACAGAAGCATTTTTCGGGACAAAAACTATCATACGTTTTAATCCAATTTACCCTCTATGTTTGTGCTAAATTTCATGAAAATCAGTTCAGAAGTTTTTGCGTGAAGGAGTAACAAACAAACATACAAATTGTCGCATTAATAATATTAGTAGGATAATTTATGCAAGGAAATATCGGTGATATTGTTATCCCCCGTGTATATCCGGGCTCCTTTGCAGAATAGACAATCTGCCTTACTCCAAGGCAACTAGTGAGAATAGGCTCACCGTTACTAACACCGTGACATCTGACTAGGTAGTAGAGTTTCGCACCGACTCGTCTGAATTGGTACCACCGCCTTACCTATTCCTACTGCCATCACATTTGTCGTTGACGTGTCACGGCTCGGAGGAAAAGGTAGTCTATACGAGAAGTTAATTTTGCTCCAGGCCTAACATCCTACCTCAGGTTGGCAATGCACCACTACCACCTTTGGTGTCTCCAAGCGGACTGTTTTCTTACCAACAGGAAATCCGCTTGCTTGTTTGTTTTCCACCATTAATCTATTTTAATTAAAAAAAATGCATATTGATATCTAGTATGAACATTATTAACAATTATCTAACATTATTAAATTTTGTCGGTCGGAATTGCGAGAGCGAGAATATAACATAAATCAAAAAAATGAAGGTTGCCTATACCTATCCCTGTCCAACTGTGTAATTGCCATGTACAAGTACGCACAAGTACGCCCACACCATCCTTCCACCACAGCATAGTGAAGACGGACGTAGAGGTTTTCAATGGGTAATTCGAGTCCCACATTCAGACCAATCCCACACGGACCGGTCTTGCATATGGTCATTTTTTAGCACGACAGCGCATATAAGCGCAATAAAACTGCGACAAAGCAACTTTCTTTGCACAAAAATTAAATAATTTCATAGATTTCCCGGGATTTAATCATCAGACATAGACTTAAGTGGCAATGGAACCACCTCGAGAGTACCCTCTCTAAAATAAAAAAAAAGTAGAGTTAAAATCGGTTCAGAAATAACGGAAAGATTGACTCACATGTTTAAAAAATATAGAAGTCAAAATTATAAGATACGATTACTCTTAAAATCGATTAGTAAATACTAATCGAGTAATACAGTACTATTATTTAAATTATGAGCTATATCATTCTCAATTTACCCAAAGACAAAAAAAGACTGTTTCCTAGTTACTTGAGATCAACATTTATATTACTTGGCAGCCTATTTATTGCTTATTTTATTAAGACGTGTTTCATATACAGCAAAATAATTACTATTTCTCGTATTGTATTCATTTTTTAAACTTATTGAAATTATCTTAAAATTTATTATATTATCGTAAATGTATTGAAAAGAAAAAAAGAAAAGAAAAGAAAAAATATTTATTTGCGGAATATGAGTATTACAAAGATGTTACAAAATTATTTAAGCCTTCCTACATATTCTACCAACTTGTGGTGTGCAAATATTTTAATATGTTTTTAATTAATTATTCACAATTTACTATTTACACACTGTTTTTTGTTTGTTTTGAGATTACATGATTATTTATTAATACACACAATTTTAGAATGTAAATTAATTTATCGCTATCTACTGTAAACTACCACCATTTCCAAACCTAGCCAGACAGGAGAAGAAACGGCGAAACAAACTCCTGCGCACCCAACATTCTGCAATTAAATTAATCATATTAAAAATACTGTATTATTTATTCTTATCTGCAAGAAAATCTTTGACATTATAATAATTTTTCTCTAAAAGTAAGTTGAATACCTTTTTTCGAAATCTGTTTAGTGGAAGTTGAGAAATCATGCTTAAAATATTTATTTATCTGTATAAGCACCCAGACCCGGAAACACATATTATGTATCTATGTGAAAAAAACTATTGCCTGTCCCCTTAAGAAATCAAACCCAAGCCTCATGATCGGGCAGTGGAGTGTACACTCAAATACCTCGACCAACAAGGTGGTCGATCTTATCAGGTGGTTGCAGCAGATTCATTAATTGTCTTTAATTGTTGACCTCATTTTATGGCGTTGGGATGTAATGACTCTATCAACCGTTTCTGGATTATGGCACTGAAGCACTCATCCAGATTACAGTCCTGTAACTGTTCACCCGAATCGCCCCATCAAACGTTACTGGATTATGACACTGAAGCACTCATCCAGATTA
>NJDC01002888.1:403378-423256 GCA_002245475.1 Calephelis virginiensis | reverse complement strand
AATAGGCAAGGCGGTGGTACCAATCCGGGCGAGTCGCTGCGAAACTCTACCACCTAGACAAATGTCACGGTGATAGTGAAGGTAAGCCTTTGCTCGCCTTTTACGAGCTGCGTGGCAAGGAAGGCAGATGGTCTATTTTGCAAAGGAGCCCGGACCAACACGGGAGAAAATTGTATTAAATAGACTCCGAAGCTACTGGATTGATTTGATGAAATGTTTTACCATTAGAAGCAGACATCGCTGATGAACATAGGCTACGTTATTTCTATTAAAAATTAGAAATTTACCCACCCGTGCAAAGCAGGGCGTGCTGCTAGTACAATATACATATATACCAAGCAGAATAAGTAATAGCGCTAGCGTACAGAGTATATTCAAAAGTATAAAGATGTAAAAATGAGCGAGTAGTGGCAGTTTATTAAAAAAAATCATGCACCTCCTCGCTGGTCGAGTGGCTAGCGTACACGCCTAACTACACCGATCATCCGCGAGGCTCGGGTTCGATTCCCGACGGGGGCAGGCATTTGTGTGATGAACATTTAGATGTCTGCATTTCCGGGTCTGGGTGTTTATTAAATTTATTCTGGTATCTATTTAAGTATTTCTATGTATTAGAATCGTTGACTAACACCCATAACACAAGCATGTAATTTGCTTACTTTGGGGTTAGATTCAATTTGTGTGACTTGTCCAGGAGTATTTATTTATTTATTTATATTATAGCGCTGAGCGTAGCTGAAACAATTATCACGATGTTTTGACGTAAGATTCGTCAGGAGATACACCGCTTTACTCAACCTAAACTATGTAGTGAAACTTCCCTGGCCTAAGTTTACCTTCCTTAGGTTCCTAACTAAAACACAACAGCACGCTCTAACAATACCGACGAGCCTTTGCAGGAATCTACTATTTTATTGAATCAGGCGTTTGCAAAAATTTTTGTAACGGATGCAGAATAAGCCTTTATTTTGCTAATTTCGCGTAAGCAGGGAAATTGTTGTGGCGAGAAATCTTCCAAATGTCACATAATGTGACAATTATTCTAACTAACGTTCTCACTGCCCACTTTTGCGACCAGACCACGAATAAAGAAAAAGGGAAAAAAATATACATTGTTCGCATGAGACAGGCATACATATAATTCTCTCTACCCACCACCGCGACCAGATCACGAATAAAGTCCGATCTTACTACCTGGTTGTCTATTTAGGCAATTAAACAATTATAGTTTCTAGATTCTTCTATCTGCAGTGCTGTGGTTTAATAAAAAAAGTTAAATGTAAGTAAGAGAACTTAATTAAAGTATCATCACGCCCATATCTCGGAGGCGGTAGGCAGAGGCACAATCAAGGCACCAACGACTAGCCGACGATACGAAGTTTAATATTGTTAACCGGTCAGAAATCCAATCCCGAGAAAAGTTAGTTTTACTATAAAATTGAAAATACACATTTTCTGTTTCTTTTATGTTGTCCAACCCGGAGATCGAACCCGGGACCTCAAGAAATCAAGTCCGAAGCTGGACCGCTATACTACATAGGCGATCAATGATAGTAACAGAACTTACTTGCATATTTCAATATTTTTGCTAAAAAATCGGAGGCAGTGTAGAGTCTACTGACGTAAATGAAAACTTGAAACTTTATTTAGAATTTCCAAATTTATTGTTACATCAAAATTAACCTCTAAGTATCTTAATACTGCTGCTTCTTCTGAGCTATCAGTTGGAAATTCAATATACATTAATAAAATATAACATATATCGCATATATCGCTATCGTACTTGACGTCATGAGGGTCGATTCCCGGGTCGGGCAACAAAAAGGAAATGTGATTTTCTCCAATTTTCTAATAAAAAAATGTTGCTCGGGATTGGTTATGTTTCCGGGTGGCGATAGCCGTGCTACCATCACATTGTGGTACATAGTTCTTCGGCTAATCGTGGGTGCCCTGGCTATGCCTCTGCCTACCTAGTTATACCTCTTCGGGACATGGGCGTGAAGATACTCTCTCACTTTCTCCTTCTGTGATAAATTGATGTATTAATTGTATTCATTTATTTTTCACACTACTATGCGTTAGGATATGGGCAAAGGATTTTCTGGAATATAAGTCGATTCACGCGCCTATAGAATTTTAGACTTCTAACTTAGATACTTGGTAGTTTCGGTAAAACTTGTTGTAACATTTTAGTTTCAAAAGTGTTGTTCCCTTCGAGACCAAAAGATAAATCCGTCTACCTATGAGATCATTACTGTATCTCTAGCACCCTAAAAAGGACCTATCAATTTCTCGAGAAAACTCTTTTTCAGATTACTTTCGGTCCATTTTCATTTCTGGGACCTAAGTTAGCCGGATTATCACGTACAAGGATTAACTAAACAATGTCTAGATTTGTGCCATCTAGGCGTAGTGCGATCAGAATCAAACCAATTAGATCTGAAACTTTATACCTGATGCATACAGGGCTACTTTTAAAGAACCGATCAAATTGTAATGCAAGAGTCGAGGCTAAATTGAAAGTGCATTTTAAATATTACTGGTAAATTGTAATGTATACTTTTATAAAAGCAAAAACATTTAAGTTGTTGTCACGGTATGTTGTACCTAGTTTTTAGTTTTTTTTGCATGTACAGAGACACCATAGATATTACAGGTGCGTCGCTGTCCTGTGGCCAGGATGTTAAGCCTGTTGTGCAAGTCTAGCGGCTACTCTACTCTCCGTGCCCCGACATGACATAATGTCCCGACATGACAGAGTCATTATGGCGGCAAGAATAGGTAAGACTAAGTTTTGTTAAGATGTTACGTCACTCAAAAAAAATATCTGGGCGCCATTTTTTATAATAATTACTATACAGCACTGCCACCAGTGAGTGAGTCTTATTAGAACCATCTTTAAACTAGTGCCTGCTTAATACGAGCTTCTTGGCAGAGTGGCACATAGTATATTCTACGCACTAGACCCGAAACAACACGGAAGGGGGTTATGACGTCACCAGCCTGCACAAGCGTTTGCGGTTGACAGGAATTAGGTATAACCAAGCATCTTGTATTTTGCGTCGAATAAAAAATTTAATTTGTATTTTTTTTAACTTTTAGTTTGTTCATAGATCAAAAGTGCTACCGATTCCAAACTGTTTCCGAAATTAGTCTAGTCCTTTAGCTTCATTCTTGTTGAGTTAAATGAATTTATATGTAAGTGGAAGGTCAACAAGAAAATAGTGGCCCTCGTGTTGGGTCGCGTGTTCTGTATAGAACAGACTATCTACCGTCCTTCCTGGCAGCTCGTAAGAAGGGAGAAAAGACTAAGTGGGCCATTACCAACAAAAGCACAGATAGAAGAGAGCTGTGCAGCAACTTCCTCGGGTAGGGATTCACCGTCTTAGCTGAATAGCTATCGTAATTCCGGACAGCATGATTATAGCGAAGATTCCTTCGCCTTAATCAAGTTGTTTGGTATTATCGTGCTGTAGGGTAGACTAGCTTGTAGATTTTCACATTAGGTCTAATTAATACCTTAGCCACAAAGCAGCGAGGTACTTAAAACAACTGTGGTCTGTTTATAAGTCATTGTTGTTTGTCCCATAAATAAATATTCTATCTTATCCCACACATAAATTGATTTTACCAACATTAGGATTAGATATAGAGACTAATGAAGATTTATATAACAGCTACTTAGATTTATAACGTGAAAATTTAAATAGCAAAAATCTGTCAAAATCTTAATTAATATCACAATAAAAACAGCGAGCTCTTGGACTATGTCTTTACGCTACACATAATTCTTAGAGGTAGGTTTTCAAAAACGTGTTTTTCATTTTTTTATAGCACAAACGTTAATTCATGCGATAAGAGTAAACATCATTCTTACTACTAATATTAACTGTCATTCTTATTATTTAATACTCTCTATGTACTAATTAAATGGACATAATTATCTTAAAATTAAAAAAATCAATGAACCCCCGACAAACGGTCCATCACTTCAATCTTTATAATGCCACAGACAGACATACACACTAACTTAAATCTAACTTTCACCTCTCTTTTTGACATGCTTTAAATAAACTACTATGATCACGAAACTTAATACGGTAACTTTTGAACCATGACTATCCGACCATCTCGTAGTTGTTTTATCAGGTCCTTGTCATCACGTCCGCGTCACCAGAAAATATGAACAGATCTAGTTAAGATGAATCTATCGAGTCTAAACTCGATGGGTTTACCAGTAGGCATTACGGAGTTACGTCGTCTACCTTCGAGCTTCATCATCAGACTAGCTCGTCAAACCATCCATCAGCTGAAAAATTACGATGCCACAGACTCACATACACAAACACACACACTCAGGCACATCAAACTTATAACGGGTAAAAAATAACGAATAATAAAATTGCAAATCGGAAAAAACAAAATCCGAGATAACGTCATGGACACAAAAACGTCATAAAAAATATATATACTAACTAACTTCACAAATATATTTATATTTTATTTTATTTGTGTCTTTTGAATTTTGACCTTTTGCATTTTGCAATTTTGCAACCTTTTGATATTCTTCCATTGGTAACGATAACAATCCACCTTTTAATCAACCAACATCAACAGTTGAAAAAAAATTAAAGATATTTTCTTTTTAAAAGAAAATTTTGCTGATATCATTTACACAGATATTCGCCGTGTTGGCCCGGGCTCCTTTGACATCTTACTAGGTGGTGGAGTTTCGGAGCGACTCGCCCGGATTGGTACCACCGCCTTATCTGATTCTGCCGCCATAACGTCAACGCTTGCTGTTGACGTGTTCCGGTTGGAGGATAAAAACTTTGTTTTGCTCGAGGCCTAGCATCCCGGCCTCAGGCTGGCAACGCATCATTACCACCTTTGGTGTCTCTAGGTGGCGTGAATTTCTTATAACCAGGAAATCCGTTAGCTTGTTTGTCTTCCAATATTATAAAAAAAAACAAAGCGCACTTAGCTATACTTAGCTATAGAAGAATAGAAAATTCCAGTATCTTTTTCCATAAGTTAAATCAAAACCCAGAAAATTGAGGTCCCTAAAAGCTTTTTGACTGGAAATTAGGGATCATTACGAGGTGTAACGAAATGGAAATAATTTGTGGTGATAAGATGATAGAAGGAAATGTTTCCTACAAACGTAATTTTATTGCGAATGAGCCCGAGAACATTTCCCAAAAAAGTGATTCAGATTCGGGTCCGCTGAGTAAAATAGACCATCTGCCTCTGTGCCAAGCAATTAGTAAAAGGCGAATACTGGTTAGTCGTGGTCTAGCGGTCCAAGTGTTGGACTTGACTTCATGAGGTCCCGGGTTCGAATCCCGGGTCGGGTCGGGCAACAAAAAAAATGTGGTATTTCCAATTTTCTATTAAAAACAAATGTTGCTCGAGATTGGATATGTGCCCGGTTGGCGATAGGCTTGCCACCTATCACATTATGAGACTTAGTGTCTTCGGCTCGTAGTGAGTACCCTGCTGGTGTCTCTGTCGGGGTAGGGCGGGGATATGGGCGAGAAGATACTTACTTACTTACTGTTTAAAATGTAGGTCATTACTAACAAGATCACTGGTTATAGAGTGCTGTGCAGGAACTTATCCGAGTAGGGATCCACTACCTACCTACCATCGTGAGGTAGACTTACACCCAGGCCTAATATCCCGTCCGCAGGACAGCAACGCATCTGTTATATCTATAGTGTCCATAGACCAGGATTGTCTCTAACCATCAGTAGATCCCTGGTTTTGTTCGCTGACTTATCACATAAAAAAACATTACTCAGGCTTCCTCCACTTCTACTTAGCCTAATTTGAACCCCCTATCCTTACAGTGAATACTATTTAATATAAGTTATAAATTAAACGAATACCCAAACTCAGAAATAAGACACCTAATTTTAATAAACTTTCTGCCAATGAGAAAGGGCATGCTCCGCTGGTTCGGCCATGTGGGAAGAATGGTAGATGAAAGATTGACAAAGCAGATATATGTTTATAAAATTTATGTGAGACCATTTCGGAGCCATTTGATATATTTCGAAAAAAATGATTATCAAATCGGGACTTAAATTATTTCATTGGGTATTTGGGTATCGAATGAAATAATTGACGACGCTTTTTGAAGTTTAAATGCGCTTCACTATTTTGAATTTGTTTTTAGTACACATTACTAAAACCAAGTATAATTAAATTGTACCCCATCTAGTTTCTTTCTCAGAAAACCCTTTAAAATTAACTATAAAGCATTTCCATGTTATCGTAAAAAGGATCAGTTTGAGCTTTTTATTAAATTTTTGACGAAAAAGGTTTCTAAGGACTGGCTTGCTAATGTGTGGGTTTTTATGAAGAAAACATCATCTCTATATTCAATTACATTAAGCCAAAGAGTAAAGTAACTGTCCATAAAGGAAAAGAGAAACGTCTTTGCCGATTTCCGAGACCTATAGAAACTACCGCTATCTGGTGACTGATTAAATAAAATAAATGCGTCAGTGTGATTGTAGTATATTTACATACACACTAAGAAGTGTTCTTTTTTTATTGTCGTGATATTATGGTGACTTAGTTATCACCATAACAGTACATTATATCTTATGTGGAAATTTTATTTGAATACGAATGTACTGTCACGGTGATCGTCACCAGCACGCAAAGCCACACAATAGCGTCTCAAATTAGGCTAGTCGTTTCATGTGGTTTCTTGTACATTTATGTTAGATATATTACAAAAGGAATTAAATATACATGAAGTTTATTATGTCTTCTTCTGTAATATGTACGTAAAATGAAAAAGTTAAAAACTGTAATTATATTAACTAAGGACTGAAAATTTTAAACTATTACAGTATGTTTTGTTTTATAAATAAAATTAAAAAAATAATGAAATAAAACATAAAAGCATGGGATAAAGTTTTAATTTATTACCAATTTACAATAGATATCGTTTGTTTCTTTTTACCTACTGTTTTTACTGACATACAATATCGTTTTTATATAAAATTAATTCATATAAAACAAAGTTGCAAATCGTATTAGTTGGATATCCATTTTGAAAAGTTACTGCCATGAACTATGACTTATAGGATGCGGAACTGAATGCACGAAGTATATTAATAAAAAGTAATTACCGCTTTCCAACAACGCTTTGTGTTGGTTTGGGCTACTGTCTTACTATTACTAATTTTGTATTATGTATTTGTGATATTTTATTGAATCAGGCGTTACTTTGCGGAAATCCATTATAAAAGATGTAAAATAAGCCTTTATTTTGCTATTTAGGAATTAGCAAAATAAAGGCTTATTTTACATCTTTTATGTATTTGTGTTATTTAGTAATATTTTATTACAGTAAAAAGGAAACCTCGTAAAGATGTTTTGAACTTTCAGACGTTCATTAGCCTATCTTACTATCTACAACATGTCTTGAAATCTGAACCGATTGTCCTAAAATTTGACTTAGGAGTAGTTTTACTCGTAGTGCAATCACAGAAAAATAAGTAGGAATTGATACAGCTTAATGAACGTGAGTGCCTATTTAAAATGTTCTCCCAGGAGGCTAAACAGTCTACAGACGCGGGCGAAGGCTTGTCTACAATATATTGAAGAACTAAGTTCATCACATCCGAAACCACACCTCGATTTTAGTTTCCTAATCTTAAATTTTATGGTGGCGCAAAATTAAAAACAAAACAACAAAAACTACGAGAAATTAGCCACAACAAACTTAAGAATATGAAATAATAGTAAAATGATATAGAGAAATTTTAAAATTTTAAGTTTTTCGGAAATGTCACATTTAACAAGAAAATTTAAAAAGAGGGGTGCACACTGCACAGAACAATAAAGTTGTCCGATAATAAATCATACAAAATCTGTGGGACCAAAATGTCTTACAGCGCCATCTCTTGGTTCCCACAAACATGAGTAGATTTTGTGGTGTATCCGACATTGTTAAAACTAAAAACACCAATATCATTTTACTATCTCAGTTCACTCTTTTTATCAGTATCATTAAACTTTTTACCGTAATGGAAGAGTCAAAGCTATACTTTGAAATATAGAAAAATACTTTAATACAATATTTAATTTAATACAAGACAAGAAAAATATAGGCATTACGTAGGAACACAAGTTCACCATTTTACATTACATAAATTATAAAGTCTAAACTTCAAACTATAGTTCATAGATTCTTAAATGTTGTCATTTGCATTTTAATTTTTGACAATTATTTCACTGTACAAGATTTTAAAGTTAAGCACACTCAATGCAACGTGTGATTTTAGATTATTTTTGAATATATTTGTACATGTGATGATTTGTTTTTTTATGGTATATTTATTTTTTGTAATAAATGATATAATTTTAGAAATTACTGCAAATCAATAAAGTATTTATCATGTTTCCATATATTTCTTTTTCTTCCATTTTTTAGTATTTTTGGGTAGTGCATAATTATTCTAATTAAATCAAAACTTATTTACCGTCTTAATAAAATAAACCAATTTTATTTGAGTGCATGATGTACAGAAAATAGTCTTTATCAACGTGCATCCATTTATAAATATTTACACCTATTATTATTACTATATTTAATATAATAGACTTAAGGTTATTTAATTTTCAGAAAATTTATTGGTGATGTACAAGATATGCATTTGTGTTTTGAACATCGATGAGTTTATGAGTGTGTGTATTTATTAAATTTATATATGTATGTGTGTATTTATTAGTCTGTGTTTTTTTTCACAACTGAATGGTAAAAACCATGAGTTGATATGATTAGTGTTTCTCTTAAACACCAATAGAAGCGACGTTCAAAGTTTTCATACAAATAATTTACAGCGACAGTAGCAAGAATAATAAACTTGACAAGACGTAAACTCATTGTAAGGGCTCTGTTATCTAAAATTCCAAATTGTGTAATATTTTAAATCGATTCCGAGCGTAGCAACATATTTTTATTTTCTATGAATTTTACTCCATCTCTCGGGTCCCACAGAAATTAATGAAACAGTCTAATGGTAAGTAACAATGTCGACAATTCCTGGATGAGTGACACGAGATTCAAAATCGGCAGAAATCATTACTACAGATAATACAATATGATAATCACTATAGTCTTTGATCTTCGACGTTACAGTCAGATGTCATCTTGACTCCGTTATCTGACGATAGAGTCGCTACTGTTCACAGAATTTTGACAATATTTTGACTGTGCACCCATTGCATTAAGCTAGACATCTCAGTTTCAGGTTGGTAGCACACCACGTCATGTAATGTAAATTAAAAAAAAATCAACCGTATCATTGTAAACCAAAAAGTACAAATAAAAAAAACAAAGAGTTCATCTAAATGTCAAGATTTGTTAAATTTTGTTTGACGCAAAAGTCAAAATGAAAATTGTTAAATTTTCAAATTATTTAAATCAGTTTTGCTTTAAGATAAATTGTTACCTTGATTTAATTCGCCTCTTTAAATATACGAAAGCATAATGTCTTGTTTTGTTAAGTATTTTATTACCCGCCACATTTGGCCGCCACAAAATTGTGCTTTGTAACAGTGTGCAATAGTTTGGTAAAAACCTGAAAATTTGGTATGGGCATCAGACTTCTACCGTTGACCATAAGAAACAGGTAATTGCATTTAAAAACTACTACTGTAGATAGTATAATTATTACATGTACATAACTAAACATGGACATTGACAAAAATCGATTTCTTAAATTACCTGCTTAACTTTATTTCTACATACCTATTCTTCCCTCCCCGTGGGAGTCAGCAAATTTTGCAAACAGATTTATTATTATTATTTAGTTAAAAGACTAATATGTTTTTAAATGATGAGGCGGCTACTTCACTTCAAGATAACAAGACGTTGATCATTCGTATGCCCTGCCCGTTCACTACCGCTTCAATAAAATTGTTAAATGATAAATTGGTATGTATAAGTTTTGTTTAATTGTTGTGCATTGTACGTACTTGAAACTTGCACTCGTACTCTGTCGCCTCTGTGGTCTAGTGGTCTGGGGTAAGATTCGCCTATATCAGTATGTGTATATGTGTTCAATTTCAAAAATAAAAGCAACGTTGCCCGGGACTGAATATTTGCCCATTTGCCGATAGATAGGCTTGCCATCTGTTATATTGTGAGACTTAGATCTTCAGTTAGTCGTGCAAGAGATCCCACAGACGCGTTACCGACCGCATGTAATAACTACGCTCTTTTGTTTGGAAGTCCCAGGTTTGGAATGCATTAGGTAATAATACCGTTATAACTGGTTCTACAAAAGTGTAGTAGGTGATAAGAAATGTCTTCAGAATTACAAGGTGCTAAATATCAAAGTGATGTGCACATACAAATCTTTTAATTTTGACGCAATGCTCGATGGTGAAACTCAACGGAAGATACTAAGTCCTCTAATGTCTCAATTGTGACTTCCTCAAAGGGCGTTCGTTAATTTAATATTATTTTCAGGTCATGGAAAACTCGGGTGTGCAGAGCAACTCAGTAGCAGCAGCATTGTGCTAGACATCATGTTACATTTACAATTATGTATTGCATTATTGAAATGTCTTTGACAGAAAATAAATAAAATGTGAATTGATTGATTTTTTTTATTATAAAAGTCACATTGAAATTATTCATAACGTGGAGTAACCTGCCTGCTTTTTTTATTTTAAAACTTGGCTGTATAGATAACTTCTCAGCTTATTCAGCTTACTTGCAATTAAAAAAAGAAATACAAATGTTACGTGTCGAGTTCAATTCTAGCATACGGTTGAACGCCAATGTTCCCCAGATGGCGGTCTGAACGTATAGTTCTACTAGCTGTTACCCGCAGCTTCGCCCGCGATAAATTGAGATGTAAGCTATCCTATCTCTCAAGTTGGATCGAACTGCACATGGTGGGCGAATTTTATTATAATCGGTTAAGTGGTTTAGGAGTCCATTGAGGACAAACATTGTGACACGAGATTTATATATATTAGATTACTAGTCTGTGGTAGCACACCAATAACCATCCAATAACACTAGCAAAGGCAAATGTCTAATATGCCAGGTTTTACTTTACGTTAGGCGATTCACTTATAAATAAATCCTAGGTTCAGCTTTTACAATGTACAATATCTAATACATAAAATTCTCGTGTCACGGTGTGCGTGATTGAACTCCTCCGAAACGGCTTGACCAATTCTCATGAAATTTTGTGAGCATATTGAGTAGGTCTGAGAATTGGCCAACATCTATTTTTCATACCCCTAAGTGATAAGGGTGACTCACTCTATTTTTTTTTTACTAAAATCACATTAAAAATATAGCAGAACAACGTCTGCCGGGACAGCTAGTATACATATAAGTCATGTTCCAAAAGCTTAATCTAGATCTATTACGTGTTTCAATACTTATGTTGTTCATTTTTTGTGTCATGTTGTTAATCATTCAGCATGTAAAAAAATAAAATTTGACAGCGCCTGTAGGCTGTAGCCCTGGCAACATTGACCTCTATGTATATTCCTATTTCTATGCCTGGCAACGGCATATTATTGATTGGCGTTTGGTTGTCACTCAGACGAAGTGTCGTGTCTGTGGTAGCGAGCATAGGGTAGCGAGGCATCTGGAGGCATCCATCTTGAACCTAAACCTCACCTTGGAACGAGAAACTGTCAGCGCACCACGTCTGCGACAAATCGTCGTAAATCTGGTGAATTTAAACTAAGTAACATTATTAAACAATCGATTCAGTGTTAATTTTATGTGACACGAATACTTGTCATAGAATTTATGGGATTAATTACACAATGTTATCATTTGAACAAATCAGCTGTTTTCTTTTAAATTTTCCGACCCACGAGCACGCCCCCAGATTAAAGATATGACAAGGAATACTGCTCAACTGCTGAAGGATATCCTGCGTCTTTAAATATAATAAACCTGTCATGTCATTTAATACGTAACAAATGTTTGTGTAAATACCGTGATATATTTTTTTTAGATTAATCCTGACATAATCAAATACAAAAGTTGTTCAGGAGTATCCCTGGACGAATTGTCTGAGTTGATCTAGCCCCAAACTAAACAAATAAATATTTGCCACAATTCAAGTTTTGTTTATGTAATAAAATTATTTTGATATTCTAAATGAAGGTGAATTGGATATAAATAGTAGCCTTATCATAGATATTGAAGTTGAATTGAGACTTGAAAGTTAACTACATACTAAAATTTAACCCACTCCCATAAAGCTTACCATGAAAAACGAGTTTTTTTAATAATAAATTCGCTTTAAGTAAAGCCACATTAATATTTTAAAATTTTCTATATTTTTTTCAAAATTATTATTTGAATTAGTAAATGATATTTATGAATTATTAAGGTATTAAATTGTTTGTTTCTTGATAAATGTATTGTATTCAACTTGTAACAATTACAAGCATCACAAAGTTTACTCTCATGTCTAAGAGGTCTAGTCTAACGGTATAATATCTCTGAAAACTGTCAAAGTGAACATATGGGAGTGAGTTGTTTACAAGAATAGGATGTATTGTGGTCCTGTCACCTGCGAAATTGGCTTCCTCTTCCCACATCCGGAGCCTTCCGCCATCTATTCAGTGATAAAAGCGCGCTTTCAGCAACACTGACACATAATAACAGTAATGAATATGATAGATTAATATCTAATCTAATGATAGAACTTTTTCAACATGCTGTATATACACTTTTTTTGTCATCGGAGTCTTTACTATGAGCTGGAATAGATTTCGTTCATAATAGACGTATCGATATCTATAGCGCTTTTGGTCTAAAAATTTAGTGACCTTAGTCACCAATACAGGCGCTGATCAAAGTTTTCATACACATAATTAAAGTAGACGCTATCGAGTAAAGTAAACTCGACATGCCGTCAACTCGTGGTAGGGGCTACAAACACACGGCTTCTCGTTAAAGTCGATAACGAACGACTGTAATTAGATTTTTTACTATTCATACAAAAGACTGCCACTCTTAAGCAAAACGACTCGTTTTTTGAATATAGGAACCGGGCATTAGTGGCAATGGGACTACCTCGGGATTGCGCCTTTTCAAGTACAAAAAAATTGAAATTGGATAATAAATAACAAAGAAGCTGATTAACACAATAAATATAGGAGTCGAAAATATAACCTTCTCCTTTTTTCAAAACCGGTTTAAAAAATACTTTATAGCGTATGTCCTGTGGCTGGGTGTTAGGCCTATTATGCAAGTTTAAAGGATACCGTGCCCTTTAGACCGGAACATGACACTCTCAGTATGCCGGCACAAATAGGTAAGACGGTGGATCCCTTCCCGGGCAAGTTGCTGCTCAGTATTCTTCCCCTAGTGGTCTTGTTGGTAATTACATAGGTTATCTATGCTCGTCTCTTTCGAGCTGCCTGACTAGCGGCCCGCTCCGGCTTCGCACGGTTATAAAATATACATATAAACCTTCCTCTTCAATCTTAATATCAATAAAAAACTGCATCAAAATCCGTTGCGTAGTTTTAAATATTTAGATATACAAAAGGACATAGGGACAGAGGAAGCGACTTTGTTTTATACTATGTAGTGATATAACAATCAGAACACTCACTACGTTAATAAAACGCAAGAAAGCAAAATTTACACATAACACATCACGCAAATCTTATATTGCACTGAGCGTCGTTATAATAAATAATAGCTATGCAAAGATATAAATGGTTGTCAACTTTTTCCTGCTACAGGCAATCATATTTTAATATTTACTGTTTTTGATCAATCATATTTTTACTGATAATGAATGGCAATTACAAATACCATTATCAGCCCAGCTGAGTACGAATTCAGTGTTGATTTCGAAGTAATGACCTTACGAGTCATTGCATAACAAACGTATATACCTATCACCTAAAACAGACAGCCAGACTTTGTACGAGACAATTACATGCTGCCTAAGGTGAAGTTGCAAGCATTAGCTAGCATGGACAGTCGGAAACTGGTATTTGTAGCCTATAGGATGATCTGGTCATCATCAATTTGGGGAAAAATTGGGACACCTTTTTTTTTGACTAATTTGTTGCTAATCTTACGATTTTTACAACTTCACCGAACTTTGTGGGCCGAGCAGAGTGCTCAGCCCGAGACATCATTATTTAGATGGATTGGGCTGTTACCTACAACGCCAGCACCAAGGGCTGTCTCCCGGGAGACCGTACCGCGACTTGGTGCTGCGTTCTGGTTACTGGGTGGACTTGGTGGAGGAGTATTTGTGGCTCGTCGCTCGGCGTTAGGCGCCGGGCGCAAGAGAGGTCTTCGTCGCTGAGACCGGCGGCGACGGTGCAGTGTTGTGTTAAGGTGATGTGAGATTGTCGGGAGGGAGAGTAGCGTTTGCCGCGGTTATTGGGTCCGGGGGATTCGATAACACGTGGCGAGGTCTTCTATGATCGGGGGGAGCGTATTGGGACACCACAAGTTGTGGTGTTGTGCTCCACAACAGCAAGCACTAAAAGCAAGCAATATAGAAAGTAAGACGTGATTACTACCAATTCTTTAAAAATGATTTTTAATGTTTTTTTACAGCAAGTGAGTAAAAAATGAAGAAGTTTATTTAAAAATAACAAAATTTTAAAATTCAAAGAATTCTCGTTCATGGAAGCACTTTGTCCTGATGTATTCATATTACAAAGTCAAACAAACTTTAGCGAAAACATTGAAAGGAAGCTAATGAAGATATACTTTTTAGGGGTCCTTAGACCCAAGATAAGTATATAGTCCATCCTGTGCCATACCGGGTTTGTTATCTTCACCCTGCAATTTAGTGTTGTCATAACGTCAGAAACTACTGTTGGTTACCGGTTTGGAAGATAAGATTGCCAGTAAACCTACGCTAATGACTCAACTTTCCAGCTATCTGAATAAGCAAGGCAACATTATTAATATTTGATGTCTATATTATATAACGTGTATTTCTTATCAACGGAGTAACTGTCAACCAATAATTAATTGTTTTAAACCACTTCTTAACCACATCGAAAAAAGGAGGAGGTACTCAACTCGGCTACATGTTTTTTGTGTGTTTGTCACATGATTACTAACAGCCAATGTTAATAATGTATCTCAATCTAATAGATTTCAAGCAATCTAGATAGCTGCGTATCCGGCGGCCTATCCCATACCTAATTGTCATATTTATCCTGTTCTTGGACAGCAAGTTTTGGATTAGGATTGATTATAATATTGGCCGTAAGCCAATAGAACACCGATTTTGATAATTCTATTTTAGAAAGATAGGTTATGTTTCCTAGTTGGATTTATTTTAGTTTCACCATGATACAAGTTATGGTTTTTGAGTTATGCTCGTTATTGATGAGGTCGTTAGCATAAATAAAAAATAATGCACTATTCCTATATTCAAGAATCGAGTCATTTTGAATAAATAGATATTTTACTACGGTCGCTTGTTTTCTGGAGTTAACGCTGCACATTTTTTATAAATATAAGTAGGTACCTAACGCTTCGTTACTTTTGGGCGATCAACGAATAATTAACATTTGGATTACGTTTCGTTGATTTTAAGAACCGGGCGTAAGTGTATTTGAAAAAATACTAGGAGGATATTGATCAAATTGATGTAGGATCATTTCAGAACCATTCGCATTTCTGAAAAATCTTTACATTAGTACGTGATGCCAAAACTTTGAACCCCTTTTTTACGAAAATTGCGCGAACTGAGGAGTATGAATTTTGGCACACTTATAGTTTATGTGTAGGAGAAGTGGAGAACGCTAACAATTTTCAATAATAATGCTTATATAATACATTTAATCAATAAATAAAACGTTACCCACACTAACTGCATTTGACACACACAAACAAAATATATTGATGTTGACGATAAAAATCACTTATAGCGCATTAACTATTCAGGAAACAAAGTAGTTGGTATTGAAAAATGAAGATGGCGTTCTTATCTACAAGATATTAAAATTTGGATAATAAAATATTAAAACGGTCGAATTTCGACCAATGAGCAACCACAAGTAATTATTAAATAAGGACGTGGTACCCAATGAAATAGTAGAAGTTTGGCAGCTTTACTGCGCTTAATTATGTTTTGCAATCGGTCGCGTGATTCGTTAAAATGAGACAGGTAAGCACTTATTAAAACATATTACACATTTAATATGAAATAGATATACATAGATAATAATTAAACAAACAGACACCGAAACATGTTTACTCAAAATTTGTAGTCTATGGCGACCTCTAACAAACATAGATTAGATAATTATGTTAAATATTTGCACTCCACAAAGTGGTGGTATATGTGGATTGGATTAAATGTTTTGCAACAAATTTTAACACCTATTCTATGATATTTATTTATAACTAGCCGACCCGTCCAACTTTATATCGCTCGACATTAACAACTGCTAACAATGTGTATGGAAAAAATGAAGTACTGTTTTACCCATTTTTTCTACAATTTTCATTAGAACTTCATAAGAACTTCATAAGAACCTCTTCTTGTAATAACTAACACAGCAAAAAATTAGCAAAATAAGTACATCTGTTCAGGCGTGACGATCACGCGAGTAGGGGATTAATTTATGTATATAATATGTTATATTCTATTATATCTATATTTATAAAAATCAATTGCTGTTTGTTAGTCTCGCTAAAACTCGAAAACGGCTGAATGGATTTGGCTAATTTTGGTTTTTAATTATTTATTGAAGTCCAGGGAAGGTTTAAAATATAATAAAAAGGGAAACACTGCGAGAAAACTAGGAAAAACAAAATTTTCATTTTTCTCATACAAACTGAACGGGTGAAACGAAGTTCGCCGGGACAGCTAGTACAGAATAAAAATAGATTAGGCGATAAATGAATTCTGCTGGCTATATTTAATCGCCTACGCCTATTTTCACCGACTCAAAAAAAAACACCAGAGGTTCTAAATTTGACTCTGAATTGTTTCTAAAAGTGGATATGTGTTTCCAACAACGAGACTCTAAAATGCGACCAGTTTTATTCAAAACTAAATTTGTAAAAATTCGAGGAAGCTAGGAAAAACGACATTTTTTTCCCACACAAACTAACTGACTGAAACAAAGTTCGACGATACAGCTAGGTAGATTATTATTAAAAAAACAGACATATCAACAAATGGACTATGTGGTGGATAGCAGTCACCATCGCCCTGGACATCACCAACAATTAGCCGCTAATACGATACTGGCTCCTAAAGAACAACCCTGATTTTAAAACTCCGTAGCATAAATTTCGGTGGCAAAATTATGTAAAGGTAGCTTCAAATGACGCTACACTTTAGTAAAAGTAAGTTATTATTGAGGCCTAAATCAAAATGTTTTTACTACGGAACCTTTGGTATGGTAGATCAACTCGCAATTTTTAAACCTTTTACAGCAACAGTAACCATTTACATTCACTTTACTGTAGAGTGTAAATATTTTAGTTTTCACAAACGTAAGCGGCTTTGAGTAAATTGGAACGTAGAGACTCATGACAGCTGATAAACAGAAAATTTAAAGTCAAGATTTACTTAAATTTAGGATGAATTGTTTCAAAATAATAGTTACATAAATATCTTCACGCCTAGTCCCTTACGTGGTGGCAGAGAGTATCGAGTGCCAGACCTCACGATCCTGACAAACCTGACAAATCTGGCTTCCTACACATTCATTACCCTTTTCATATATTCACGTTGATTTCGGAGATTCTTGACACCACCCTCGGATAATATCCGAGTGATCTGATCGTGGAATATCAACCTTGGTCTCCACGGGTACCTACATCCATCCACATTGGCATTGTATATCTGCTTTGTCAATCTTTCATCTGTCATTCTTTCCACATGACCGAACCATCAGAGCATGCCCTTTTGCATTTTAACATCAATACTTTCTTTCAATCCCACTCTTTCTCAGATCTCACTATTACGAATGCGGTCAGCGAGCATTACACCGCAGATTTTCCGTAGCGCTCTCATTTCGACCGAATTTATCCTACTTCCATACTTTTTCTGACATACCCAAATCTCGCTTCCATCCAATAACGTTGGATTTACAGAGTTATGTATTAAAATGATGTATTAAAAATTACAAAATAACACAGAATTATGCAAAGCGAGTCTAGCTTTTTGACTCAAAACCTCGCTTTGGAATAGCTTACCCAACGCTCCATTCACACTATTCCCTGCACTCATTCTTCTCTCTACATCCGCGGTGTTGGGATAAGCACAGAAGTATGCAAAGCGAGTCTAGCTTTTTGACTCAAAACCTCGTAACAATAGTTGACGTAAAATATTTGTCTCTTGATTATTTTAATGTACGCTACAGATCTGTTTTAAGATTCGGTAAACAGTAATTGCCTTATAAATAAATAAAAAGTATATTCACGCCCTGAAGAAGTAGGCAGAAGCACAACTAGGGCACCCATGACTAGCCGAAGACACTAAGTCCCACAATGTGATAAGTGGCAAGCCTATCGCCAATCGGGCACATATCCAATCTCGGGCAACGTTTTTTTTTTAGAAAATTGGAAAAACCCAATTTCCGTTTTGCCCGACCCGGGATTCGAACCCGGGACCTCATGCAATCAAGTCCAATAACTAAACCGCTTGACCACAGAAGCGATATTCAGACAAAAAAAAATGAATGAATTTCAATTTTCTTATAAAATTAACGTTGCCCGGTTATAAAAGGCTCGCCACCTATCACGTTGTGGGAATTAAATTAATGTCCTCGGCTAGTCGTGGGTGCCCTGTTTGTGCCTCGGCTATAACCTCCTCGGGAATAAGGTCGGTAAAATACTTGACAATTAATATTTCTTTATTCCTTATTTTGTAATATTTATAGTAAAAATTAATATAAATTATAAATATTTTAGTACAAAAAATAAAAAACTAAAAATTATTATTATTATTAATTACATTTTAATTAATTAATTATTATAAGTGGGCTTAGATCAAAATGAAGCATAATAAAATTTGATTTGAATATTTTTAAAAATGGAGTTTACAAAGAGTAACAAGACTCTGAAAGAGAGGCCGGTATATCGGAGAGAGACAGCTATATTTGGAAACGAGATCAGATCTTTGTAATGAGTGTAATATACATATTATAGCTGTACAAATTGAATTGAACAATAATAATTTATTTCACATAGACCATACAAATGGTACTTGTAAAGAACCTTTACAATTCTAAAACGTACCAGATAAAGTATGGAATTTGTAGAATTTAACATCGTCTTTCTTGTCGTTTAAAGGATAGCGCCCACTGTTGACGGGGCGCGGGTCGGGGCGTATCGCATTGCAAAACACACTGAGGCGGAACGGGCCGCATCGCCAAAGTGTAAAGCAACAAAATAGAGAGGCGACTCGAATCCGCCACGGAAATATCCCGGCCCGGCACAGTGGGCGATGGTCCATATAAAATGTATAAAAGCGCTCTAGGCGGATTATTGCGCTGCGATGCGCCCCGTCTCGGCCCGTCCAAATGTGCGCTATCCTTAAAACGTTTTCTTCGTGTGTACCCAAACCACAACACACAAGAGCTGAATTCAAGTCTCTCTGTGTAGCTACACGGGTAAAACGACTGGGAAACTTTTTTTTATAATTATGAGATATTTCTAATTTCTTAATTCCGCCTCTGGCGACTTTGAAATTTTTACAAAAGTCTCTTGATTGCGTGTTTTGAAATAAGAATAACTGAAATTGAGCAACTAATTACCTAATTAGGAGCAAAGTTAACATTTTTACTTTCATCCTCTCTGACGCGATAAGTCCATGGATAAATTAGATAAGAATTTGCCTACATTCTTTGCAGGAAAAT
>NJDC01002888.1:389124-402368 GCA_002245475.1 Calephelis virginiensis | reverse complement strand
CGGAACGGGCCGCATCGCCAAAGTGTAAAGCAACAAAATAGAGAGGTGACTCGAATCCGCCGCGGAAATATCCCGGCCCGGCACAGTGGGCGATGGTCCATATAAAATGTATAAAAGCGCTCTAGGCGGATTATTGCGCTGCGATGCGCCCCGTCCCGGCCCGTCCAAATGTGCGCTATCCTTAAAACGTTTTCTTCGTGTGTACCCAAACCACAACACACAAGAGCTGAATTCAAGTCTCTCTGTGTAGCTACGCGGGTAAAACGACTGGGAAACTTTTTTTTTTTTTATAATTATGAGATATTTCTAATTTCTTAATTCCGCCTCTGGCGACTTTGAAATTTTTACAAAAGTCTCTTGATTGCGTGTTTTGAAATAAGAATAATTGAAATTGAGCAACTCGTTACCTAATTAGGAGCAAAGTTAACATTTTTACTTTCATCCTCTCTGACGCGATAAGTCCATAAATTAGATAAGAATTTGCCTACATTCTTTGCAGGAAAATACTTGCATACCGAATATCTTCACAACCAATTAGTCGCGAAATAAAGTTATATCGGCTTAATGTTTAGCTGTCATAAAAACCGATAAGAGTTTTAAATGTGACCCGATTCCCAAGCCAATTCACCAAAACATTTTCACGCTCATGTCACCGAAGCGGTAGGCAGAGGCACAGTGCACCCACAACCAGCCAAAGACTCTACGTCCGACAATGTTATAGGTGGCAAGCCTATCGCCAATCACGCACATATCAAATCCCGGGGTACGTTATTTTTATTAGAAAATTGAAAACACACATTTTCTTTGTTTTTGTTAGCCAAACCGGGGATTGAACTCGAGGCCTCAAGAAGTCAAGTCCGACGCCGGACCGCTAGACCACAAGGGCGATAATAGCGGTGGCTGTAGCGGTGGCGTTAGTGGTATTGGAGGCGATAGCAGTATCGGTAACAGTGGCGGTAGCAGTGGCGGTAGTGGTGGCACCAGTAGCAGTTAGTAGTAGTAGATTTTAGTCGACTTGGCGATTTAATATAGCTACATCTCAATTCAAACTTTATATACATTTTACACGACTGAGTACCTACTACTGCTGAAGGATACACTCCTAACAAAATTTGATGTCATTGCTGGGTCTCTCTAATATTCATCTCTCTATTTCTCTCTTTATTATGACTTCATTAATTTAAAATATTTATGTTTTTAACATTACAAGATTATTTAATGTCAGTAGTAGCATGCTTTAACCGGTATAAAATTTAAGTTGAATAGTGTACAGAATCGCGGCAGCGTGTCAAGCCAAGTTGAAGATATACTACTAACAACCACTACCGCGGCCACTACCACCACCGATATCGCTGTAGTATACCGCTACATACACTGTCAGTGGCGTAGCTGGACGTGTCGACCTCACACACAAAGGGGCCTCGCTACCTTATTTAAAATCTACGCTTATTTTTAAATTAAATAAAAGCCTGAAAAATCAAATTAAATCAGATCATGTTTGGTAAGACCATTAATAATATAAGCATAAGATAAAGTTTTTGGGTAGTTTTTGGGAATGAACGAAAAGGGTCCTCGCCGATACAACTTTGCCCACGTATATACGCTCCGCCATTGTACACTATTATGCTAATGTTGCTTCTGCTGATGCTGCTTCTGCTAATTCTTTCACCACCGCTTTTGTTACTACCACCGCCACCGCCACCGCCACCGCCACCGCCACCGCCACCGCTATAAATTATAAGATTAATTCTTGACTTATGCCTAAACACATACCTTGTAACCTCAAACGTTTAAAAATGTAAATGGACAGCACTTTCCTTTAAACGAATACGTATTTGACAATGGCAATAGCCACTATCCGGATTGCATGTGGGGAAAAACGCTATCATAATGACACATTGCTAAATCAGGTCGATCCAACGTAATAATAAAAAAGAATGAAAATGGAGGTCACTTATGAAAAGTAGTAGAAACATTCCATTTTTTTAATGACATTCCTGTTATTTTAGTTAAATTTACATTTATTTTATTGACAATCTTTTCGGTTTATTATATTTGGACATTATTTTTTATTCTTTTACTGTAATTGGATCTTTATATATTAATCATGACTTAATAGTAGTTTATTATTACTAGTAAATGTAATTAATTTTAAAAAAGACATTTTAATTTACTGATGAAACAATTTTATTAAATTTAAATTACCTAAAAATTAATAATTATTACGAGTTGTTCAAAATGTTGGTATGTCAACTATTTCGTCAAATAGGATTAAGAGCGTGTTTTGTATTTAAGAAGCCCCTTTCCTTATTTGAACAAATATAAAAAATAACTGACACCCACTTAACCCACTTAATCAATTGGTTTTGATTTGCAATATGACTGAAATTAGGTATTTGTATAACAGTATCAGTGCGGTAAAATGTAAGTTTTATTACCTTGTATAATACCTATTACGAAATATAATTTTCCTGTGATTTCGTAATACATTTCTACATAATATTCTAATTTGAAAAATTTGCGGCAACATTATGACAAAGCATCGTCGTTGTAGACTGCATAAGGCTAGCGCTACATCTTACCGGCATGGTGAAAAAGTATACATCGATACTTTTTTATCACCAAAGCGACAACCATTATACTAAATACTATAGTACTAAATATATATAATAAGTATCGCTCGTTAGTTCAACATGCTTTCGCTGGTCAATCCCCCTTTAGTAAGTATATCAAACCTCATAATACAAAAAACATTGCCCCAATCATAGTATTAAAAAGAAACAAAAGCTAGGTTATCAGAATGGTAATTATTTTTCATCACAATCGTGTGATTCTCTTCATAAAAGAGGGAGATTCCTGGATTAACTCAAACGCGTCAGAATATGATGTTGACGATAGTACATTTAAAGAACTCCATTATTTGTTAAATCTCATTGTAGAGTAGAGTCAGGCATTTGCGGTAGTGTTTCTAAATTTTTATGGCCTGAAAATATTTGTATTCGACCACTTCAAGTTAAGGCAGAGTGGATTCATTGCATACCAAAAAGTATATGCTTGAGTAACCTGACTTTGGATCGTCACGTTAAAAACTGAGATTTTTTTGTTATTCATCACATTTTAATATTTATGTCATTATCAAAATATATATACATACTTTAACATGAACCCATAATCTGGTGTGCTCAAATACATTTGTTTCCAAACCATAACGATTAAACCAACTACCCTACACACACGGCTTTATTAGCAGATTTTATAAATAATGGAAGTGCTTAACGATGGTATAAAGTATCTCCTACGCCATGACGTCAATGCTTGCCATTTGACGTGTTCCGATTCCGAGGGTAAGGTAGCCGGTAGACTTACTTTTGCTTGACCTTGCTTCTAACACAACACTACCACCTTTGGTGTCTCTAGGCGGCGTGAATTTCTTACCATCAGGAAATCGGTCTGCTTATTTGTCTTCCACTATCATAAAAAAACAAGTTTTATAATTCCGGAATTTTTTGTGTATAGCAAACCTGCGCATAATGTGGATAGACCGCAATGTACTTCAATATTTTGTTCTAAGAAAAGCGAGCTAATTATCATCTCACATATAACTTGTTACTACGATATATACAAAATACAGTTAAAATTTTATTCCGTTCTAGACAAATTAACGTGAGAAAACTAGGTATTTTAAGTAACGTAAGAGTGGGAAGCTTTTGATTGCTTTTCTTTGATAAAATTTAATTGTTTTTGTTTAACATTAAGTCGCTTATACTTTATTAATTCAGAACTTTTCTCTAGCTAGAGATGAGTTTTTACAAATTCAAAGACGGATTTTTTTTTTGAACTAACAACTTTTGGCTTAGACTCATTCATCAACATCTTTATTCCCTCTCCGAATATTTTATTTCATTCATTTTATGACATAGAAAACTTTATTTACATTTAAAACGTATTGTAAGATTCCCGTATTTCCGTCGTCAAAATACAAACCAAAGAGTATATAAATGCTACGTAATATGAGGCTGGACTCCGATAGATATATAGCAAACCCGAATTTTGTATAAAGTTTACATAAAGTGACACATGTCACTTGACATAACATAGTGAAAATGTATAACCCGTATTATTTGAAAGTAAATCTAAAGGCATTCAGATATAAGGCAACTAGTGTCATATGAATAAGAATAAGCGAATAAGAAACATAGCAAACTTATTTTTTTATATGAAAGTTGCGCTAAACTGATACAAACTATGGTTGTTTTTTTTTTATATTAGAGACTAAATTTGAGAGAGTTTTTTGGCGCCATCGAGAGAAAAGATGGTCGAAGTTTTTTCATAATTATTGAATTTCGTGTTGATATTGAGTGAAATTAGTCAATTTTGGTGGCATTTTGTACAATTTTGTTCAGTGAAAATGCACAAATGAAATAATCATGAAGAAATTAGCGTATCGTGTATTTCCTCGTTGCCGCCAAATCTCATTACATGAGCTTGAGTGAACAGGCTACCGCTTTACCCAAGAGCCTGACATGACTTCCTGACGACTTATGACTGATGACTAATTAAAATTAATTGAAATTGATATAAAATTTGATGCAAATTTCTACTTGACTAATGGCTAAATACTAACGTGAAGGCCAAAACCTAAAGAAAGAAGAAGACTGCTGCAAGTTTCTTGCAGTTTAGCACAACTTTCACATCCAAAAATAAAAAAATTAGTTTGCTATGTTTTTTATTCGCCCAAATCATTTGACACTAGTTGCCTTATATCTGAATGCCTTTAAATTATACGGGTCATACTTTTTCAAGTAAACTTTATACAAATTCGGGTTTGCTATGTATCTATGGAAGTCCCGCCTCTTATTACGTAGTATTTATATACTCTTTGGTTTCCTGCGATTGTGCTTGCGATTCATAAATCGTGTCGTGCCATTTTTGGAAAATCTTAATAAAATCTGTTACGATATAACACAAAATTGATATGATATGTAGGTTAATAAAAATAAATATTGTAGGTATCTTTTGGCGCGTTCTGAAAAAATGATGCGAGTGAAATTTTAAACACACACACGTTACACAAATGTAACACGTGACACGTGATTTAGTTTGTTCAAGATTTTTTATTATTTTTTCAAGTGGGTATAACTTCTCACTGTGACACGCACCTTTTTTTCGTATTTACACAAAACCAAATTTATAATAAAACCACTTGTATTTATAAATATTTATTATGTTTAATATTGAGGTAATGACTCGATGAATTGAATTCTCAAAATTATCGAATTTATCATCTATTTCTGTAATTAACTGGTAATGTCGTCGACTTTATAAACCAGCTGATAAAATTTGTCTTTGGTTTTCAATACATGGGCTGTACACTCCTTCCATAGCTGAGGAGTTACTTGAAAAAGCCCTTCTCCAGTATTTCTATAACTTAGTATCGCACGATTAATACAAGCATATAATTTTCTTACTTTTGGGGTTAGATTAATTTATGTGGTTTGTCCAAGGTTATATATTTAATTAAATTTGTAGCATTATAGGTATAGAAAAACGACAATGCAACAGAACCAAAATCACTAATCTTAATATAACCAACATGTCTAATAATAGGTCATTCATAGTTAACGTAATATAAAGGATAGAGCCCAGTTGGACGGGCCGGGAATCCGTCTAGATCGCTTGCATACATTTTGTATGGAGCAACACCCACTGGGCCTGGGCGCATCGGCGCGGATTTTTCCGCCCGCATCAGTGGGCTTTGCAATGCGATGCGCCCCGGCCCGACACACTCCACCGCGTCAACAGTGGGTGTTATCCATAACAGGTAGAACGGACGCATTTGAACACTTCAGTAGATAGGTCAAATGAGGTTAACATTATATGAAGCTCAGTAAGTTGCAAAAAAACCGGCATCTCGTCTAATTACATCAAACTTTGAGTTGTTTACTTCATTCCATCATCAGACCCAGACTTGATGGGACCACCTCGAAAATACGCTTTTTTAAATTTAAAAGCAGAATATTAACACCAGTTTCTCCTTTTCTCGATGTCAATTAGATTAGAGCGGTTAATAAATTTAGGTTTGTAATATCAAACTAATTTAAGTTTTTTTTTCTTCTAAAATCGACATTTATTTACGTTTCAAAATATCGATATTATAGGTCAGCACTACCAAAAGAGTAGGTATCATTACATCAGTCATATAGGTACTTTAACATTTACATTTTACATTAGTCAGTTTAGCGGGGTTAGAATGAACATCGTCGTCTTAACACAAATGTTTCGTTTTGGTCCGCATTGAAATGTCAAATTTAAAAAAACGTAGAACCAAAGAGAATTTATCCACTGCGTTTTACGTAGAACATTCATACGTAGAAACGTTAGCGAATAAATGACATTGTTAGAAATTTGTAGAATAGAATAGATTCGTAGAAACTAAGATTTGAGAGACGAATTCAGTTTAGCGCAACTTTCATATAAAAAAATAAAAAAATAATTTTGCTATGTTTTTTATTCGCCTAAATCATATGACACTAGTTGCCTTATACCTATCTGAATGCCTTTAGACTTACTTTGAAATTGTATGGGTTAAGTAGGTTTATCTTTTCACCATATTATGTCAAGTGACGTTTGGGATTTTAAGTAAACTTTATACAAAATTCGGGTTTGTTATGTATCTATGGAAGTCCCGCCTCTTATTACTTATGTAGTATATATATAATCTTTGGACGAGTTCGTTTTACTTTAAGAGACAAACATATGTAAGTCGTGCCGCTTCAGTTCTTCAGTATTTTTTTCTCCTTCAGGACTGACGATCTCGCCCGAACAAAAGTCGAGTCGCCCCGAGCGGGTTGTCATTCAGCTTCGCCACAGTCGAGTTACGTATGACATTGACATTAGTCGAATAATTTAAAACGCAGTCGACTTGTTCGAATGATTTGCGTAGTCGAATAATTAGTATTAGTATTATTTCTATTCGATATATATCATAATTGGACGTAGTTAAACAGAAAGGACCGAAGTTCATTTCTACACTTGTACTGAACAAAATTGTACAAAATGCCACCAAAATTGATTAATTTCACTCAATATAAACACGAAATTCAATAATTATGAAAAAACTTCGACCGTCTTTACTCTCGATGGCGCCACAACTCGTCTCAGAGATTAAAAATACTGTTTTACTTTCGCGACACCGCCGCCGCCGGGGGCGGCGAAGACCCTTGTTCCGCCTTGGGCAGAACACAGCCACGATGTCCTCTTCCGACGCAAACCAAGATCCCACCCTAAGCCGAGGTACGTTCTGACAGGAGACACCGTTAGGAAGGGGGTCCCACGCCCCACCCATAATTCAATCTCTGGCTGAGCACTCTGCTCGCCCACTAGCCCGCTGACGTTGTAAAAGTCGTCAGACGTACACAATAGTAGACATTTCGAAAAAAAAAACTATTTTAGGGAGAACTTTGGTTAGAACTTAGAGGTACACGTAGTATTTACAAACTCTTTGATAGGTACCTACTATGCACAAACTAGGTAGTTAGAGCTATGAGTTAGATATATGTACTCTGTATGTACCATAGATTCTTCTTTCTTTCTTTAGGTTTTTGCATTCACTTTAGTGAGGTTTAGCGGCAACGAGGAAATACACGGCAGACAAATTTTTTCATGATTGTTTAATTTGTACACTTTCACTGAACAAAATTAATCTAATTCCCACCTAAATTAACTAATTTCACTCAATATAAACACGAAATTTATTAATTATGAAAAAAATACGACCATATTCATTAACGATAGCGCCAAAACCCGGGTACTATGTATCAGTCTAGCGAAATTAAAAACAAAAAAAAACTTTGCGTCGTAAATAATGGTGGATATTGTTATCTCACTCCCTCTTTGCGGTTTCTCTTTTCCTCAAAGACATTTATGTCCTTTGAACATAGTTCTCTTACTAGTCTGTGGTTCCTTTATGGACAGTTACTTTACTCTTTGGTCTGTGATCATTTGGTGGGAAAGTTTGAATGTCATAACAGTGTGTTTTAGTTAGAAATTTAGAAATATTCATAAAATACCAGATTGTTGAGCTTTTCGTTTCGTTTGTATTGAGTAGTAGTGATGTACGTCCATTATTGATAAACAATATTATACTCGTTACAATTTTTTTTTATTTATTTTAAACATACATAATAAAGTAATATTTTCCAGTTTTGACACGCAGTACCTACACTAAGTGTTGACTAGTGTTGTTGGCAGCGCTTCTTCTTCCATTTAATAATTTTAAATTATTTTTACTTTACATAATTAAAATTAACTAATAAACGTGATAAAGTGTATGTGTGTGTGCTTGTGTGTGTTTTTGTGTGAACACTGCATCAGTTCACTATAATTTATCTTTACGAACTTTTACTTCGAGACTGAGACTTTTTAACCAATTCAAAATTATGCTTTTTATTTCTTTAGAGTTAAAAAAAATATGTCTAAACAGAATTTAACAAAAAGGATTGTAATGACGAATTACGAATAATTGCTGATTTACTTCTTTTTCATGAACAATTATTCAACTTCGTTTATTTAGTCGTAGCAATTTATCGTAAAATATGTACTAACATGTTTTCAGATGCCGACAGTGGGTTAAGGCAGTGGGAAATAATGATTTGTTATGCGTTCCCATAGAAAAACTGCATTCATTAAAATATGTATGTAGCGCACACTTCGAAAGGAAAGACTTTAATGCGAATCAAAGTCGGCTGAAGATGTGTGCAGTACCAGCATTGAATTTGTGTACTAACCCGATTCCTGACGAGTTATTGTCAGAATTTCCATGTCACATCCATGATGAAATACAGTATGTGCCACGCCTTTATTTTAATCGTTTTACTCATATTTTGAAGCGGAAGGACCAAAATTTTTTAAAGGACCAAAATATCTTTAGAAAAAATCGATTTAATCACAAATTACAGTCATCATCCGGACGTTTGGTGGTCTATGTTGACATGAAAGGTATTTGAAAAAAAAACTTAGCAGTATATTAAACTGAGTAAAATGTTTGAAATTAGTTATTTTATTAACCTAGTAGTCTCTTGTGAGTGTATTTTACAACGTTAAAATTTTGTCAACTATATTTTAAAAGAATAAACGAGATGGCAAATCCGCTAATTTTTTTTCGTCAGATCCCCCCAATAAATGGCCTATCATCTGGTGATAGATTTATGGAATACAGTGAAATATTATACTGTATACTTTTTTATTCATATGGAAACTGAATAAATAAGAGCAGCGCCGAGAGCTTGATATGTAAAGTGCTTTTAACAAAATTTAGTACAAATTGTAATAACAAAATGTTGTAGTTTGCATTTTAAATATTCATTTAGGAGTGTCTTCATCAGTATATCTTTATTTCGTTGTTAATATAAAAATATGCACAGTAAAAAGTCTTTTATTTTCCTTTTGTCCTTTTGCGTTCATAATATTAGTCCAACGTGGCAGTTGTTTACTATTTCTAATTTATTGATTTATTTTAATTTAATTAATTACTATCCAGTATACGTTGGATTTGAATGTGAATACTGATCTGATCTAATAGGGATAAAATAAATTTGTATTAGCTTAATTTATATATCCCACCGGTACCTATGGCCTAAATTTTATCGATATCGATAAAAATGAATATATTGCGCAGCAGCTGTATTTTATCTGTGAGATTCGTACTTTCATCAAAACTGACATTTACGTGACGTTTCGTTGGTAACATAGTGCGATGTAAACTGATTGCTTTTTTAAAGTACTAAGTCCCGTCTCTTAAAACGTAGTGGTTATATTCTCTTTGCTATGTATATCAGAAAATTAAAGATAGAACAATGAAGGGAAATCGACATTTTGTTCTTTTTTAAAAAAAAGTCAAATTTTCTAGACCCGCCAGTTAAAAATAGAACACGGGAACAAATTTTCTACGGCGTCACATATCTTCAGACCACAATACATTCCTTTGTTTTAGACGGCAAAAAAGCAAGTGGCTTTCTTGATGGTAAGAGTCAGCAGTCGACTGTAAGACACCAAACGTGCTATTGGTGCGTCGCAATCTTTTATGATCGTGATCTTAGGCCACGTATGCGTGTCTACTGGCTACCATACATACAACATACCATAGGATACCACAATTCCTAGCACTTACATTATGTTTCCTGGAACTGATAAGGGTCTGGTCAAACCACAATATAATATGTCTACTATTTACCCCTGTACATAGTACCCCTAGCACGTTGTCCCACGTATTTTAGATATAAATGAGTTTTTAAATGTAGATAGTTGTAATAAATGTGCTGCAAATAATTTGACTTGATGTTTTGGAGCATGTTTCATACGAAAAGATTAGTCAGTAACTAAAAGTTATTTTTTGTCAAAAGCAATAAAAACAGTCGCATTGACAGTTAAAACTCTTTTGTTCAATCAAACCACGGTCGGTGAACACTGTGCATCAATTAATTCAGAAGAGTCCTCAACACGTTCCACGAAGTGATTGATCCAGCCTTTTGAGGTTCGAGTGAGTGAATGAGGACATCAATAACATGTTTGATTTCAGTTTTCATAAATGGTGGATGTTCTTAATTATCTGGAGTAATATTTTAACTATCGTAAGTTTATTGTAATTTAATTACAATTTACCGTAGTACAAAGCTAATATCTCATTCGCTCGAAAGTATCGAGTGTACATATTGAGTAAAATTTATCATTTTGGAAACATCTTGTACAATTCTGTCCAGTTCAAGTGGAAAAGTGAAGTACCTATTTGTGAAGATATTAATGTATACTTAGTGTGTTTCCGCGTTGGCGCTAAATCTAAATGAGTACGGAGGCCACCGCTTTATCCAAGGCTCTATCATGACTTTGTATGGCGACTTAAGACTTAAAATAATTTAGAACCGATTATGCTAATTCGTGTACTTTAATTGACTGGTGGCAAATACCAAATACACTATTTTTTAGCCAAAAACTTAAAAAAACAACAGTAATAAAAAAGTGTGTATGTACTTATGTACACGCGTTAGAAGTTATACTTCTTCGGCGTAACAAGATCAAAATCTTTTTAAAAACTAAAATGTTATCTATAGCTAACTTCATCATGCCGGTTTTTCGTGACGGTGTGCGCGCGCATCGTAAAAATTTACCCTCATATTTTTTCCTAACGCGCCAAAAGAAGTATAACTTCAATAAAAACAAAATAAAATAAAAATTACAGTTGAGGGAAAGTCATATACCGTGCTCACGCGTCAAAACTGACAGCAGTATGACGTTATAAGAAATAATGGTTAGTTCCGTTTTTGACTACTGAACAGGGGGCCTACCATAAGCCCTTAAAACAGGAATGTTTTAATACTACATCGACTTTTCGTACTATGACGTCTCTAAACAACCTTGTTCTAGGATAGTTTCACAATAATGTTAGATAACAGTTTTGTCACGTATCATTAATTGGGGCGTATTACATTGTCAATATTATCATGATCCTAATATCGCGATATCGCAAGTATTGAAAGGGGCTATTACATTTGTATATAATAACATCATCAGTATACAGTTGAATGTACAAGAGTTAAGTTGTGTTTCACATTCGATTAAAATTCAGTTAATCCGAATTCTACATGGATAACAGTAGAAAAGCAGCTATAGCAATAATACTCGTATTAACGTTGAAATCTAAAGAGAAGAGAAAGTGCCGGACTCCTTTGCAGAATAGACCACCTGCCTTTCGGGCAGTCAGCTCGCAAAAGGCGAGCATAGGATTACCGTTACTAGCACCGTGACATCGTACTAGGTGATAGAGTTTCGTAGCAACTCGTTCGGATTGGTACCATCGCCTTACTTATTTCTATCGCCATAACGTCCATGCTTGCCGTTGATGTGTTTCGGTTCGGAGTGTAAGGCAGCTTGTAATCTTACTTTGGGTCCGCAGCATTTCAAAGAACTATCGGAGCGTTACTTTGAAAAAACGGCTGCCCACCCAAATCCGGTGATAGCTTCCGCGTGTGACTACACACCGGTCGCGAACGCTCCCCCCGATCATAGAAGACCTCGCCACGTGTTATCGGATCCCCCGGACCCAATAACCGCGGCAAACGCTATTCTCCCAACTGTAAACCGGAACACGACAAACTCACACCACCCTAACACAACACTGCACCGTCGCCGCCGGTCTCGGCGACGAAGACCTCTTTTGCGCCCGGCGCCTAACGCCGAGCGACGAGCCACAAATACTCCTCCACCAAGTCCACCCAGTAACCAGAACGCAGCACCAAGTCGAGGTACGGTCTCCCGGGAGATAGCCCTTGGTGCTGGCGTTGTAGGAAACAGCCCAATCCATCTAAATAATGATGTCTCGGGCTGAGCACTCTGCTCGGACCACAAAGTTCGGTGAAGTTGTAAAAATCGCAAGATTAGCAACAAGTTAGTCATTCAAAAATACTTTGGGTCGAAGCTTAGCATCCCGGCCTCAGGTTGGCAACACACCACTACCGACTTTGGTGTTTCTAGACGGCATGAATTTCTTACCATCAGGAAATCTGTTATCTGCTAGTTTGCCTTCCATTAAAATATAAAAAAAACACACCTAAATATCACACAAGAAATGGTCTTGGGCGGTGATGTGGACGATTTCAGCAATTATTTTAAAATATTTATGTTTAGGGTTCCATAGAGCTGGACACATTTCTTATAAGAGAATAAATTCCTTTAAGTCATTTTTTTCCTTCGTTAACATTACTGTCAACGACACAGCTTATGCGTATTTTGTTACATATCGTCACTACTCACACGTTTTTCCGTCATGGCTGGAAGCGAATACTGACATAAAATATCTCGATGCGCTTGCATTTCAATATTATTGAAGCCACGCCCACTGAATATCGTGGATTTCAAGATTTCCAGATATCTTGTGATATTATCATGATACCGCGATACAGCATATAAAGGTGCGTATAAATTAAGCGCGGCAGCCGCGCGAGCCAATGTTCGACCAAAGTTGACGTTCATTTGCCGCGCGAGCCAATATGTAGATATAAATTTAGTTGGACGTGACAGCCGCGCGCGGCAGGCGATCCATCGCGAACAGACGTCAGACCGCGGCGGATAGTCAGACCAGTTCACTCTTGTAAACCTGCGAGTATGGACGCGCGTGGTCGGGCGGCTGCCGCTTTCATTGTGATTCACCATCTTATTTGTAAAAAAAAGAAAAGAAAAAGGCGTTGCTGGAT
>NJDC01002888.1:351619-384134 GCA_002245475.1 Calephelis virginiensis | reverse complement strand
ACCCTGCGATTTTTATTTATTCCCGAAAATAAAAGAAAAACTTCGAGGAAAACATTTTATGGACGCCGAAGAAGCAGTGGCTGCGTTTCAAAACGCCGTCGAAGAGCCCCTAAGGCCGAGTGGGCAAGGTGCTTTTCTCAATGGTTCCATCGAATGCAGCGATGTAAATGGACGCTATTTTGAAAAGTTATAATAAAACTAATAACTTGCTAGAATGCTTAGTTTTTGATTTTCTAAGAACTTTCAGTTTGACCTTCGTAATAGCCCCTTTCAATACTTGCGATATCGCGATATTAGGATCATGATAATATTGACAATGTGATACGCCCCATTCAAACTTTTTTTTTATTTTTAAACTAATCGCCGATTGAATGTTGAGCCTTAATTATGTGTTATATTAGAGTTTGATTATTTAATTAATTTATTTTGGTGTTAGAGTAATTTTCAAATTAATTTTGTAAATTAAGTTTACTTACTGTTTTTTTTTAAATTTGAAATGAAATGTAATTGTGTTTCACTAATATCGAAGTTTCTTTTTCAAAATAAATAATATTGTGCTTACTTGAAATCTCGCATTAATTGAACTCTGCTGATCATCCATTGTTTTAAATAAATACCCTGTCTTGTATAAAAGCTTACAACTTTATCGGTATAAATATCAGATTTCTTTAACTAAAATATTTCTAAAATAAAAATCACAAAAAAAACATACTATTAAATCACTTGACTCGTTAAAATGTGATTAATTTTTAATAACAGTATTTATGAAAATAAACTCAAAGTTTAATAAGTCCTTGATTGAAAATCATATTGATGTGGCAATAGTTTAACCCCACCAGTAGAACAATGAAGTTCTATTCGAGACGTATAAAGTTTATGTATAAAATATTCTCAAACACAATAGAATAAAATGTTAGGTGTTTCCAAAATATATCGTATTATTTCATTGTAATCAAACTTATGTATGTTTAAACTAACACACCTAAAATAAAGTAGGTTAAAACAAGTTTATCCGTTGAGAATAGTTGTGTTTGTAGTAAAACTGAGTTGCAAAATCCAATCCGCAAAAACTTGCAAGTTTAATCAAGCGCCAAAAAACCTACAAAATTATACCAAATTGACTAGGATAAAATATGCTCTTTTATTAGCAATACTTGTAATATTGTTTTTTAACTTTATCCCAGTCGGGGAAAGGCAAAGGATCTGTGTCCATACAGCCACGTCTTCCGTATTAATAAATCTTTTTCTTGTTATATTTATATTTTCAATTTATGTCTTCCGTATTAATTCTTTATTTCAGTCATTAGTCACTATTTACACAGTCTTGTCTGGGTCTTGAGTAAAGCGGTGGTTTCGTTACACAAGCTCGTTTATGAGATTTGGCGGCAGCGAGGAAATTCACGATACATTAATTTCTTCATGATTATTTCATTAGTGCACTTTCACTGAACAAAATCAAACTAATTCCCACCTAAATTAACCAATTTTACTCATATTTTACACTAAATTCAATAATTTTGAAAAAAATACGCCTATCATCATTCACAATGGCGCCAAAATTCTCAAATACTCACAAATACTTGTAATAATGTTTTGGCGGTTTTTTTTTTTAAACATCAATCATGTGTACAAGGCTTTTGAAAAATATACTATCAAACGCCATATAATATAATATTACTCCTAGCGGAGAACTAGGTTCTCATAATGGTAAAAGGAAACGGTGGCCTAACCATTTATTTTTTAGGTGCATCGCAGTCGTGCACCCGACATGGTAGGCTTTTTCTGCGGGTCTACCAACTTTTGCTTACTGTTGACCATGATATTATGGATCATGATAGAGTCTTAGGAAGGCAGAAATAGATGAGGCGTGGAACTCCATCCGGGCAAATTACTCTACAGCACTCTACCACCAATTGTCTTGTTGGTAATAACGTTTTTAACGTGAGCCCGCCTGTGACGTGCAGTTTAGCAGAGAGACATATCTATTCTACTCAGTATACCCGGTCCAATACGCGGATAAAACAGTATTGCCGCAGCGTAAATTATTTCAATTATGTTAAATTACGAATACATACAAAGAAGAATGGCCTTTATAGATGAATTTCATAGATAAATTTGCCTGAAATAACATTACAATGTATTTTTATTCAATAAATGCCAATTATCTTATATCAAACTAGCGGTTCCGAAAAACTTCGTCTCACCCTTTGAATTAGTTAAGTTAAATACTATTTAAACTTAAATTCTTTGTTTGTTTTAAAAACATTACCACAAGGCTCAGTACTGTATTATAACAGAAACAATAGCCTAATAATTCTATAAAACATAGGCATCTTTGTCAATTACGATTTTTTATTTTTTATTGCTTTAAAAGATTTATTTTATTGAATCAGGCGTTACTTTGCGGAAATCCATTATAAAAGATGTAAAATAAGCCTTTATTGCTAATTCCGCGTAAGCAGTGTAACCGTTGTGGCAAATAATCCTCCAAACGACACAGAATGTGACAAGCCTAACTGACGTTCCCACCACCCACCTCCGCGACCAGAACACGAATATAGGAAGAGCTCGGGAAACAATAATATAAATTGTCACGTTCTTTACATGTGACAACCCTACCTAAAGTTCCCACCTCCCACCTCCGCGACCAGATCACAAATAGAGTCCGAACACGGGAAACAAAACCACTTGTCACGTCCTTCGCCAACTTTGTCGAAGCACTCACCACAAAGAACACCGTACCGTACAAACGACGACACACGAGATCTCGTATGTCGTCGTTTGTACGGTACGGTCGAATTCCTGAGGATGCCTCGGTGTAGAGGCGAAACGTACGTCGAGTGCGATTTGGTGTTCTTTGTGGTTCAGTAGTTGGACTTGACTGCATGAGGTCCCGGGTTCGAATCCCGGGTCGGACAATTTTTTTTTAATTTTTTTATTTGTCATTTTCTATTTTTTTTTATTATCATTTTCTATTTTTTTGTTATTATATGTATTTTATTATTTTTATTTTATTATTTTTTTATGTTTTTATTTTCTTTTTTTATTTCATGTTTCTCTGTCTGTCTCTCTCTGTATAAGAGAGATAGAGATAGAGATTACTAGAGATTGATAGAGATTGAGAGAGAGAGGGGGGGAGAGAGAACTTCGTTCCATCCGGGTGTCCCTTGACACCTCTCAACTTTTTTTTTTAATTATTAAACTTACCTACCTGCGTATCTATACATTCAAATGTTTCTCTATACTTCGGATTTCAGGTGAGTTAATCACTTAATATTACTTAATAGTTAATTATTTATAAACTACAACATTTACGAGTTGAAAAGATACGTCTAATCTACTACTACCTACTAGTATTTTTTCTATAGATTTCGATAGGTAGCGATAATTAAAGAAAAAAAATTGAAAATAAATTGAAGTTATATTAATGTTAATTTCTGTTTCTTACTGAAAATGATTAAAAAAATATGAAAACGTGTATTCGACCATTAATTTTTATTGTACACTTAATTACTATTACACAAGCACAAACTTTGTCGATCTCGGTCATTATTGACATCATCCAAAAATCTAGCCGTGAAACTTGTGAAAATTCAAGTGAAAACTTGAATATTAACGTTGTGCATTTTTGATATTTTTGAATGGTTAGGGAATAATTTTGCACGAGTTTCTTTAATTATGAATTATGATATGAAAGTACTATTATTTTCTAATACGTGTTCCAACACGTACGTTTGGCTTGACAAAAACTCGTTAAAGTAATACCACACGACGGCTAGGAGCGTCCTCATAATTATCTATACAACGAACATTGCTCGTCTACACGTAAAGCTTATTTTCAAGATGGAACAAATAGAGCAATTTCTGTTGATATTATACGTATCTGCTATCATGTTGTCATGTGAGAATGTAATGGTAGGTATATTGCGGAATATTATCCACTGCGAAGCCTATACTCTTCGAAAATATCTAAGCAATACAAAAACAGCAATGAATCTACGTTTTATTTAAGATCTCGCGCTGTATTGTTTGTCTATTGTTTTCCCGAAGAATATATGCCATATATTCAAATGCCAGAAATCCATTTGCCGGCCGCTGCCGCGGCACGCTCGCTTCGCTCGCTCGGCTCGTGCGTTGTTTTTCATGTTCTAACCATACCATAAACCATACCGAAAATATATAACAATAATTAATCATTTATAAAACGAATTTATGTGCTTTTTCTAATTCGCGCAAGCGCCCTGCGCCGTCTTACGATCTGACGATCTGACACGAGTTTAGAAGTTTTTAGCCATTCCAAAAAAGTGCTCAGCGCCGCTAAAGAAGTTTTCACTTCAAAAACTTGATAATTTTAGTCAGTTCAGTTTGTTAATATTATATTATTTTTTCTTATATCTGACATCAAATTCATATTAGTTATAATTAAACAATTTGCTCCTATATTTAATACTATTTCATTGAAATATTGCTTGAAGTGCTACAATAGTTAGGCCATTTTGCTCATTTTCCTTTAGTATTTTTTTGTAGTGGTAATTGTGTGATTGAGAACCATCAACCAACCAACATTCTTCTAATATGAACCTCTCACATAGCACATTTTCTCTAAATATTAATTTTATAGAAATTTATGCTCCATTAGGATCTTTGAGTATTAAACCAACAGGAGACGCCATAAAGTATATTAATAAATAGGAAAGACGCTACTAAAGGTAAAGGTACCAGAACGGCGGTCATGTGGGTTATTCAAATCTAGTTGCCAGCAAAGAGAATATAATCACTACGTGTTAGTTGCCAGTTTCCACCTTCATAATATTGCGTTATTATGTTTATTACATTTATATTGAACTAAATATATGTATATAATTAAACCCTATAATAATCCAATGAGTTATTGCAAAGCTTAAATCTTTCACTTAGATTACTAAACACTTTTTACATGACATTAATGAACTTTGATTATTTAAAAACTACTTAACTAAACACTTAACTAAACTTAAATTTGCAAATTTTATTTGTATAGGCATTTGATATTCCAACCATAGCCACATCGTAGTAAAATGAGTAATGTGATATAAAATAAGATATTTTAATAATTATAATTGTACCTGTTTTTTTAACACACTTTATTAGTATATTTTTATTAATTCGTTCTAAGTATAGCCATAGTTAATTGTTTTGTACACGATGCCTTCCATTTTATTTTCACAGCTTAATTTTTTTTGGGTTGGCTGGAAGAAATTTCTTTAGTTAGAGATAAGCTCGCCTTTTGTGCATTTTTAACTTCTCGTGTATTTTAGTTTTTGTGTGCAATAAAGTGTTAAATAAATAAATAAAAACCATAATATCGATATCATTGCCAAATTCCGATATTTTCGAAAATTAATTCGAAAAAGTTACAATCTATTATTATTGCTAGCAGTAAGGTTATTTAACGCATCAATTGAAATGCGTCATCATTAATAACGATCAAAGGAGAGTCTATATTATTTTCTGAAATTGGAGCTATGCTTCTTGGAGCTATGTAAAACGCCTGAGAAGTGTTTTTTTCCAAAATTTTCAATTAAGCCGTACTATTTTTTTATGGTAAAAGACAGCGACCAAGCACGCCTTCATGGTAAAAGACATCCGCAGCGTATAGACACCATACATGTTGTAAATGCGTCGCTGCGTGTCAGGGGTATGGACTGAAACATGATAAGTCGCTATGGATGGCGGCAAGAATAAATAAGGCGGTGGCTCCCTATCGCAAGTTGATGCACTCTATGGCCAATGGTCTTGTTGGTAATGACGTAAGTAAGTAAGTTTGCGACCGATCATCAATTTAAAATTCTTTTAAACATATCTACGTCTTTAAAAAAAGAGAGTTTTTTTTATTTATAGATGTTATCAAATATTTTAAATTGCGCTGGAACAGTTATGACTGATGGAATTTTAATTTTAGACTCTGTGCTTTTTGTTTGTTGCCGCATTTGTTTCAACTTTCAGCGCATCTAGTCCAAAGAGAATATAATCACTACGTTTTAATGAAGTCTTTATTCTTTTCTTTCTTTAAGTTTTGGCCTGTACGTTAGTATTTTACCAATAGTCAAGTAGAAATTTGCATCAAATTTTATATCAATTTTAATCAATTATAATTAGTCATCAGTCATAAGTAGCCAGTAAGTCAGCTCATGTAATGAGGTTTGACGGCAGCGAGGAAATACACGATACACTAATTTCTTCATAATTACTTCATTTGTGCACTTCCACTGAACAAAATTAATCTGATTCCCACCTAAATTAACCAATTTCACTCAATATAAACACGAAGTTCAATAATTATGAAAAAGTTACGACCATCATCATTCACGATGGCGCCAAAACTCCATCAAGTCTTTAAGGTAAAAACATGTTCTCTTACCTAGTTTACCTTTGAGCATTAAACCAACTTAATATTCAAAGCGACTTAGCTCTCTACGTAACGGACGCGACTTACAGGTGCGACTGATAAGTGTGGACAGTCTTTCGGGACGTTGCCTACGGACGTATTTTAACATCTATTCTACAAAGAATGAAGAATGTTATCTATTTTTTTATTTTACAGTATACTCTATAAAAAATAAAAAAATGGTTAAAATTATGTGTTTGATATGTCGTACCTACAGCTTTGAAGATATTCAATTTTAAGTTAGGCGCAAAAAGTGAGCTCGACCCCTGCTGTGACGTCACGTTACAATGCCTGCCACACTTTCAAATACGTCGTGTTTGCGACGAAAATTGTTTAACATATCGAAATCACAAACAAAGTAATCATGGATTGCGCCTAAGTGTGTCAATGCAACTATTAGTACGTAATGTATGTACTTAAATATTTAGTTAGTAGGTTAAGAAGATGTAAGCTTTTTTTGTAATTTATTAATATTTTTATAGGTAAAAAAAATACCAATATTACCTAAATGCTTATATAAGGTAAATAAATATAATTTGGTAAATAAGTGTATCTGGTTATATAATTTTATACTAGAAAATATTGTAAAACCCTTGGTAAGTGGAAGTGATGTAATTTTTTTTAATATTTAGCTGATATTTTTAACTTTTGAGGTACTTGGTTCTTACAAATGTAATTGGTAATTATTTTATGTGTATTGGAAGTTACTGCCTCATTTTCTGTTTTTGATATTACATGTCGAAAATGACACGAAAACCTGCATGAAATATAAATTTGTTGAAGGTAAAATATCATTTAAAAAGGGGTAAGTAATCAATTTCAATGCCAAAAATCAAGCAACGCGACGCCCTAAAGGTATTCACAATGGAAACGAATTACATTTTTGTGTTACTTAATTAGTACAAAATAATATCAAATAAGATATATGTATTTTTGTGTCTTGATATTTTTTTATTTACATAATAAGTTTACTTGAAATTTTCCCATTATACCTTCTTGCCAGAACTTACAATGCCCCAAGTACCTACCAGATGTAGGTAGACGAACAACCACTTTTACCGTTTTTCCAGATTTAAAAACCACCCACCCACATTCATTGTCATCTTGGTCGAAACGTTGGGTATTGATTCATTAAACTCCTGGGTGCTGATTACGTATCTTAGCTGGCACTCAAAATGGAAAAGTGTACATCTAATAGTTGTAAAATGACGTCATTTGTGTTTGTTATCTCTGTTGTATTTCTGTTGGTCACTGGAGATAGCAACTATAAAACACGTCATTTGACAGCTATTTGATGTACACTTTTCCATTTTGAGTTGGCAACTGAGATACATAATCAGTACCCTGGTTGTCAAATTACGGTCCAATATTTGTTGGTATTTGTGCAGCCCGCGACAAATACAATGGTAGGTAGTAATAACGTGTGAACTAAATTCATAGTGGGCAAACACTCTTAGAGCACTAAAGATGTTAAAATGTAAGGTTTTTCCAATAAAAACCAGATTTTCTTATCATTAAAAACGGCAGGCCTGTAGTGTGTATCCACCAAAGTGTATAAAAATACTCCTTTCACAGAGTACATTATTCAATTCTTATGCGTACTACTTTCAAGTCAATGTTCTAGCTTGTCTAGCTCGCTCTTACATGGTACGCATAATTTTGTTCTCACTCTTTCGCATAGTTTTTTTTTGCCCTTTGCCCATAGTTTGATACATCTATGGCAAATAGCGTGTACCTATCTGGTAACACTCGAATTGCTCCAATTTGCAATCCAATTTTTTTCAGTGCAGACATGCTGATTTTTTTAATATTTTTGTAAGACTCTCTCAGCTGTTGATAGTATTAGTTTAACTAGTACTATCAACTGAGGGACTTTAATTATACATGTAATTGTAATTTACTAATTATTAATAATAAAAATATACAATGACGAACATGTTTTCAATTAAATCATTAAACTAACTATATCTACGTCAAGTTAAATTTAAACTTAGTTTTTTCTTATACAAATTATAAATTATACTTACCTCCTAGCTATTTTATTTTATGTTATCATGAAACTTATAGATAACTAAGTAAAGAAGCCTATAGTCCTATCTTCATCTTTTTGAAGTTATACTTCTTTTGGCGCGTTAGGAAAAAATGATGAGTGTAAATTTTTACGATGCGCGCGCACACCGTCACGAAAAACCGACATGATGAAAATCTATGTGATGAAGTTAGCTATAGATAACATTTTAGTTTTTAAAAAGATTTTTATCTTATTACGTCGAAGAATTATAACTTCAAACGCGTGTACATAAGTACACACACACTTTTTTATTACGTAATAAATTATTCTGAATTTCTTCACTCGAAGTGATTTTTTTTTAGTTTATTATCTTTCATAAACTATAGAATCTTCATTTACTTCAGACCAAAAATTTGTGATTATCTATATTCAACTATAGACAATTTCTTGACGTCCGACGCCGCTCTTTCTCCTTTTGATAGGTTGCCATCGCTGTTGCTAACGCCATTTTTGTTATACGCTGTAAGCTGCATAAGGTGATTTATTTTTGTTCATATGGTAGTTACATAGGTGCGAAAGAGATAGTGAATAAAGATTGGCGTGTGTAGCTATTACTGACCCGAATATTTTCTTCAAAGCTTATTTACGACGTTTCTCATTGTCTATGCTATAGATACGCATCCTGAGCGATACATACGGTGTAAAGCTTTTAGTGACAAATGTATAGTAAAAATGAAGGAAAACGCTGTACTTAAGTGGCAAAAAGTTTACAATCCTAGCGGTCCTCAACCCCGACCTCGGCATGGCCACCGCGCGGTTGCCATCAAAGATTTGATGATAGTTTTCGGCGGCGGAAACGAAGGGATAGTTCATGAGCTTCACGTCTTCAATACGACCACAAATCAATGGTTTGTACCCGTCACGAAAGGGGAGGTGCCTCCAGGATGCGCGGCCTACGGCTTCGTGGTCGACGGCACCCGTCTTCTGGTTTTTGGCGGTATGGTGGAGTACGGCAAGTATTCTAACGATTTATATGAATTGCAAGCTTCAAGATGGGAATGGAAGCGTTTAAAGCCTTTGCCACCCAAGCAGGGTCTGCCTCCGTGTTCCCGACTTGGTCACAGCTTCACTCTTCTCAACGGAAAAGTTTATCTTTTTGGTGGATTGGCCAACGAAAGTGATGACCCTAAGAACAACATACCACGTTATCTTAATGACCTGTATACCCTTGAATTGTATCCTAATTCCTCAATGACAGTATGGGACATACCCATTACCTATGGTCAGTCGCCTCCACCACGAGAATCCCATAGTGGGGTAGGATATACAGACAAAAGCACAGGGAAGTCATCCCTAATTATATATGGTGGCATGAGTGGGTCACGTCTTGGTGATTTGTGGGTTTTAGATGTTGATAGTATGTCCTGGTCCCGCCCAGAGCTTGGTGGTGTACCTCCATTGCCACGATCATTGCACACTGCCACTGTTATTGGACATCACATGTATGTTTATGGAGGTTGGGTGCCATTGGTTCCAGATGAATCTAAACTGCCGACTCATGAGAAAGAATGGAAATGCACAAACACATTAGCATCTCTTAATCTGTCTACAATGACATGGGATAACATAGCTCTAGATAAGTTTGAGGAGTGTGTACCGAGGGCTCGAGCTGGACATAGTGCTGTTGCTATTCAAACTAGACTCTACATATGGTCTGGTAGAGATGGATATAGAAAAACATGGAATAATCAGATATGTTGTAAGGATCTTTGGTATTTGGAGGTTGGAGTGCCACCACAAGCTGGTCGAGTGGCTCTTGTTCGTGCTGGTACCACATCACTGGAGCTGTGCTGGCCCGCAATTAACACAGTATCTACATACTTACTGCAAGTTCAAAAGTGTGGTAAAGTAACACCTGCACGTTTCCCACCCGCGGTGGATCCTATTGCAGCACCACCACCAGCTTCTCCAATCGCCAGCCAAACAGATGCTGCCAAAGCTTTTGGATTAACATCACCAATAGCCACAGGTTTACCACAAACACCTACTGATCTTCCAGTAAGACCTGTCGCAGCAGCGGTGTCACCTGCTGTTACACCTTTAACTTCTACTCCCCAGAAAGTCCCAAGCTCAATTAAAGTATCCACTCAACCGGCCGTTAAAATATCACCCAGCCCAATCAAGCAAACATATCAAGGAAAAACTATTGTTAAATCAGCAGCTGCAGGATCGTCCCAACAGATTAAGGTGGCAGCTGTAACACCGCAAGGAGTGACTAGGATAGTCAGTGGAGTCGGAACACCAGGTACTGTAAGAGTATCTACAGCTCAATCAAATGCACAGATAGTAATGGCAACAGGTGGTTCTGGCACCCCCAGATTTGTTCATGTGAAGACTGGCTCAAGTGGTGTTCCTGTCAAACTAAGTCCTGGAAATGTGCCTGTGAAGCTTGCTGGAAATGCTGTGCCTCTCAAAATTGGTGCTGCAAATATCCAGGGTAAGATAGCCTCAAATAGTGTTCAGAAGGTAACAACTACAAATGTTCCACTAAAACTTAGTGCTGGAAATGTTAAAATAGGCACAAGTAATGTATTAGTTAAGACAGCTGGAGGAGTTCCTATCCAAGCAGGCGTAAACATGCCAGCTAAAGTAGCAGCAGGTGTGCCTGTTAAACTAAGTCCTGGTAACCTTCCTGTTATTGGTAGCAGTGGTGGTGCAATACAAATTGCAAGCAGTGCTCTCGCAGGTCAACAAGTCAAAACACCTGTATATAAAATTGTCACAGCGAAATCGGGAGAACAAACTGCAGTAGCCACTTCTGGCACAACTGTGGCTGGAACGGGGGCGACAGTCCTTCGACAAGCAGGAAGTAATGCTGGAATACCCGTCATTATTAAGAAAACGCCAGGTGGAGGGTCCCAGGCAAGTGCAGCTCCTCAGTATGTTACGCTTGTGAAGACATCTACTGGTATGACTGTAGCGACGGTTCCAAAGATGGCCATGGTACAGAACAGGCCAACCACTCCAGCAAGTGGAGCTCAAGGTGGTATTGCCCCAGGGGCGACCATTGTAAAACTGGTCTCGGCAAATACAGTAGGCGGCAACAAGATTATCACATTACCTTCAAATGTTTTGCAGTTGGGAAAATCAGGTGTTGGCGGGAAACAAACTATTGTCATAACAAAGTCAGCAAATCAAGCGACACAACCAGGCCAGTCGCAGTGAAGTCCCCACTCATAATACTATCTGGTTGTGAGAATGATTGTATCAATTTGATCGTATGTGCGGTACTGTCAAAGACCTGTCTAATGAACAGTGTTCTGTATTGTAAATTTTCAAGTTAAACAAAATGTAAGTTGGTCAGGCTACATTATATGATAGCATATTATCTTAATTTGTATGAGTTTTTTTTTTTGTATTTTATAATGGGTCTGTGTAGAAATTGTCGTATAGATTTTACTAAAAATATTATATTATTTACATGTTAATTTTTAAAGATTTTTGCATTACTACTTGCTATGATCTGTCAATAATTTTTAAACTAATATTTGGCACAATATCGTGACCTACTTCCACAAGTGCCTGCAAAGAAATTTGGAAGTTAAACTGATGCAAATTATAATGAAATCACACAATAATTATCCCTTTTTTTAAAAATGATGTTTTTAATTTTATTGTACCATTATTACATAAAAAAATTAATTAAAACTAATATGGTAAACTGATAGTAGTTTACCATAATAGTTTTAATTAAATTTTCAGGGCACAAATCTACTTATTAACACAATCATTGAACTGTCATTAATTACAATTACATAATAAATAATGACAGTTTGTCCAAATGCCTTTTGTAGTGACGAAATTGATGATGCAATTAATTTTATTGCAATTCTTTTAATACTATCTAATTCTATTGTTTATTTGAAAAATGTTGATTGGGAGATATATGCCCAATATCATAAATAAAAGCAGGCACTTGCAAGTCTAATAAGTAATCACTTGTGGTTTCTTAAACATATTTTTTATAAGTATATTTTTGTAGGAAAAAGTCCTATAAGTCAACTATGACCAAATACATTTATAAATTTTGTAGTCAATGTATTTATTAAATTTTCCCTTAATTTTTTGTTTTCCAAGCATAATAATTTGCTTTTCACTTATAATTTGACTGTATCATAAGGCTGGTAAAAAACTCAATGGAAGTTTTTCACTAAGTGCATAGCTTCCTTACAGCCGTTAAGGTTTAGTTTTAGGCTATAAAATAATATATGCATTAATTAAGTTTTTTATGACAAACTTGTTGATGTTATGTCGTGTAATTTGTTTAATATCAGGTTGAATCTGAGTGGTTCAATTGTTGACTGTTAATTTGTACTGAGGCTATTTGGTCTATTGTCAGTTGTTCCGTCAGTATTGCCTCATGCTGGTAGCATTAAAAATTTGGGCCATGGCAAACTAAATTTAAAAATTAACAGATTTTATCCGTAAGTTTGTATATTTTAAATGGAATAGTTTGTAATTTTTTGCCAAATTGTCAAACTTGTCAGTCCCCTACTCCTATTTTAAGTGCCTGGACTTAAAAGTGGTTTTAAAATGGCACTGAATGTGTTTGCAGTTATAATGTAATTTATATAAATTTCTTTAAGAAATTATTGACATATAGAAGAATATGTTTCCTGTCCAGAAACATCAGTCTCAATGGCCGGACAAGGTATTGCTGGAAAATATTCTATTATTTACGATTAGAAATAAGTTTAGTTGTAAACTAGAGTAATCATAAAGGTAAGCGAGATAAAGTGTAAATATCATTAAGTAGATAAATTTTAATGTTATAGTTTGTTCATATTATGTTCATTTGCTTGAATAAACAATTTGGATAAGTGTGACTTTCATTTAAAATTGCAGAATTTTAGCATTCTTTTTGATTTAAGAGTTATTGTTACACATATTTCAATTTTTTATAAAATTATACATAAAACATTTTTATTTGATTCCAAAAAAGGAAGTTCTCAATTTGGCTATGACTTTTTTTTTGTTACGCTTTTATTCGGCTAATAGACAGATTTTGGTACTGATGGATTCTGAGGATGTATCAAAATTATCATGATCTGAATAGAGTTTTATAAGTTATTAAATTACACCTATATGTTTGTTTACGTTTACGACAAACTAATGATAAATAAAATTGTGCATTTTAATTTACATATATATCTGCACGCCAAGTCCCTTACGTGTTAGGCAGAGAGTATCGAGTACCAGAACTCACGATCCTGACAAACCTGTCTTGCTTCCTTCACATTCATTACCCTTTTTATACAAACACGCCGGTTTCGGAGACTCTTGACGCCACCCTCGGGTAATATCCGATTGATCTGATCATGAAATGTCAGCCTTGGTCTCCCCGGGTACCTACATCCATCCACATTCGCATTGTATATCTGTTTTATCAATCATTCATCTGTCATTCTTTCCACATGACCGAACCAGCGGAGCATGCCCTTTCGCATTTTAACACTAACACTTTCTTTCAATCCCACCCTTTCTCGGATCTCACTGTTACGAATGCGGTCATCGAGCGTTACACCACAGATTTTCCGTAGCGCTCTCATTTCGTCCGCATTTATCCTACTTTCTTGCTTTTTCTGACATACCCAACTCTCGCTTCCATACAATAACGTTGGGATAAGCACAGAATTATGCAAAGCGAGTTTAGCTTTTTGACTCAAAACCTCGCTTTGGAATAGCTTACCATTCACACTATTCCCTGCACTCACTTTCCTCTCTATATTCGCGGTGTACCTACCTTCCATCCCTGCTAAGAGCACAACCAAGACATACAATTTCATTCACTTGTTCCAGCACTACATCATCAACCAAAACTCTTACATCTGTTCTGGCTACGTTGCTTTCAAATTCCTTTATTTTGGTTTTCATCGCATTCAAATGTAAGCCCCTTTCTTTACAATCTCCTTTCATAACTGTGACCAGTGTTTGCAGCTCAGATAGTGTAGAGCCCAAAATTACAGCATCATCTGATAAAGCAGGCAGTTCAACACTTGGTCACCCATACGCATTCCCACATTCAAAGATCTTAACCTTTGAAGACATTTGTCCAAATATAAGATAAACAAGCGTGCTGAGAACACACAACTCTGATTGACGCCAATATTAACATCAAACCAAGGTGATATGTTGCCATCCACCCGCACACATGCTTTACAGGCTAAATACATTGACTGCTCCGCACGCAGCAGGGACCCGACTATCCCATAATCTGTTAAAATGTCCCAAAGTTCCTTATGTACAACCCTATCAAACGCTTTTTCGAGATCCACAAAACCGCAGAAAACCCTCTGACTCACAGCCAGATGCTTCTCTAAGTACAATGTGGCGGAACGAAAACACTTGATTCGTACATCCTCTTCCAGACCTGAAACTGCCTTGAGCCTCCCACAATGTTCCATCGGACATTCGGAATTGTGCATTTTGTAACTGTAATAAGAACTTTTCCAAGATTGGTAGGTGGGGGCTTATGATGGTATGAGCAGAGATTTAGCAATTAGCTTATATGATTAAAGTCTAAAATGCTGAGTCATTCACCAGAGGTTCTCAAACTTATTTCGTCTAACGCCCACTTTCAAAATCAGTTACTTAGCACCCCACATTTTTTAGGAATAGGTAAGGCGATGGTACCAATCCGAATGAGTCGCTGCGAAACTCTACCACCAAGTTAGATATCACGGTGTTAGTGACTGTAAGCCTATGCTCGCCTTTTACGATATCCTGATTATCCCATAGGTTTAATGATTGTTTTGTAATGTTCTCCAATTTTTTAAGTTTTAAGTGTTTAGCAATTACATACATTACTTCACTAATTATAAAGTGACCTACTTGATATCCAGAAAATAGTGAAACATTTGAACGTACATACAGCTAGGTACCTACTAAAATATATTTAGCAATAGAAGTAATTTTATTGGTTGTTGTGTAATAAGATTTTAATTTTAGTGAATTTTAAAATGTCATTTATCTAGCTGAAGTTTAAAATTACTCGTCGTCCCCATGAATTATAGGTACCCGCCAATTTTTTTCTGGTCCCCTTACTCCCCTTTATATAAACCCTTTTTTTATAGGGCTCCAGCGCCCACAAGGGGCGTTATCACCCACTTTGAGAGACTGATGTAGACTGCTTACAATCTAGAACACACAGACTAGTAAAATAATGCAGGACCTGGTCAAAAACTTGTAATATCAACAATAATTTATGTTAGAGGTCATGGTACCAGCGACACAGATTAGGTAATAGTAGGTACTTTAGGTAAGTACCAGTGTTATGATACGAGCCGGTGCACAAATGTTAGTACAATTGGATTTACAAGAAATTCAATGCTTCTCAGCTGTCGGTGACAAAGTACCTAGGTAATACCAGTTGATCTTGGTTTCCGAATTGGTTACAAAAACCACTTTTGGTTTTCAATGACACCGTAAACTTTACGTTCCTAAATCATAAATCATTGCTCAGTCCGGGTGTTGAACTAAGCTTAGACCACTAAAAAAAACTTATATTGGTCTGAGACTAACATACTTCGAATTTCCCAAATTTTGTATGATTATTTATATCATTTGTTCATACATATGGCCTTGTAGTAACTCGCTCTTCGATTTACCTGCCTATGCAAGTTGAACCAGTCAAAAAAGTCACATTATTTTGGTTGTATTTGTTTATATTTACTAATCTCTGGTAGAGGTAAGACGCACGTCCTTAAATGGCTTTTTGACTAAAAAAGCGTCCACAAAATTATAAGTAAAGGGCCAGTGTGGTAGAATCAGAATTTAGCTATTTTGTAGATTCCGTACAGAATAGATACTACTTTTGGCGCTTCATTTAAAAACGGTCCACTGCCAGAGCAATGTCATTCTTAGATGCTATTCGAGGGACACTTTTTGTAACCGAGTGTGTGCTCTTGTCCTTACCTGTATCCTCTTTATATCATCCCGATTCTCGAGTGAACATCGTGACACACGATTTCAGTAATGTATTTAAGTAAAAACCTACACAAAGATCTTTACGAACGCCAAGTTAGGACATCAGTAGGGTTACTCTGGAATCTCGATATCATGTGAATTGGACATTGGAATCGTATATGTCACTTTAGGTACTTGTGAACACAGAATTAGAGGATTATTAACATTTGGTTACAAATAAATTCAACGAATAGGATAAAATAATTTACTGTTTACTATTAACTAAATGGTAATAATTCGCCAGTATTGTGTTCAAAAGTACCTAAAATGACATATTCGATTCCAATTTCCAATAATGCATGAATCGAGCTTCGAGAGTAACCCTACAGGTTGACTGTGCCTAGTTTCTTAGATACTTTTGTAATAAATTAAAAAAAGTAATACCAACTTATTCATTCAGTTAAGTTTCACTCTGAAATAAGTGCCTAGGTATTTCAACTTTTCACTGCAAAAAATAACAAAAGAACCCCAATAACTACTCAAAACATTACAATAGTCCTTCGGTCATGACAGATACATATTGTTAAAAACCGCTAGTTTGATTAGGTTAAATTTGTTTAATTTAAACTAACTCATTGAAATAAACGAGTTATGTGGATTTGAAGATAAGACGGTACCTATGTAACACACATTGCATATGTACATACAAAGCTGGGAAGTTAACATTTCGATTAACGAATTAAAATTTTAAAATATGTTAACGTACTCCTCAATCTCCGTTAAATCACCCTAATTAACTATAATAAGCAATACCGTCTTTACCATAAGGGCACACGGGGCCAGTGCCCAGGGCCCCCATATTCAGAGGGCCCCGAAGGATCGACTATTTCACTAAATTTTAACGTAAAAATATTTTGGCTGTGCGCGTTACGTTTTTTTCGTTGCCCTAATTCTTGAGCATTCAATTTCGCAGCTAAGAACGACTAACTAATTTGTCAATAATTATGAGCATACAAAGTGACACTCTTCAGAAAATTGAGTTTGAGGATTTAATAGATGTTGCTCAACAGAAATCCAAAAAGAAACTATTATTGTAATCATAAAAACAGCAGCATACCAATATTATTAATGACATATTGTAATAAAATAATGTAATTGATAACCCAAAAAACATAGTGAAAAAAATTGTAAAGTTTGACTTCTTTATATTCCAAAAGGGCCCCAAATTATTGTGTGCGGAAGGGCCCCAAGTTGTTTTGTGCCCAGCATAATCTAAGACGGCCCTGATAATAAGAGTATATTATTATTATCTTGACGACATGATGAAAAATGCAATATTTATCATGTGTTAACGGATTAACTTGCGTTTACGTTAACGTTACTTTAACTTGCGTTAAATCTTTCGAAATGTAACGCTTTAACGTGTAACGAAGTTAACTTTTTAGTAACGGATTAACGATAAACGAAGTTGTAATTATTTGATTAACGGTGCCTAGCTTTCTGTACATACATATACAGATACATAGACCATACAAATACACGCGCGAAACACAATCCTTGCATGCAGGTGGTAGCTACAAGTTGCAATAAATTGCGATTGTTTTAAAAGTTTTATTAAATGGAACCATGTCAAGTATTTATGCACCTACCTTAATTTTTAGTTCAGTTTACCTAGGTCTAATTATTCAAGTTTTCATTAAGGAATTCCATTATGAATAGTGACATCTAGAGTAAACATGCAGCATTCGATTTATGAGTCGTTTTACAAAACGGGACACCTTTTTAGGGTAAGTGGAACGTGTATGCCACGTTCCACGTACCTTTGCCACGAATAATAAATTTCATTGGAGTACAAATTTTAAAACATTTCATTACATGTAAATTGTACAGTTAGACCGCGATTAATTAATTAATACCAAAACGTGGTACGCAGATCGTAACCAACTTTTTTTACTTATTCAGAACAACGCCATCTAGCAAATCGTGTTACTAAAATATTTCATAAAATAATGCAGAGATGTCGTTAGTATGTATAATATTGTCCACAATTACAAATACATTGAACGATATCTCTATAACAATATTATTGTCTCTGGTAGTTCATAGAGTTTTAGTTTTGAAAATAAGAAGTTTTGTGTTCGTTCCAATTTCAGTACAATATGTTCAGCCGAAGCGAGTTTTCCCCGTCTTGGCCTTGGCTCCTTTGCCAGGCAGCTCGTAAAAGGCGAGCACAGGCTTACCGCCACTAGCACCGTGACATCTGACTAGGTGGTGGAGTCTCGTAGCGACTCACCCGGATTGGTACCACCGCCTTACCTATTCCTGCCGCCATTTCACCATTTGCCGTTGACGTGTTCCGGTTTTGAGGATAAGGTAGCCGGTAAACTTACTTTTGCTCGAGACCTAACATCCCGGCCTAAGGTTGACAACGCAACATTACTACCTTTGGTGTCTCTAGGCGGCGTGAATTTCTTACCATCAGGAAAGCCGTCTACTTGTTTGCCTTCCAATATTACAAAAAAAGCATTCAACTATATCACCATATTAAACTATATTAAATCCCATAAAGCTTAACTGGTTTTGAATAAACAATAGAAAATCCGACTGCACATTTTCTTTCTATTTCTCATTCATAGATATGTATGTACCTGGGTTGTATACGTAGTCTCTAAACTGTCCATTTTCTATACACAGTCAAATAATAAAATGAATTCAATACTTAAGTATCTAGAAAGTAGAAGAAGTATAGAAAATGTAGCTAGGAAGAGATACAACAAGGGCATCCACGACTATCCGAAGATAATAAAATTAATTTAATACTTAAGTATCTAGGAAGTAGAAGAAGTAGCTAAGAGGTACAACAAGGACATCCACGACTAGCCGAAAACACAGTTCCAAATTGAGAAAGATAGGTAGCAAACCTATCGCCAACCGGGCACATGCCTAATTCCGGGCAACATTGAAAAAACACTTCTTTTTGTTGCCCTATCCGGGGACCTAACCGAGACCTCATCAAGTCTAGCCCAACAACCGGACCGCTCGACCACAGAGACGATATTGCACGCAATAATTATTCAAACACACATTCGCGGACGATAGGATATTATAGCTATTTATTTACTGAAGTCTAAAAGAATCAGCAAATTGCAAGTAGAATTTATGAGTAGAAATTGCTTCACTCACATGGAGTACTGTACTCAACTCTGAGCTCTACAGTACCAGCTCCTTCCGTTTGACCGGATTCAACGTAGAGCAACTGGAATTGTCAATGACCGGCCAATTACCAATCGGCTGAATTCCTAGACCATACCGCTGATAGAGATACCGCACGATAGATGCGGTACGCAACGCGTACTTATCATGCGTACCCATCATCTATCATAGGGAATGAGGAAAGAAATGAGGAAGCTCTGAGGAGTTGTTTGATTTGATTCCAGCCGCTGATGTCCATCTTCAAACTTCGCGTCAGAGTTTAAAGTATCATGCACATCTCTTGATACGTGGCAACTTACAACTGTGCGATTCCGAAGACATTTCCTACCTCGCACAAAATATTTGTGTGATCAGTTACTGAGGGCGGTATTCCCAAACGAATATGACTTAAGAACCTTCAAGAAAACAGCATACTCATTCCTTAAAGGTCGGCAACGCATCTGTGATACTGCTGATTTTGCGGTCCGCAAAAACTAATGACCGCAAGTTGCGGATGTCCGTGGGCGGGGGTAATCACTTTCCACAAGGTGACCCACTTGGCTTCTTCTTTTTTAAAAAAAAATATAGATGGAGTAGCACCTCCCTGAAAATAATCCTGGCGGCGCCCATTAACTAGTACTTTGGGTTTTAGTTCAGTATGTTTACTTATTACGTTTAATTTTGCATGTTATTCTTACAGCTTTGAATGAAAGACAAGTATTGGAACTGCTTGATGATTCATCATTTGACGATTCCGAAAATGAAAAAGCATTCCCTGCAAACGACGAGGATAAAGAATTTCGACCTTCAATCGACAACAGTAGCTTTGTTTTGTTTTTAATTTTTGTTAAGAAAGTGAGAATTTTTGTTTTGATAAACAGCTTTTTTCTTTGTGTTATTATAATATTGTGGTTATTTTAGTCATAGGCTGTCTCCAGACAATTAAGATGGAAGTGCCTTTAACTCATAAGACTGACATTATTGTGATCTCTGTAGGAGTGCAAACTTAACTAAGGTTTAGATAGAAAATAAATATGTCACACTCTAATCTTTTTTAAGTAAAAACAAAGGTTTATACCTCAAATTATAAAATTTCGAAAATAAAAATATGCATTTTCCCCTATAAAAGTAGATTAAAAAAAACACCCTATTTATGTAATGTGGACCCAATGTCATATAAAAAGGACAAAATAAAATCCACTTTTTTAAATCATTCTAGCATTCTTAGGTCAATATAAAACGGGTGGTATTACTAAAATATTATTCACAAGTCTCATCTTTCTACGAAGATTTACTAAAAAGATGGTCTGGGTCTAAACATCAAATTTTTATTAGTTCTGATTTTAGAATATTGGGTCTTAGTTTATATAAGTTCTTTTTAATTGTGGGTCTCAGTAGGGTATTTTTTTTTTTCGGAACAACATATTAGGAAATAATCCGATCGTAATGTGTTCAGTGGTATCTAAAGTGACACATCAATTCCAATTTCTAATTTACTTACGACATATCGGACATAACGAGATGTTACGTGGTTGGTCTGGTTTGTAACTTCTTCCCACTCCTTGGCCTTATTGTTAATCTATATTTGTAATTGTGTTAGTAAAGAGGGTGGTTAAGGTTGTCTGGCAGAGATCGCTCTGAAGCGATAAGACCGCCTTTATGCACCTAAGTTATATATTATCATAAGTAAAAGAGTGTGTATTCTTTTTGTAAATTTTGGTGCATAATAAAACGTATTCATTCATTCATTCACTCATTCATTTATTCATTCATTCATTCATTTATTTATTCATAAAGAGGGAAGTATTAAATTACTTTATTTGACACCCTATCAGGCCCCGGTGTCTTTTTGTTATTAAGATATTTGAGGAAACGATTGGCTTTATCGTGATTCGGGAAATCGTGGGCCGGGAATCACCCTGGAGAGGTTGTGATATTCTATACTATCTTTTGTCGACTATTACCCGGACATGTTCAGAATTATCCGGAAGAGTAGAGAAGTGGCACAGTAACTGAACAACTGTCGGCTAGGCATTTGGCTTTGTCGACGTTTTTGAATGCGGGATCTAACAAGCAGAGGTTTAGCTATCTATTTTTGGGTCGCTTTTGGGAAATCGCGCTAGTAGTCAGTAGTCAGTAGGATACCTACGTAGACTGGCGAAATGTTATTAAATATCCTGTCCAAGCGGTCGTCACTACCGTCAATCGATAGTGAATTTGATTCTCTTAACAAAACACGCATATACATATAAAGGTTCTGCCATAATCTAAAAAAGGGATGCATGTTGATAATAAAAAAAAACGGCTTAACATACATTAAAGAAATACTGATTTTATCTACAAACTAAAGAACACACTTTTTCTAGCTAAACTAAAAAGTAAATAAATTTGTATACCTAAGTTAAAAAAAAATTTGGTGACTAAAAAAATTTCTATTATAAAAAGCTGAGCTCTTGTCAGGATGTTTTATAATCAGTGGACAAATGTTATTTTTCTTAGCTTCTTCAGAGTCAAATGGGATAAAAATGTCCGTCTCTTGGTTCTAAGCTACCTCCCTACCAATTTTCGGCCAAATAGGTTCAGCCTTTCTTCTTTACACACACATAATACATATATACATAATGCATATATACAACATACATAATACATATACATTACTATATGTAGGTCCGATTTTTTTAGTCAATTTCCAAAGATACGTAATTGAATTCTAATCAATAAAATAAAAATATGTCAGTTTTTTGTGCGTCATAACGGAGTCGGAAAAAGCATGGCCATATCATCCTGAATACCCTACACTGAGCTAATAAAAGGAATAATAATCTTGCCGTTCATGTATCTCGTCTCCACAGAGCAAGCGATTCTTTCATAGGCCAATATATATATGTTTATGACAACAAACTTTCCGATTAAGTATATGAAATAACCATTAAATAAATTTAAAAAAGATAGAATCCAATCTTAGGGGTGTTTGATAAAACATTGTTTAACCAATGTTTAAAGTTTTTGTAGTGAGACGGCAGTACATGTATTACACTTGAAAGTACGCGGTAATGCAAATAAGGATAGCGGTGTAGAGGATTCCGATTTAGGTTTAAATACGTTCCTTTTACGAGTAAGCGGATTGGGCCAAATCTGGACACAGGTTTAAATTTCAAATAACCTAATTCTAAATGTAATAGCATATATGAGGCAAAATAAAATAAAATAGTCTATTTTATTTTATTCTTCCGAAAGGCGAATCAGAATCAAACTTTTTTCACATAGACCGTACAAGTCTATTACTAATGGTACTTATGTGCGTCGACATTTTTTTTAAACTACCACCGGATAGGAATCGCAGCCACATATTTAGCCCAAAAAATGTGATTTGCCTGAGTAAAGCAACTATAACCTATGTGGGAAAAATGTACCAAAATTCATTCACATGCATCCATAATGCATGTATACCTAGCAATCAAAATTTTCGAATTATTTCCTGGAAAACCAGGTTTTTTTATTTTGTTGGTAAAACCAGGTAAAAAACCAAAGACTGACCACAGAGGCAATAATTCTTAGTGTCTTTGGAAGGCAAATATACCGCATTAGGAAGATGGCAAGAATAACGTTGCCCTTAAACACCAAACTCAGTGGTGCGTGCCAACCTGAATATCGATACAGTATTCTCAGTGATAGGTTTATTTTATCCTAATCGGATTAGTACATTGGTGTCCATGTTTTCCATATGAATGTTCACCAAAAAACCCTGAGATATCTGTAACAGGAACTACAAAGCAAAAAAAAAACATAACAAGAACATCCCCCTCCATAAATTGATAATTAACCTTCTTTGTAATTAGTCCTGAAACCCTTATTAAGAGGTATTATTCACGAGAAAAATTAGTCATTTAATAAGTACCGAATACCATGTCTGTTAATTTTCCAGAGTATGTGATTATGGTCTGCACAATTATATTTTAATTCTAGGTTCAAAGTAAGCTATTAAAAAATGAAAAAATCTTCACACATCGCTTTTTGTATCGTCTCTGTGGTGTGTCGGTTTGTCTGTTAGATCTCTGGTTTAATTTCGCGTCGGTAAACTCAAAATATCTTTTTACCATTTTGTTCACAACGTTCGCCCGGAAATTAATTAGTGCCCGCTTGGTGATAGATTTCCCAACTATCACATTGTGGGACTAAGTACATTCAACTAATTGCGTGATTATTCTGCTTGGATTTCTGTTAAAAATAACATTGTTGATTTGTATTCAACATTGCAGTGGAAAAAATCTATTAAAACCAAAATATTATAAAGTTAGAAACAAACTATCGAACGCGACTGACAACCGCGGCTTACAGGGTATCTAGAGATAATGGCAGTACACTCAGCCGTGCAAACCATCGGACGTCAGTCGCGGACGTGACCTTAAGCGTTCGGAAGTCCGAAACACATTGGCGCGTGGCGTCCGCGGACGGCGTGTGCACACTTATTAGTCGCGGCTATAAGTCGCGTCCACAAGCCACGGCTGATGATTTGTTTCCAGCTTAACGTTTCTTTATTTAAAACATTTTAAATTTCGAAACATGGAATATTTCCGTATTCACTCACAACGGTAAAAACTTTGGAACTAATTTAATTTTGTTGATAATATTTGAAATGTTGAGTTCTAAGCTATGGATAATTCAAATCGATCAAGTAAAAACGGAGAAATCACCGATTAAAGGAATGGTGTAATATATTTTTTTAGTGTAAATAAAACAACAACAAAATAACGGTTAATTAAAGGTACTATTAAAGCACACACCCAAGTAAGAACAGAAATGAAACAAATTTATATAAAAGTTTTTTAATTTAGTTCTTAACAATACTTATTGCGTAAAATATAGTACGATATAAATTCTTAATTACTATAATTTCAAAGCTTATCTGCTTTGCCATAAAAAATTGATGTTCGATCAATAACATGCTAGACGTGGATGACGTGGCAGCATATTAATTATCGAGAATCCAATTTTAGACAGGGTTTAGAAAAAATATGAGTAAAAAAGGTGAATGTTTAAACCTCAAAGGTTAAGAAAACGGTTAACTTTACGCTTCTTACACTAAATTACGTATTTCTGCTTTACTTGTAGGTTTGTCAGTTTGTCTGCTTTTTCCGTATCACTCAAAAATACTTACTGCATTAATACTACGAATACTTATACACATACTTGAATTCAAGGACTCTATCGTAAATCTAAGCTTTATTTCGTAATATATTATAACAAGAGGCGGCAGTAATGTTATATTTCGTAAAAATACAAAGATTATTTCAGTACTAGCAAAATAGTTACAAAAAGCACTGCATTTATTTATACGATGTCAATTTGTTAAATACAAGCCCTCAACAAGATTTCTACCCAAAAAATTGGTAACTGAAATAATTGTTTTTTTTTTAATAACTGTTAAGATCACCAGAATTATGACATAAACAATGGCAAAGGAAAGCATTGGGTTAAGCCAAATAATTCTTCACTATGAGCTCGAGTCTCGTTATCGTGAAAGACCACAAGAGACTTCTTTGGTTGCAGACGTAGATGAAGATATCAATGTACTGTTTTACTCAGATAAACTGTTGCCAATTAGTTTTTTCTACTTACTAAGTGCATACCACAGAAATATATAAAACTCGGACATATACATAAGTATTATATGGTTACTAATATTGCCAACTGACACGTTTTTAATAGGCATCCTAATGTAAAAATATATGTAACTATTTTTCAGGTAATTGTAATATTTATCTTCTTTTACTAACTTTCAATTAGCTGGCCTTTGAAGTTTATAGCTTACACTGGCCGGTATTCAAAAAAAAGAAATGTTCTATTTTATATTACAAGTGTTTGAACTAAAGAACCAAAATTTATTTTTGACAGCCTGCTTTTAGTGCACATACTTTTTATAGGCTTTTATTTTAATATATTCTTTATATATTTTTATTTAATATATTTTTATTTTTTATTTCTTTATTTTTTTTTACCAACAGGATTCCCTTTCTGTCTGTTTGTTTATTTTCTGTTAGCATAGTGGTGTGTGGTAGCTAAGCCAACCTCACTACGTTACATAATAAAGAACATACATTTTTAATTGACATATTATCTTTAACACCAAGTAAGTACGGACATTTCACATAAGTAAGATATCAATGTTTTTTTCAAATATTAGCAGACCAATCCCTCCATTTCGCTTCCAGTTGAGATATATACCTCGGGAGCTGGCACTCAGTTTTGCAGACGTTTATTATAAACTGAAAATCAGTCGTATTACATTTTGGAAATCGTTAGCTGTTGGGATATTACGATACAAAAACAAATACTTAGGGAATAATTTTCAGTATTTACTAAGCCATTCCATCCATGCAAAGTTGCATTGCACCCACCGCTAATTGAGAACTGGTCTTTTATGTAGATATATCCTAATTATGTGATGAGATAAAACCGCCAGTAGAGTAAATGATACAACTATCCAACCAATCCGCAAGTGATGACGTTGATACAACTCCTGCCTGTCGGTTTATCTGCTGGCGCCGCTACCACTTTCTTTTTCTTCTTACCATTTTCGTCATAGTGTTTTTCTTCCTGTAAACAAATATCAAGCACATGAAATTTAGTAGTCTTCATTGCAGATTACATTATTTACAGAAATCTAAATCTCGCGTCTGTGGTCTAGCGGTTCAGTTGTTGGACTTGAGTGCATGAGGTCCCGGGTTCAAATTCCGGGTCGAGCAACAAAAAGAAAATTTGGCTTTTTCAATTTTCTAATAAAAAAGTTGTTTGGGATTGGATATGTGCCCGGTTGGTCACCTATCACATTGTGGAACTTAGTGTCTTCGACTTGTCGTGGTTGCCTTGGTTGTGCCTCTGCCTACCCCATCAGGGATATGGGCGTGAATACACTTCTTATTCTTCTTCTATAATCTCAGATTTTAATTGCATTATTTATTTCTGTTTGCCAGCTATCGGGAGAATATTACGTAAACTGCTTACGGGAAAAATGGCGCGCTTTTAAATACCAAAAGGCGGGAACAGGAATTTTGGCGCCATCGAGTGAAAATATGGTCGTAAGTTTTTTAGTAATAGCTGATTACGATGTCATTGATAATAAATTAGTTTTGGTGACAATTTCACATTGTTTTTTAGTCACAAGTAAAGTATTCATAAAGAAATTAGTGTATCGCGCTATTCCTAGTCAGCGCCAAATCACACTAAACAAACACTAAGAAGAAGAAGCTTTTTGCAAAACCCTGACATCATTGAAACGAATTTCTTTGAGTTAAGACTGATTTTAAAATATTTAATCCCGATTTATCGATCAAGCAAACTAAAACTTGACCCATTGCAATTCAGACCTATAAAAAAGTACTTTTTTTTTGTTCTGATTGTGACAGATGCCAACGCCTAAACCTAAAATGTAAAGTTAGATACATTATCGCCGCGGCTTACAGTGCCTCTACCATGAGATGATATAGATTTATAAATAAATAAATAAATAGCCTGGACAAGTCACACATATTGAATCTAACCCCAAGGTAAGCAGATTATATTATGCTTGTGTTATGGGTATTAGTCAACGATTCTAATACATATAAATACTTAAACAGATACCAGAATAAATTTAATTAACACCCAGACCCGGATATGCAGACATCATATCTTTTGTTCACCACACAAATGCTTGCCCCCGTCGGGAATCGAACCCGAGCCTCGCAATTGGTTGCTGTAGTTCGGCGTGTACGCTAGCTACGCGACCAATGAGGCGGTCAAACTACTCCATGATATCATGATGATGATGGAACTCAATGGTACTACTCCAGATTTGCTGCTGCACCAACACTATTCGACTATGATTGATTTCTCTGGAATGATCCAGTTGGCACCTAACTTGAATTCTATATACGTATCTTCGGGCGATGGGTTTATCACATCCTAACACGACAAATCTGTATATTAATACGTGATGCCAAAACTTTGGACCCCCCTTTTTACCAAAATTGCGCGGACGCAGGAGCATATAATTTGGCACACTTATAGTTTATGTGTAGGAGAAGTGCAGAACGCTAATATTTTTCTATAATAATGCTTATAAAGTACATTTAATCAATCAATAAAACATTACCCACACAACCATGCATTTGACACTCACAAACAAATGTATTGATGATACCACTAAAAGATCAGAGATGTCGCACTAAAAAGTTTGGAAACAAAGTAGTTGGTCTAGAGAAATGAAGATGGCGTTGTTATCAACAAGATATTAAAGTTTATGATGGTCGAATTTCGACCGATGGGCGACCACTAGTACCTAGTATTAAATATTTGATATTTGTAAGCATGCAACTTGAATTTTCAATTTTAATTATGTTAAAATGATTACCAATAAAATAATTGATAACTAATCAACTCTGGTCAATATTATCAAGAATGTTATCTAAATAAATGTCAATCAAGGAATAAACATATAAAAACGTACAAAGATATGCGAGAAACGTAACACGTTATCGAAACAGGGAAATAACTATTCTACTAACTCGCAAAAAAACATCCTGCAGATAGTTAACACCATGGTGCTTGTATTTACAGATTTATTGAAGTGCAAACTTCTTTAGCGGCGTTGCACACTTTTTTGGAATGGGTAAGGACTTCTTAACTCGCGTCAGGACACGCGACCTGTAGGGTTCTCTCGACGCTCGATTCATGCATTATTGGGAATTGGAATCGAATATGTCATTTTAGGTACTCCTGAACACAATTCTGGCGAATTATTGAAATTTGGTTAATAGTAAATAGTAAATTATTTTATCCTATTCGTTGAATTTATTTGTAACTAAATGTTAATAATCCCCTTATACTGTGTTCAAAAGTACCTAAAGTGACATATACGATTCCAATTTCCAATAATGCATGAATCGAGCGTGTTGTCATGTTTGTGTACGATAGCGCAATAAATGAATATTGTATTCTACCTCATAAATGATAGTACTTTCATACTGATAATTAAAGCAATTCGTGCAAAATTATTCCAATTCCATTCCAAAATTTCAAAAATGTACAACGTTAAAATTTAAGTTTTCACTTCTGCCGGCACTTCCGGAGTGCATTCTGTCGCTTTTTTTTTATATCGTCACTAAAAGTAGTGCTTATGTTTTAAAACATTTCTCAATCTGGACTATTAAAATAAAAAGATGAAAATATTTTTTTATTTCCAGTTCATAGATTAGCGCGTACACTTAAATAAACCGAAATGGCTTTATCTGTACAAAAATGTAAAAAAAATAAATAATGAAATACTAATTATCGGATAATACTAATAATCGGATAAAATTTATTATCCGACACAGAGTACAAGAAGCATGGATATATATGAATATATATTCTACGGGTTTGCATGCGTAGGCTGGTGACGTCATGACTTGTACTAGGTAGGGCATAGCGTGACAACAAATTTTAGTATTTTTACTAATTTTGACTTAACACCCTCAAATAAAAATTTGGCCGGTCCCTTAAAAGTAACCCTGTATATATAAAAATGAAACCCCATTTCGCGTGATCATTGCGTCACAACTGAAAGATAGATCAATTTGATAATTCCTTTTTTGTTGTCAAAAGTTGCGTATAAAAAAACCGGAATAATCGCAAAAAAATGGGAAAACAATACTTCATTTTTTCTACACAAACTGTCTGTAGTCATAAATGTCAAGCGGTACGAAGTTCGCCAGGTCGGCTAGTAATATTATATTAAGTGTATATTATTAGCGCACATAATATCCAGCGAAACTTTTTTTTATTAACCGCTTAAATGAAGGGGACTAATGTACTTGAGCTATTAAGTAAAGGCATTCCATACGGATTACGTTTTACGCTCGGGTTTATTACCAATGCTATAGGCATTACATATAGGCATATTTAGGCATAAATAATAGGAAAAATCATATAAAGAAACTACAATAGAATAAAACCAATTTTATCTTTTAAATTGATTTTTATTTTGTTTCTTTAATTTGCAGGGGTGGTAAAATTTAAACACAAATGAATTTAATAGAATATAACTCAACAAGTTTTGCTAGTTTTACGTGAATTTCTATGTTTAAGGCTTATGCCTAAATATCATTCCTAATTTATCTTCTGTACATTTGACAAACACATGTTTTGTGGGTCACATTTGTGGGGGCTAAGCCCCCAAACATTTATTACTATGTTTAGGTTTATCTGCAATCTTTGTCCTTAAAATAATTAAAGTTAAAACAAGTCGCAAAAAAGTATTTTTTCCTCCTGGCACTGCTCGGATGAAATTGTTTTGTTTTAGCCAGTATTTATGTACTAGAAAAGTATTTTCATATATTTTTAAGTAGAAATAATGGTGTAACATGAACCGACTCATATAAAATTTAACATTAGATATTTAAGTAGTCACTGCACTGTGAAAATACGTTCCAGCACTTCGGTCACGAAAATCTATAAAAACGATTTGTAACTAAAAACCGATTAACAATGACTAAAATTTCGAACCATAATTTGTAAGAAATTAGATTTTTCGCGAATTTACCGACTAGGGATGTTGTTAAATCGATAACGAATATTTTCTTATAGTAAAGAAACTAAAGCGTCACGTATGAAAGTCCAGTAGCGCACTTTCTGAACATTTAACGTTATTGTTTCAATCGTCACATTACTGTATATGCTTATTGATTTTGCTAATGTTGCATTAGAGCTTTGACTCTAGTTCTAGTGCACCGTAATCTTGGATTTCACAGGAACATGGTAAACCGGGGAGGGGGCTGGAACTTAACAGTGGAATAGATAATAATTACATACACATCTTCACGCCAAGTCCCTTACGCTGTATGCAGAGACTAACAAGTGCAAGACCTCACGATCCTGGCAGACCGGCCTGGCTTCCTCCACATTCATTTCCCGTTTCATACAAATACGCCGGTTTAGGAGACTCTTGACTCAACCTTCGGATAACACCCTAGCGATTTGATGGTAGAATGTCAACCTAGGACATCCATCCAGGATAGGAGATCCATCTACATTCGCATGGTATATTTGCTTTGTCAACTTTCATCAGTCAATTCTTTCTACATGTAAGAACCAGCGGATGCCCTTTCTAATTTCAACACCAAAACTTTCTTTCAATTCCACACTGTCCCAGATCTCACTGTTACGAATGCGGTCGACGAGTGTAACATCACAGTAATACATGGAGGAAAAGATTATGTTTTATCATAAGACTTTACTTAGAGATCTCATCCTGGCAACCCTTTTTTTACGAGCGTGTCTTCAGACGACGTGTTACCATTCAAATTTCATACCATTAAAATATTCATTCTTTAAGGCAAACATAAAAATAAAATATCCATGGACAAGTGGCACAAACTGAACTTAACTTTAAAGTAAGCAAATGACATGCTTGTGTTATTTGTGAACGGTAATAATATTTATTTATTTATTTATTTAACACTTTATTGCACACAAAAACTAAAATACACAAAATACACGAGAAGTTAAAAATGCACAAAAGGCGAGCTTATCTCTAACTAAAGAAATTTCTTCCAGCCAAACCAAAAAGAAAATTAAGCTGTGAAAATAAAATGGAAGGCATCGTGTACAAAACAATTAACTATAGCTATACTTAGAACAAATAAATAAAAATATACTAATAAAGTGTGTAAAAAAAACAGGTACAATTATAATTATTAAAATATCTTAGTAGGATAATATATGAGTATTTTATTGTGTCAACGATAAGTAATGTTCCTTCAATCTTTTCTTAAAAGTAGTTAAAGAAGGGCTGTCACGAATCACGGTAGGAAGGGAATTCCACAATTTGATTGATTGGAAAGTAAAAGATTTAGAATAACAACTAAAGTGCGAAGCGGGAAAACGAAGTACAGAGCTACGGTTGGAGCGACATGGGGAATTAGTAGAGTGCAGAAAGCTAAAACGCACCCGCAGGTATGAGGGAGCTGACGGGTTGTACAGAATATTATATAAGAGAGATAGAATATGTAAATTTCTGCGGAGTCGTATAGGAAGCCATTTGAGTTGAGCTCTAAACTTGGAGACGTGGTCAAATTTACGGAGATTAAAAATAAATTGGATGCACGAATTTTGGAGCTTCTCCAATTTATTTAGGAGAGATTCTGTAGCATCAAGGAAACATACATCACCATAATCAAGAATTGGGAGTATAAGAGACTGTGCAAGAGAAATTTTTGTTTTCGTAGGAAGATTTTTTTTAAAGAATGTAACATGTGAAAGGTATAATAGACTTTTTTACTCAAGTTAGTAATATGATCCTCCCAAGAAAGATCCGAGCTTAAAATAACCCCTAGGTTAGTGACGCAGGTCGAAAGAGAGATCTGAGTACCGTTGTAAACTATAGGTGGCAGACTGGAAAAATCAATAGCCCCAAGCTGATATCTACTCCCGAGAATTATAGCTTTTGATTTTAAAGGGTTAACTAAAAGACCGTAGGATTCAACCCACAAGCTAAATGCACGAAGATCGTCATTTAAAGATATCAGGGCGCTAGTCTTATCCGTAGTACTAAAGTGACGGTAAATCTGCAAATCATCTGCATACAAATGAAAATTAGAAGAAATTACCGCAGTGATTGTATTAATAAATATTGAAAACACTAAGGGAGATAAAATGCACCCCTGAAGGACACCCGCAACTATATCACACCAGGCGGACTGCATTTCATTTAAAAATACATATTGTGAGCGACCACGCTGATAAGAGTCAAACCAATTTAAAGCAGATGAAGAAAAGTTAATGGTCTTAAGTACACCAATGAGCAAATCAAAATCCACCGAATTAAATGCACTACTGAAATCAAGCAAAACGAGTGCGGTAAGGAGTTTCGAATCAATTGCGTAACGAATATCGTCAGAAAT
>NJDC01002888.1:316001-342494 GCA_002245475.1 Calephelis virginiensis | reverse complement strand
AATAATTATATTTGAAGTAAGTATTAAATTGGCGTGACATGTAACTTAGGTCATTACCTACAACAGGCACCAGACTCTCACTTAGGTTTTACTAAGGATCTTTCAATTAGTTTGTAATCAACTTCAATACCTAAAGATATATAATTTGAATTTGAAAAAGAACTTTAGTACTATTATAATATTCTGTGATTTTGATAACATTCACTCAATATTTCCGGCAAGACGTTTCATTTTACACAGTCACAATACTTGTAATGGTACCTGTATGTGTCTAAGGCGAGGCGTATCTAAGAGCTAGTATAAAACGGAACGTTTATTAACTACCCAAGATGGCGACTGTGATTCATCTCTCAACACATTTAGAATTAAACAAAATATTCGACAATCCGAATTTTGCGGATACATGTTGTCGACTCGAAATCATTTTTTTTGTATGTCTCCCCTGACGAAATTATTAATATAAATAAACATCGGGATAGGTCAAAACAGGTAAAAAATTCTCGTAAAATGAAAACTAATGGGCCTATCTGAATCAAATTTTTATGGGACCAATTCGAAACTATTCCGCATCAAACAAAAAAAGGAATTACGTAAATCGTTTCAGAAACCACGGAGAAATCGGTGTACATACTTAAAAAAATATATTTACTGGCCGAATTGAGAACCTCCTCGTTTTTTTTAACTCGGTTAAAAACAAAGTCGCGTTCTCTTTATTTACGCGGGAACGGATGTATCCAATTATGATACATTTTTTTATGGTTTATTCTCAGGAGAAAGTTCTTATAAAAAATGTCATATTTGTAATTCGGATAACGTCGTGCTCAGGAGCGTACACGGAGACTCTAGATAAGGTAGGCATAGCAATTCTTGCTAAAAAAACTTACCCACTCTAGGAATTATGTTTGATTTTGTGCCATAGCTTTACCACGAAATGTCATTGGCATTAATGTCAAACTGTTTTTTCAATAAAACTAATAATTGTTAAAAGTTTGCGTGCGATCACCATGAACAACTAAAAACGGACACTAACATTTTATAAAAACATTTATAACAGTCCACTCTCAAAAGTAATTACAGAAAATATCTCATTAAAGCAGATTAACAATAATTGAAATTGATATGGGCTACACGAAGTCGGAACAATCAATAATACGCAAGTAAGTGGTATTTCATATCCAGGACTAATTCAAATGTAGGACGAATATATATTCGTTTTTGCACAAAATCTTGTGTGCTAAGACAAGGATTTTTTTAGTAAAACAGTCGTCAAAACTTTTTTTGCCGCTAAAACAAACTGAAAAGTCCATAATTCCGTTAAAAATTACTGAATTGGCAACATTATATTTTGATTTCAACAATGTCTGAAACGTCGGGTGTAGGTATATTTTTAACTCATATACCTATAGAAATTCATCTTAAGAGTGTGTACTCATTCACTGGTCAGTTATATTTTTTTCTAAATGACATGTGAACTAAAGCTGAATCACAGCTAGAGCTTATATGCCTTTATGAAGTACATAAGGCCAATGGGTCAGCAAGTCTTATAAATATAGAGTATGATTACTGCTTTATTGGTATACTACTCGTAATATTATAAATGAAAAAACAGACAATTCCGCATTATTTCTTTCGCCAGGTATCCTCAATGTGTGGGCCATAATACGATGAGGCAGTGTTCCGATCCGGCTGTATCTTTTAGTATTTTAAAGACGTGCGTCACATTTACATACCTCGACTACACAAGAGGTAGGTATGATCTAAGTGAGATAAACGATTTTCTGTTTTATTTAAGTATAATTATTTTTATAGCAAAAGAAATATATATTTTAACTTTATTCCTTCCAACTACAATCACCCCCATGTCTATCCAACTGTCAAAACGTCAATTCCTTTTATTGATGTTTTCCGTGCTGGATGGTAAGGTAGGAACTAACTAGGAAACCAAATAGTTAAATTTCTTATCCCACTAATGCTAGTATTAGGTCGATTCATCTCATTTGTTTTAGTTTGCTTAAAAAATCCAAATATGTTAAAACATAGTTATGTACCTAATATATATATAGATTAGGTACATATTGATTTATATTTTTGATTGGCATTGATTTATGTGTATTTCGTTGTCACTTTTCGTTGTAATTTTATAACTCAAGAACGGGCTCACCTATCCAAACCAAATGTTTAGGCTTAGTTCGGACTATTTAGTACAGCGGTCGGCAACCTTTTGGCAGGCAAGGGCCACAAGGCGGCAAAATAAAATAAAGGTGGACCACAGTTGTAATATTTACCCTAGAAGCCATATATCCCTACTTATAATTGGTCATGTCCCATACAAAAAATGAAAATGGGCGCGTTCTTAGGGCTGAATCTACACTATACGCCGTATATTATACAGTCAAGCGCGGAACGTTCATGAATTTATTTTGATATTTATAACTTATCTCGACGACTTGACGACATTCACGCCGCAAGTAGGACGTCGGCGGGCCGCTTGTTGCCGACCACTGATTTAGTAGATAATTTATGTGAAGTTTGCGTAGAGTCGGTATAGCGGTTCTTCATTTATCACATTTTTTTAATAAATGAATTCAATAAATGGCGGATTGGTTTATTAATGGGTACCTATTTTTCAGTCAAATTGTATTTTTTTCAGATGGGGATGGTGCTGTCATAGTAGTTTTTTCTTTTTTTCTATTGTGATGTTATGTCATTTATATGGCCATATACGTAGCAAAACACGTATATGCCAAAGAAATGGAAATAATTTGAGATATAATAGTAGATATGTAACCGTTAGATCCTGTTTATGTAATTTCGGCAATCACGTCAAAAGATAATTATTCGATAATTGTTATCTTTTTGGTTATTTGCCATATCTAATCTGTGTCGCATTATTCCGGTTAAAATTGAGTTTAGACCATTATCGATATTTGACGATATTAAACAGCTGTCATATTATAAACCATGTGAACTTTTTTTATGATATTGGAAGGCAAACAATTCACGCCGCCTATTGGATTGATATTGGATTGAGAATGACGTCACATTATTTTTCGAGACGCTCTCAACGAGCCTTTTCATTTGATACCCATACTGTAAAAGTACAATAAAAAGGTCTAAGACCTGTACATGACAGATTATGACAATTTATGACTAATTTAGTATTATTCAAGTCAAATTTTCGCAGAACTGGGACAACAATATTACACAAAATAAATAAACTCGACTAATGGCAGATGCTCGCACCCATACCAATCTAAAGAAATATACAACCAGTTCGTAACGTGATAACTTGTTTAAACATTCTCGAAATAATTCTTTTGCTTTATATGACTAAATTTGCTAGCATTCCCGGTAAACCTACCTACTGTTCCGTACAATTTAAATTCTTCTAGTACAATCTTTCTTTTCTAGTATAGTTTTTTTGTATTTTATTACTTACTGGCTGATCCGGTGAAATTAATATTAACAGCTACTAACAGTTTGTATAGATTAAATCACGTTTTACAATTATCCTTGCGATTTTACTGATCCTTCATTTCATAATATTTTTTTCCTGACAATAACTAACACAATGAATGAGTAACTTGTAAAATTGGTGCATCCGTTTGGGCGGAATGTAATGACCACTAATAATAGGATTTTTTTCATTTATACTATAATTGAAAAATACACAAAGTAAAAAATAGAATCAAAAGAATTAAGGAAATGAGAACCTCCTCCTTTATAGATTCCTTATTTAGTTATTCAGAGCGGAGGCGAGTGTAATAAGTCAAAGATCATTAGAAATGATACAGCAGTTTCTGAGTTATAAATGCTGTAGTACCTAACCCGACGTGTTTTACATGTTTATAAGTAGATAAATAATAAAATTCTACCAAGTGCTGTTCATGAATGTACAAAACATACCTCAGCTATATACTTGGTAACATCATAAACAGAGTCTTTGTAGATCATCCATACGGGGTTATTGTTTTTTCCTTTGTATTGAGCTACTTCTGCTCTTGTGTATGTCTTCTTCTCTGCCATTCTGCAAAGAAAGAATAGGTATAATAATCACGCTTTCTCAACCAGGAGTGGAAAATGACAAATACTGAGCTTCAAAGGATACTAAAATCATAAATAAGTACTAATAAGTTATAAGTAATTAAGAACGACAACACCGAAAAAGTTATAAATTGAATCTTACCCCAAAGTTATCAAATTACATGCTTGTGTAAAGTTACAATAAACAATAATAATTAATAAGAATAATAAACATACTATAATAAATACTTTTGCAGAATAGACCCTCTGCCTTCCTGTGCGCCTGGCACGGCTCATAAAAGCCGAGCATAGGCTGACCATCTCTGGCACCGTGACATCTGACTGTGTGGTAGAGTTTCGCAGTGACTTGCCCGGATCGGTACCTATTTCTGCCGCCATAACGTCAGCGCTTGCCGTTGACGTGTTCCGGTTTCGAGGGTAAGATACCCGGTGAGTTTACCGGCTTTTGCTCGAGGCCTAACATTCCGGCTAAAGTTTGACAACGCACCATAACCAGTTTTGGTGTCTCTAGGCGGCGTGAATTTCTTACCATCAGGAAAACCCTCTGCTTCACTACATAGTATAAAACAAAGTCGCTTTCTTTGTCTCTTTGTCGCATTTTGATGGGGTTTCTTTTAATAGATAAATTGATTGAAGAGTAAGGTTTATATGTATATTTCATAACCGTGCTAAGTCGGCGCGGGCCGCTAGTGTTTACTAAAATAAAGTAAAATAAATTTCAAAGTAAAATAATCTTTAGTACTGGCTTTTTCCTATCCGGAGTGTAAATACTAGCCCACTTACACATAAGGCCTAACACCCACTAAAAATGCAAATAATATTTACTGATATCGAAAGAATGTCAGTGCTCACCTTGAACTAATTCATAGATTAAGCTATGTTCTACTGATATAATTCGATAAACCGATTGTCTAGACGATAATTGTCAAAAATAATTATCTGCCAAAATTAATCTATTAATAAATATCTCTTGACAAATTACACGAACGAATTTAACTCAAAATAAGTATGCTTGGTCAATGCAACTAGCGGCCCAGTAAGTGCTTCGCTACGTAGATACATTATCGCATGAATGACATAACACAACAAAGCAAAAAAAAAGAAAAAAAAACTCCTGAAAAAAGTTTCAATTTGACAGCACAATCCCCATCCGAACAAAGTTTAAATTTGACTTAAAAATACCCATTAACAAAACAATCCGCCATTTATTGAATTCAGTTGTTACAAAAAATGTGATGAATGGAGAACCGCAGCACCGATTTTATGCAAACTTCACATAAACCATCTACTATACTAAACATTTGATTTGGATAGGTGAGCCCCTTCTTGAGTTATAAAATTACAACGAAATGAAAAATGAATGATATTTAAATATATAGAATAAAGATACATAGATAAAAAATATATTCACGTCCATATCCCCTAAGTCGTAGACAGATGCACAACCAGTGTACCCATGACTAGCAGGAGACACTAAGTACACTAATGTGATAGGTGATAAGCCTATCGCTAACCGGGCTTATATCCAATCCACGGCAACGTTAATTTTATTAAAAAAATTAAAATACACATGTTTTTTACAATTGTTGCCCGAACCGAATTCGAATTCGGTACCTTTTGAAGTCAAGTCCGACGCCGGACTGCTAGGTCACAGAGGAGACAATACATACATAGATATGTAAATCTATAATAATTGCCCTAAGAAATTTAAAAATTTATAGAAATTTAAAAAAGTTTAGACCAGAACCACAAATTAATAATATGACAGATTACAGAAACGCACTAAACGTCTAACGGAAATAAAACCCGAGGATCGTGAATACTATATCCATAATAACGTTATGAATGCGAAAGTCTGTCTGTTGCTTTTTCACGGCTAGCCTGCTGAACCGATTTTGATGAAATTTGGTATGCATATGGCTAAAGATGCGAACTCAAACATAGGGCATTTTTTTAAATGACAAAGAACAATAGGAGATGAAAGTTTATAGGAGAATCGTAAACATTTTACACCGATGAAGTCGTCTGCAAATGGCTAATTATCAACATAATATTAAATATCATTATCTTACTGATATTATAAACGTGAAAGTTTGTTACTCTTTCACGCTCGAATGGCTGAACGGATTTGTCTGAAATTTGGAACACAGATAGATTATGACCTGGATATAGGCTACATTTAATCCCGATCGCACAACGGGTTCCTATGAAAACGCGGGCGAAGCCGCAGGTGACAGCTAGTTATTTAATATAATCGGTGGCATTAAGCACGCTACCTCCTCGTCCAAGGAGTTTTCCAAAAATTACAGCAATCTCTCTTACTAGAAATATTAGCTGAAAAATTTAAGATATTTTCTCGCTTTGGCGAAACATATGTCTCCTGTTAAATCAATGACAGGATAGAAGATAGGTTTTCGTCTGAGATAGATATTAAATAACTATGTACTCGAGATAAGCTTTCAAGTACCAATTCATGTTATTGGCACTCGACTGGCTGAAAAGGCGGTGACGTCAACATGCCTATTGTGTTTTTTTAATCGTAATAAAGACCCTTTGCTGCTCCGGGTCCTCTGTGTTGGATAGAGCATCTGCCATCTTGCCTGATAGCTAAGAGACGAGACGGCGAAATGGATCATTAGGAACCAGACCACTAGCGGAAGAGTGCTGTGCAGCAACTTGCTCGGGTAGGGATCCAACGCCTTACCTATTCTTGTCGCCTTAATGTCATACTCCGGTTTGGAAGGCCACCGGTATACTTGCACAATTGGCCTAACAGACCGACCACAGGACAGCGAGGCACCTAGAACTAGATAGTGTCTATATGCGGCAGTCATCTCCTGACATCAGTAGAGCCGCTGGCTTCTTTGTTGTGTTAGGTCACAAAAAATACACTTTAGATTTGCAAAAACTAGGTAGCTACTTTTACGCATAATTCAGAAATGCATTTAGTTCATCACTAGAACTAGGGATGCCCCGCACTACTCATCAGCTCGTTTCCACGATATTGGCGTATAGCGCGTAATTTAATTTTCAACTGTCTCTAACTAGGAGGGGGTTCTCCATTCGATTGTATGTTTTTTTATTATTATAACATGAACCAAACCACTATCCAAAACTAAGTTCACATAATGTGTGGATATTTTTTATTTAAATTAATGTTTGAAACTGAAAAATATCCACATTCGCTGACCATTAGATCAAGGCCATATCCATATAGAAAATCAAGGGTATTTGTTTACGTGATATTTAAGTACGTAGGTATCGTTTAGACTTTAGTCGATAAGTAACGTAACACAATTATTTTCATAAATTTCAGACGAAAATATGTTCTTAAATATTTTTCTGTGACTCCCCAAACTTCTAGTCCGCTTTAAAGTTGCAACACGTAGCAGCACAGTCACTTACAAATTTCATTGTTAAAAGTTAACATTAACTTAATTAACTTAACATTAACTTAACATTGACTTAATATTGCTCACTCTTAAGGCCACTTTGCACATTCCCAGGTTACATTTAAAATTGAGTTGAGTCAAATATAAGGTGATTTAACTCTACATAGACGCTAACTCAGTGTTAAATACTTAGCCCAGGAACGTGCAAGTGGACCTTAGTGATATATTTTCATGTAGCAAGCCCCGTCCCCATCTTCGCACGTGTAGACAAATTTTTATGTTATACATATTGTAAACTTTCTTCTTAAATCACTATATCTACCAAATACCGCATCAAAATCCATTGAGTAGCTTTAAACATCCAAGCGTACATAGGGACAGACAGCCAAGCGACTATAATGTTACTACATGTGTTAAAAAGTTATTACAAAATATTAAATTATATCTACTAAGATATTTTACCACTATGTGATGTGCAAATATTTAATCCTATTAATATTATAAATGCGAAAGTTTGTAAGTATGGATGTATGGATGTTTGTTACTCTTTCACGCTCGAATGGCTGAACGGATTTGTCTGAAATTTAGAAGACAGATAGATTGTGACCTGGATTAACATATAGGCTATTTTTAATTCCGATCGCACACCGGGTTTCTGTGAAAACGCGGGCGAAGCCGCAGGTAGCAGCTAGTATGTAATAATTATTAATATTTAACACAACTTAAAAGTTCATTAACTACACGTTTAAAATGATTAGTTTTTGAGATATTTTATTGAATCAGGCGTTACTTTGCGGAAATCCATTATAAAAGATGTAAAATAAGCCTTTATTTTGCTAATTCCGCGCAAGCAAACTTTGGGAACGTCAGTTAGGCTTGTCACATTCTGTGTCGTTTGGAGGATTATTTGCCACAGCGGTTACACTGCTTGCGCGGAATTAGCAAAATAAAGGCTTATTTTACATCTTTTTTGATTAGTTTTTATTGAAATTGAAAAATTGTTACTTGCTAAGCGATAGTAAGTGTATAGGAAATGTTATGCATATAAAGTTGATAAGATTTATAGCTCATATACTATATTTAAGCTGAATTATGTTAATTACTAAACCAAATTCCTGACAAGCGTACGAATAAAAAATCTAACAAAAGCTTAAAATAAAAAATCGGCCCAATTTGAGAAGATTTAAATTATACTATTTCTGTTTATATACCATATGGGGTTCCCATATGGCCTAAATGAATGAAGATAAGAAGAACTTTAATCACTTCAGCTATCAAATAAAAACCGCGTCGTAGTCGGTCTATCCATTAAGTTATGATGCCACAGACAGATAGAAAGACACAAACACTCGTCAAACTTAAAACGCCCCTCGTTTTTCGTCGGGGATCAAAAATAAAGAACCCAAAAAATATATAAAACAAATAACAAAATGTAGGCGACTGGTCTACACGAAAACTAGCATGTGTGCAATTCGGCTACTCGCTGAACGTACTCATGGTCGCGAATAAAAATATCGCTTGTCGCCTACAAAGATGCGTTCCACTGATACGCCTCGTGTTCTGAGCGGACTAGAAGTTTGAAGCGATCTCTAACTTTCATCACAAATAAATTAAAATAAAGCTATTTAGTTAAAATATTTAATCTATTTATTCAAAATAAATTAAGCTAGCTTCGAAGATTTTTTTATGAAAACTGCACTGACTACATCTATAGATAATTGATGCTATCTATATAGATATATAGATAGTATCTATTCATAAGTTATTAATTTTGAAATAAAATGAAATTAGAATTTTTCACAAAATAATTAAAGGTAAGTACTAAAATCCAAAATACTCGACCACGTCGTTGTATGCAATATTGAGTGGTTTTCGCTCTGGTAGATATGATATATCTGGTATATATGAGGTAGAATGCCAGTACACTATCACATAATAACTTTAAAATACTTACGGTTAAGGTTAGCACAGTAATAGTTCTTGTACATTTCAGGTTTAGATTGTATGGGTATGTTTTTAATTTCAATTTTTTTTAAATACTAACCAGGCACCTACCTACCTTTTTTATGAGAAAAAAATAGTTAAAAGCATAACCCGCTTAATTACAAATGGCTTTCTCGTGTACGGGTCATAATAATATACATATAATATACAAATTTTGTAATTTGTCAGGGTCTTCTTTGTAAAGAGTCTTTCCAAAATAGGAGTTCAAATTTTTCGACAGCTTTCAGTACATCTAATTAACGATATCTTAATGAAAGATAACATGATTAAAATGACTTTTAGTTTTAGAGGCCTTATTGCATACTAAAAAAACTTATCGATTTTGCTTAAAAATAGTAAGAATAATAGACTAGAAAACATTTGTAGAAAACAGGTTTATTATTTGATATCATATAAGCACGGCGATCCTGTCCATAAGTTATTTTATAAAATGAAATAGAGGAAGAGTTTATTCATCAAATCAATGAAATTTTGGTGTTAAAACATTTTCAATAACAGTGTTTTTCATATTTCCTTTTGTTTGATGTTAAAGTAAGTGTTTCTTACCTTTAAGTTTAAAGTTAGATTTGGACGTAGACCGACTCTGACCGACGTAAAGAGACTCCCAAATCAGCTGCGGCACAACTGATAGTATTATCAAATATATCGATATCTGATAATGATATGACGTCCGCAAAATTATATCATTGGTAATGATTCAACGATACTCGTAACGTTATCTACGATTGGTGACCAAGCCCGTTACTCAAGCATTCGAATACTCACATACCGAACGGATATTAGTAAGCGAATAGACCTTATCTATATTTTTGGCGGACTACAGAGCACCGTTGCATGAAGACAGGACACAGCACAGCGACGCACGTAATCTATATATTAAAACGTGATGTTTTATGAAATCCTCTAGTGTAAAGAGCGTTCATATTGTGCACAAAAGGCTATAATTAAGGTATAATCTATATATTAATACGCGGTGCCAAAACTTTGGACCCCTTTTTACAAAAATTGCGCGGACGCAGGAGCTTAAAATTTGGCACACTTATAGTTTATGTGTAGGAGAAGTGCAGAACGCTAACGCTCTTCCCGCGTGAGTGCCAACCAAGCAACCCCCGAATGACCCACAACCCGGGCCCTAGATCATAATCTAATTAACAATTACGATCTAAAATTGTCTCTTTGCCATCCTATGGCAGAGAGAGACCTATTACCAGTGGCGACCTCCGTACTAGACAGCGGTCCGAACACTGCAAGGCGTTCACAAAGAATGCCTCACGAAGCATGCTCGCTTTGACTTATATAGCCGTAGCAGCCGATAAACAAGCTGATAAGACAACACCTGCAAGCGCACCTGCTACTGCATGTGTTGTTTACTTGAAACCTTTGAATGCCTATCTATATTGCGCTAGTTGCTACGTCAACTATACTAATAACCACAGTATCTAAGCCACGCATACGACCTTGCGACATATTTATGCTATGTAGTTATATATTGCTGAATAATGTTGTTAATGTATATAGTGTTGTGTGTGAAGCAATATCAATAATATTTAAATTTGTGTCATTCTTTGTTTTTGAAAACTAAGTGGTACCTGCATATTTGATTTCTGTTAGCCTAAAGGTTGACTGGTAGAGAATGCATATGGCATTGAGTTCGCTTTTTGTACTCTAAATTTTTATTTGTGTTCAATAAAGTTTAAATAAACAAATAAAAAAATGTTGTAACATCTATGATGTCTATAGGCCTCAAACATCTCTTATTTTTTATGATATTGTAAGGCAAACAAGCAGACGGATTTCCTGATGGTTAGAAATTAATTCCGCCTAGAGACACCAAAGGTAGTAATGGTGCGTAGCCAACCTGAGGCCGGGATGTTAAACTTCGAGCAAAGTAAGTTTACCGGCTACTATGCCCTCTGAACCGGAACACGTTACGACGGCAGGAATAGGTGAGGTGGTGGTACCAATCCGGGTAGCAATAGCAATAATAGGGTTAGTAGCTGCCAAACACTACCACCTAATTAGATGACACGGCGTTAGTGATGGTAAGCCTAAGCTTGCCTTTTACGAGCGGCTTGGCAGGAAGGCAGATCGTCTATTCTGCAATGGAGCCCGAACCAATTATTATATTCTTTCTTGCTGTATTATCACATAGAAATATAAATCAACTGCTTTCTAGCCACGCGGTTCATAAGAAAAAAAAAGTCATTGATACCGTGTCTAGGAAATGCAATCTTGCAAGATCAAGATTCCATCGAGATCTTGAGTGATTCAATCTTGAAAGCCATCAATATTGAATTTCGAAATCATAATGCTGCCCGGATGTGTATCGAAAACCTACCTATAAGTTTCTAATTTACAACTTAATGATAGTACGGAACCGACTCGCACTTGGCTGGTTTTGAAGTTATACTTCTTTTAGCGCGTTAGGAAAAAATAATGAGGGTAAATTTTTACGATGCGCGCGCACACCGTCACGAAAAACCGACATGATGAAGTTAGCTATGAAGTTAGCTATAGATAACATTTTAGTTTTAAAAAAGATTTTTATCTTATTACGCCGAAGAAGTATAACTTCTAACGCGTGTACATAAGTACACACACACACACACACTTTTTTTTAAATAAACGTTGATTAATGTGTTCATACAATGTTGTTTAATTTGAAAAATGTACTTAATTATATTACATAACATTAAAATTACTATCAATTTGCAGTATTTGATACAAAATAAAACGCGTTATTTTTAATTATTCTGCTCAATCTCGCAAAATTCGCGAGCGTGATCTCGACCCGAAGCTTAACAAGATCTCGAACTGACCAATTTTGATTTAGAAAAAAGACGCCAAGCTCTTGAATAGTCAATCTTGGTCCAAAATTGCATTCCCTAACCTTGTAAGACTAGGTTATAGTTTAGCGACTTATCTGGTACCTGTAAATTGGCCGTGAGCCCAAGCTAGTAGGTATGGCTCAAGCACGGTGATGTTGTAAAAGTCTGTTGACGTACACAACAGTACTTAGTCATTTCGAAAAAAAAATATAAATAATAATTGATAAACATCCTGGACAAGTTACACAAATTGAATATCACCCAAAGTAAGCAAATTATATGCTTGTGTTATGGGTGTTAGTCAACGATTCTAATGCGTAGAAATACTTAAATAGATACCAGAATAAATTTGATAAACACCCAATCCTGAATTGCAGATACATATTTACATGTTCATCATCCGAATGTCTGCCCCCGTCGGGAATCGAACCTGAGCCTCGCGTTTGGTCGGTGGAGTTAGGCGTTTACGCTAACCCCTCGGCCAACGAGGCGGTCATAGTACGTAGTACCCATATACTAACACTATATTATTATGTTCATAATATTTATCAAAATTTCTCTATTTCTATATTCAATAATTTATACCAGAAAGTCAGTTTGCTTGTATTGCTTAACCCAAAAAATTGAGATGCCGAGACTTGTGTTCAGAGAGCCAGCGATAGACATTTGTGTAGGGATCTTCATGCCCAAATTCCCAAGGAGTTAGGCAGAGGCACAACCAGGGCACCCACGGCTGGCTAAAGACGTTAAGCCCCACAATGTGATATGTGGCAAGCCTAATGCCAACCGGACACACATCCAATCCCAAACAACATTTTATTTATTAGAAAATTGGAAAAACCACATTTTTTTGTTGCCTAACCCGGGAATCGAACATGGGACCTCATGTAATCAAGGCTAACACCTGGACCGCTAGAGCACAGAGGCGATTGTGTGATGATTAACGCTTGGTACACAAGCAAACTAATTTTTTTATCGTACAAATGAACGTCGCTTATAGACACCAAAGTTTTTAAATGTGCCTGTCCAATTCTTGCACCCTTATATAGGCTTCTACGGTTTTGTACTCCGATGTGGCTGTTGAATATAATCTATGCTTCCGGGTTCGGGGCGTTTCAATAAATTGAAAAACAATAATTCCAGAGATTGGACAGCTTTCCGTTTGACCTCTTTTTTTGCCAGGCGAAATTCCTTCCGGTTTTCCTCTTAGAGTGAGAAGAGAGAATTATATTGGGATCCCGCACTATCAACTAAGACCACATGATGTTCTTTACTTAGTTTCTTTTTGAAGAGCTGTGGGATCAGTTTGCTCATTCTACCACATCTGTTCGGGCAAGTAAATCTTGCTGTAATCATTCGAAGTTTAACATATGCGAAATGTAGCAATATCTTACGATGTACGAGATCACTACGGCACATCGCTCAATCTCGAGATCCTGTGTGCAATAGACAGCGAGGGACCCAAGCCCGCAGGATCTGTTTCTGAAAGATATAGCAGGGCAATTTCTGTCCTTCTCTTCTCTCCGGTCCATCGGCGCCGAATTTGTACAGCAGTTGCGTCCACCACTCGCTATCTTTCTGCTGCTTCTTTGAGTATTTCACACACTCTTCACTCTTTCGCAAAAGGAAACAACAGCATTCCACCTTTCCGGGCTCTGGTACATCTGCTCTAGTACAACCGAAAGTAATAAATCACTTCCGATTTTACTGGTCAGGTACTGCCTTACATTCTCCAAAGCTGGGCGCTCTGTCATAGTATGCTGGGCTATATCAAAACCGTGGCCAAAGTGATGACACCTGGTGCTAGGCTCCCATCTCGCTATTTGACCAAAGCAGCCGTGTTTTGTAAGTACTTGTATTAGCCAAAACGTCAGACATCCGTGCTACCTCTGTAGCCACAGGTGTATATGAGGTTTTATCGCCTTTATTGTGTAGACACCAGCATTTGGCTCCTCCAATCTACTCACCCATTCTGTTATAGCAATCATTCAAACTCGGGCTCTTTTGCGTTCGATCATAACTTGTAAAGGCTTGTTTCCTCTGCCACGCTTCTCAGACCTGTACCTGTACACGTAGGTAGTCACATTAGCTTCAAGATCTCAAGGCAAATACCCCGCCAGTGACGTTGCTGCTTCAAAGGACACCGTGCAGTACTTCGTGACCGGTGAGCGATGACCTCCTTACTGAAGCTAGTAAAATTTAGTAGTAACGAGAAAACACACGATCTACTAATTTCTCCATGAATATTTCGATTTCGCGCTTTAACTGAACAAATGTTATCCAATATGTACACGAAATACGAGAAAATTGTGACCATCTTTTCACTCGTTGGTGCCTAAACCCCCAAAATTGATTTAAAATTCGAAATATGAATTAAAAATTGCGTTAGGCAGAATTTGCCAAAGTCGTTTTTTTAAAATGTTTGTGAAATATCTATCATTTACTTGACATTTTCCGCATTCACTTGTCACAATGAGACTCTACTATGTTTTGAAAGAAGGAGCTGCAGAATTAAACTGTCCATTTTATCGTAGCATGGCTCTACCCACCCAATGGTGTATATATCTAGTATATGGAAGGCATATTTAAAAAAAAATCAAGTATAAATTTCAAGGATAACTAGGAGAGCGTCAATAATATTAATTAAACTTAAATTCTTAAGACGTTTTAAAATTAGCGCTTTCGCTATGCTTCACTACTATATGCTATACCTTCGCTTAAGAAAGAAGCATAAAAAGATTACGGTTCAAACACTAAATAAAGTAGTATTTTTTTAATTGTTAATAATTTCCAATAACATTTCACAGCCATTAGTATGTTTTTTTTTAAAGAAAAAGGTTAAAACTTTAGTACTTTTACTTTTAGATTGGTAGCTTTTTGATGTCAAAAAACAGTTAACAAACAGAGCCGTCTGCTTCGAAATAATCATCCTATTATCCTATTAATATCATAAATGCGAAAGTTTGTCTATTTGTTTGCTTGTTACCGATTTTAATAAAATTCGGTACACACATAGGGGGTTGCTTGTATTATCACATAGGATAGTTTTTATCCCGAAACGATGTTCCTGTGGGACCATGCGGGCAACGCCGCGGGCAACAGCTAGTCTGTTACAAAAAGCAATGTACGTATCCCAACCTTTCAAGTAACACGTGTGAAGTTGCCGTTAAAATAAGTCTTTTAATAGAAACAGGAAACTTCAAACATTATTTAATGTTTTTTTTATAAAGGACTTAACGGCAAAGGCTTTTGTCTGGGCATCCTTACAGCGCGAAGCCTTTTTTGCAATGTTTGTGCTTTCAATGTCGTCGTCTAAAATAAAATATTTTTTTATGTAATGTTTTTTTTTAATTTCTAACCTAGTACCTAATAAGGCAAATGCAAAATTTTGTAAAATAATTTATTGTATCTATTGCAGTGGTGCCTTTATTTTTAGCTGTGATGATCGACTTGAGAAGAAGTTAAGGGTTTAAGATCGACAGCTTTATTTTTATGTATTTTTTTTAAATTATCTATTAGTAATAATAAAACGTATTTATATTATCATTTATTTGTATGTTGTAATCATAAGTAATTATTAGCAGTTTTACATAGTTTCTTACCATTTACACACATATGTAGATAAAAAATATTCGAAACTCGAAAATAAAATCTTGTAGGTACTAACTGGCTTAACCTCTAAGATCGACCGTGGAACCTCTCGTGATCGACCGGTCGATTGCGATCGACCGTTTGGGCGCCACTGATCTATTGGAAGATAAGAAACATAAAAACCTGGCTATTATGTGCCTAGCCTGCAAGGAACTTAGCGTGAAGATACGTATAAAAATGTAAATCTATATTAACGTGCAAAAATTTAAAAAACATGAGTTGCCAACATGAAAACTAGCCGCTTTTAAATTAACAACCCTTCAAATGTCCAAAGTGATAAGCACCTAGATTTAAAGCAAAGTTTGACAGATATCAATATTTGGAACGATTTCGCTGATGACGTTTTTGTTCTATTAAATATTGTCAAAATATGATGTCCCCCGTGTTGGTCCGGGCTCCTTTGATGAATAGACCATCAGGCAGCTCGTAAAAGGCGAGCATAGGCTTACCGTCAGTAGCACCCTGACTTCTGACTAGGTGGTGGAGTTTCGCAGCGACTCGTCCGGATTGGTACCACAGCCTTACCTATTCCTGCCGCCATAACGTCATGACGTGTTCCAGTTCGGAGGGCAAGGTGGTAAGCTTGCTTTTGCTCATGGCCGAACATTCCGGCCTCAGGTTTGCAACGCACCATTATCACCTTTGGTGTCTCTAGGCGGCGCGAATTTCTTACCATCAGGAAATCCGTCTGCTTGTTTGCCTTCCAATATCATGAAAAAAATATATATTAGTAAGAGTCAACCATTGCCTGTAGACACCATAGATGTTACAGGTGCTATCCTGAGACCGGAAAAACCTATTATGCAAGTCAAACAGCTACCTCCGGGCTTGAACATGATAGGGTCAGTATGGTGGCAGGAATAGGTAAGGATATGGATCCCTGCTCGGCAAGTTTCTGCGCAGCACTCTAGCAACGGTGCTCTTATTAATAATGACATATATTTTAATCTATGCTCGCCTCTTAAACGCTGCCTGGCAGAAAGCCATATGATCTACTCTACTCAGCGGACACGGACCAACAGGTGGAAATTAACATTTTATTTTAGAAAAAATAAAGAAAACTTAATGAAAATGGTAAACTTAACTTTATGTTTATTATTTACTACCAGGTTTTTGGTGCCAACGAGAAAAAAGATGCTCAAAGTTTGTTCATAATTATTGAATTTCGTGTTTATATTGAGTGAAATTAGTCAATTTTCGTGGCATTTTGTACAATTTTGTTAAGTGAAAGTGCACAAATGAAATAATCATGAAGAAATTATCGTGTCATGTATTTCCTCGTTGCCGCCAAATCTCACTAGATTAGCTTGAGTAATGAGGCCACCGCTTTACCCAAGACCCTGATATGAATTATTTACGACTTATGACTAATTATAATTGAATCCCGATTTTGGTATATTTGATGCAAATTGACGCAAATTTCTACTTGACTAATGGTAAAATTGTAACGCGAATGCCAAAACCTAAAAAAGAAGAAAGAATATTTACTACCAGTATTGGTGTCAGATTACAAGATACTGACAGGAAATAGGTTAGACTATATTTTACAAAGCAGGGTTACTCTTGAATATCGATTTCTAGCAAATTGAAAATTTGAATTGGATATGTCATTTTAGGTACATTTGAACAAAGTAATAGTGAATTATTAATGTTTGGTTTCAACAAAATTCAATGAATCCATTAAAATAATGTGTGGTTTATTATTGACTAAAAAAATATCTTCACGCCCATATCCCCGAGGACGTAGGCAGAGGTACAACCAAGGCACCCACGACTAGCCGAAGATACTAAGTCCCACAATGTGATAGGTGGCAAGCCTATCGCCAACCGGGCACATTTCCAATCCCGACCAACATTTTTTTTATAAGAGACTTGGAAAAATTCAATTTTTCTTTTTGTTGGCCGACCCGGGATTCGAACCCGTGACCTCATGCAGTCAAGTCCAACACCCGGACCGCTAGACCACAGAGGTGATTATTATTGACTAATTATATTATTGACTAAACTTTTTATTTTGTGAAATTGGAAGGCAAACAAGCAGACGGATTTCCTGATGCTAAGAAATTCACGCCACCTAGAAGAGACACCAAAGGTGGTTATGGTGCATCACCAACCTGAGGCTGTGATATTAGGCCTCGAGCAAAAGTAAAAAATTAGTTTCCGGTTTGGAGGATAAGCCAAACCGGAACACGTCAACGGCAGGCGTTGGACTCTACCTCGTCAGATGTCACCGATACCGTGACGGTAAGCATATGCTTACCTTTTAAGAGCTGCCTGGCAAGAAGGCATATGGTCTATTCTGCAAAGGAGCCTGGACCAACACGGGAAAAGAGACCTTACTTCATAGGATCATATCGATAGTAATAACTAAACTTTAATAATTTGCCAGTATTGTGTTCAAGACTATCTAAAATCACATATCCGATTCCAATTAAATGCATTAATCGAGATTCTAAAGTAACCCTCGGTTCAACGCGGGTTCAAATATTTTGTTATATATAAAAATTAAACTCTGATTACTTGTATTTATGCCATCTGATGTGTACTTAACGCAGAGACGTAAACCCGAACAAACAAGTGTGTTGACACATCAGATTGGTGATTACTGAAGCTCTGACACGGCTATAACTCCACGACAACGTGCTATTTAATTTCTGTATTTGTGACATTATGTCACCTCGTGACATTTATATATTACTAGCGGCCCGGTACGTGCTTCGCTACGTATGAATGAAATAACACAACAAAAAAAAACAACTGAAAAAAGTTTGAATATGACAGCACATTCCCCATCTGAAAAAAGTTTCAATTTGAAAAATACCCATTAACAAAATGGTCTGCCATTTTTATTAATTTTCATTTGTTACAAGAAATGTGATAAATGAAGAACGGCTAGACCGATTTTATGCAAACTTCGCATAAACCCTTAACTAAATAATCCGAACAAAGCATAAGCATTTGGTTTGGATAGGTGAGCCCGTTCCTGAGTTATAAAATTACAACGAGCTTAATAGTAGCTGACCCAGCAAACTTCGTATCGCTTGACAATAATGCCTCAATAGTAGTGCAGTCTGCCGGATCAAATGTGAAACATTCCAAAATCAACAACTAATTATTATTAAAAAAATAATTAAAAAAACATTTTCCAGTGGACCAAATTGTAATCGAAACCATTCTCGAATCCCCTTGAACACACACAGCTTCATCAAAGTCGCTCCAGTCGTCTAGAAGTAGTTCAGTGACAAACACACGAACACAAGAATTGTATATATAAAGATATAGATTAGCTGTTGCCGTTTTGTTAATGGTCCCACAGGGTCATATTTTCGGGATAACTACTATCAGTGTTAATACAAGTTACCCTCCATGTGTGTGCCAAATTTCATGAAAATCAGTTCAGCAGTTTTTGCGTGAAGAAGTAACAAACAAACATACAAACTTTCGCATTTGTAATATTAATAGGATATATTATAAGTAGTCGTGTTAGTGACACTACTCTAAACTCAAGAATCGCTTAACCGATTTGACTTAAAATGTAATCTAAATCCAGGCGGTTGACATAGGATATTTTTTATCCTGGTCGAAAATTAATATTGAAAGTACAATTATGTCACCAAAAATACCTAACTGTACTAAGAAATCAAGATCTCTATCATTAGGAACTTATATTTTTTTTGCTTTTTTCTTAGTTCTAATAATTTTAATAAACTAAAAAACAAAAAAAGTAAACAAGAAAAATTTTTAAAATTTTCCCACTTTTTCGCGGCAGTAAAAACACTTTTTGGGCACACTAAATAAATTGTTACATTACACACGCTACACAGGTAAGCTGTTCTAGGTTTTTGTCTTTTGATTGAAAAATGAAGCATTTTTTCTTTCAAGGTTTTTAGCATCAAAAGTGTTTGTTCACCTCGCACTTGCTCAGTAAGCAAAATATGGGTAACACAATTATTCTTGTTGTCCCTCGGAACTAGATTTTTTTGCCTCGCTAGAAATGTCTTCTGTTTTTATAAGACATTGAATAAGCATACGGCTCTCCTGGTGTTACTTAAGACTACTGTGGCCTATTTTCCCCTTGTTGGTCCGGGCTCCCTTTCAGAATAGACCATCTGCCTTCCTGCTCGCTCGTAAGACGAGAGCTTACCGTCAGTAGCACCCTGACTTCTGACTAGGTGGTGGAGTTTCGCAGCGACTCACCCGGATTTGTACCACCGCCTTACCTATTCCTGCCGCCATAACGTCATGACGTGTTCCGGTTCGAAGGGTAAGGTAGACGGTAAACTACTTTTGCTTGAGGCCTAACATCCCGGTCTCAGGTTGGCAACGTACCATTACCACCTTTGGTGTCTCTAGGCGGCGTGAATTTCTTACCATCAGGAAATCCGTCTGCTTGCTTGCCTTCCAATACCTTAAAAATAAAACACCATGGATGCTACAGGCGCGTCACTGTCTTGTGCCCTGGGTATGGGGCCTATTGCACAAGTAGGTCTGGAATATAATACTGTCATTAGCGATAGGAATAGATAGATTTCTACCTCGGCAAGTTGCTGAACAGCAATCACAAATGTTCTTTTTTATTATTTTTTTCATGATATTGGAAGTCAAACAAGCAGACGGATTTCTTGACCATCTAGCGACACCAAAAGCGCTAATGACGCGTTGCCAACCTGAGGCCGAAATGTCAAGCCTCGAGCAAATGTAAGTTTACCGGCTACCTTATATCAATCGCAAGCACTGACGTTGTGGTGGCAGGAATAGGTAAGGCGCTGGTACTAATCCGAGCCAGTTGCTGCGAAACGCTGCCACCTAGTGGGATGTCGCGGTGTTAGTGACCGTAAGCCTATGCTCGCCTTTTACGAGCTGCCTGGCACGAAGGCAGATGGTTTATGCTGCAAAGGACGCTGCAAAGGACTGCCCGGACCAACTCGGAGAATACACGGAGTCTTGTTAGTAATAGCCCAATTAACCTGTGCTCGCTTCTGATGAGCTGCCAGACTACTGGAAACTAGTTATCTGTCCCACACAGGGGACCCCAACCGACCAACGTCTTCATCCGAGATTTATTGCTGAAGCTACCTTTCGATGTTTTCGTCAATTTTGTTGTAGACTGTCAGCGAGTAAAAATAAATAATCTTAAAAAAGACACACAACCACCTACGTGTACGTACGTAAATGTCACATAAACTGCTGGCGGGATATTTTTACTTACTCTAACCAAACACGCGCAAGTAAACACTTGTTAAGCACAAGTGGTGATGCTGTTTGGTGTGTTGAAAAGCTAAAAAACGTTACATTTACACATTTTATGTTGTAACTAGCTGCTGCGGCGATCTTCGTACTACCCGTTACGTTTGTATGGGAGAAATTAAAATGTGTTTGTTCTTAGTTTCCATGCCGTCGAACGGGATGAAATGTAACTTATGTCCTTTTCCTGGTTCTTCTCTTCGTCGAATTTCAGCCAAATCGGTTAAGCTCTTTTTGAGTTATAAATAGTGTAACTAACACTTTATTTTAAAAATGAAATAAAAAGTATATATTTAAGGAATATGAGTGTCAAAAAGATGTTATATAATTATTAAGACATTCCAACGGTTTTGGCGCCATCGAGAGAAATTTTTCATAATTATTGAATTTCGTGTTAATATTGAGTGAAATTAGTCAATTTTGGTGGCATTTTGTACAATTTTGTTCAGTGAAAATGCACAAATGAAATAATCATAAAGAAATTAGCGTATCGTGTATTTCCTCGTTGCCGTCAAATCTCATTACACGAGCTTGAGTAAACAGGCCACCGCTTTACCCAAGAGCCTGACATGACTATTTAAAATTAATTGAAATTGATGACTGATGACTATTTAAAATTAATTGAAATTAACATAAAATTTGATGCAAATTTGTACTTGACTAATGGCTAAATACTAACGTGAAGGCCAAAACCTAAAGAAAGAAAAGAAGACATTCCAACATATTCTACCAACTTGTAGTGTGCAAAATTTTAAAAAGGTATTTATAAAATTAATTATTTAACTACTTTTGCAACACTGTTTTTCTATTCATTACATGATTAATTATTATTAATACAAATAACTTTTAGTATGTTAATAAATTTATCCTCAGAACCGGTACACGTCAACGGCAAACACTGACGTTATGGCGGTAGGCATAGATAAGGCAGTGCTACCAATACGGGCGAGTCGCTGCGAAACTCTACCACCTAGTTACATGTCACACCTCTAGTGACAGTAAGCCTATGCTCGCCTTTTACGAGCTGCCTAGCAGGAAGGCAAATGTTCAATTCTGCAAAGGAGCCCCGATCAACACGGGGGATAAATAAAGTGGGCAAATAAAGTCCCACGCCTTCCCACGTTTGCCCACGCCTTCGACTCGAAGCTTTGCGATCATACTTAAAATCCCCGACATATATACTCATTCTCTCGAATAAATAGCTTTTTTTTATGTTATTGGAAGGCAAACAAGCAGACGGATTTCCTGATGGTAAGAAATTCACGCCGCCTAGAGACACTAAAGGTGGTAATGGTGGGTTACCAACCAAAAATATACTTAATTATATCACATAACATTAAAATTACTATCAATTTGCAGTATTTAATAGAAAATAAAACGCATTTTTTTCAATCATTCTGCTCAATCTCGAAAATCCCGAAAATCTTGATTCGCGACCAAGATCTCGACCCGAATCTCACCTCACCAAATCAACAAGATCTCAAACTGACTGACTTATTCAGAAAAAAGACGCCAAGATCTTGAATAGTCAATCTTGGTCCAAGATTGCATTCCCTACTCACGGAACCCTTGGCACTTGTAGGACTCGCACTTATCCTTTTATGGACTAATATAATGTAATTGGCCAGTACATTTGAGCTAAATAGAAAAGTTAATTTTATAGAAGATCAATATCCATCTTCCGTCATAAATATAAAAGGAACATAAAACAGTTGTAAATGTTTAATGACAAATACTAATTGGCTTCAATAGCCTCAGAGGAGTGCCGTTATAGGCCAGATAAAATGCTAACAGCTTCTGCTACTTACTCTATTGGCTAGCTAACACCTGCGACTTTCGCCATTCAACGTGACATATCTACTTGCAACGTGACAAGGATAAAGTAATTTTTCTATCGAGTCAGGCGTTACCGTGAATATATGTTACTGCTGGAGATTATTACAAGCCTAACAAAGACCTGGCTGGTTACCATGAACACTTATAGCAGTATTCTTTCCATGTTGCTAAATGCCCCCTTATAAAAGTTACTTTATGGCTTATGTCATAAGATTGTATTTCTCCGATGACAGTACTATTTAAATAATATTGTTTTAAGTCTTCATGGTATTTCCAAATATCCCTGATGTTATTTCTAAATATTGCTTAGTCTCTCCAATGTACTGGCCTTTCTTTCAAAGCGTCTTGTGATGTTAAAAAACAAAGTTAATAAATTAAAAGCTAAAAATACTGTATAATGTAATAGTGTGGTTAAAGGCTTTAAAAAGAAGAAAATATTTTTTTCTTAAAAATATTAACTATGAACTTACTACCTCATTATGCACAACTTATATGATTGCAAAAGCTTGTCGCGCGATTTTCTTGTGTAAATAAACTAGTACCTACTTATTAATTTCTGTAAAACCTTCTAGTTTAAATTAATAAAATTTCAATCTTATTTAATATTTATAATCGCGACCAGCTCTTATAATCATATAAGATGTGTACAATGAAAATGAGAAACAAAAGTAATGAATGAGAAACAAAACATTTTCTTCTTTTTACTCGTAGCGCCATTAAATAAAAGCTTTTCATAAAAATACTTTTTTGCTTTTAATTTATTTGAAACTTTTTAGTTATCACTGGCTAGGCTTCTTAGTCTGTTCATCTCATTCAACGCATCATTGTTGCAAAATCGTTTGCCGGTTAATTTCGAACAATCCAGCTCTTCAACTAGCTTATTATTTTACACTATTTGTTGACCCTCCCATAGCTCCGTTTAGAAGGGTAAGAGCTAATGTACAACAGGGTACGCCGAGGTGCCCTGAGGTACGTTCATACCATCATGTTACACCCCGGTGCCACTCAGCTCTTGGCACGGCCTCATCTTGACTTGGGTGTTTGAAAGAATGTGCCACATAAGTCTGCGTACTTGTGCCTGACAAAACACAGTTCCCGTTTGATTTCAGAGTTGTCCTTCACCTAGACAGGTTGCAGACCAATGTTGATGATGCCCATCCCATTAAAATACACTTACAAACAAACTAAGTTAATCAATCGACGTTACAGGCTTTACATTGTTTTTACAAAATTTTTCTGAGTGAACCCTTTCAAAATTGCGCCATATTGGGTTTAAAGTGATGTCACATTATTTTCCAAATATTTTCAGTGAGCCCTTTCATTTAATACCCAGACTGTAGAAATATATTGAAAATAACTATTCCACTATCTTGGATGGTCCGCCATATTGTGTTTAGAATGACGTCACATTATTTTTTGAGTTGCTCTCAACGAGTCCTTTCATTTGATACCCGTATTCAAAAGTGTATTAAAAATAACTATTCCACTATCTTAGGTGGCCCGCCATGTTCGATTTAGAATGACGTTACATTATTTTTCGAGTTTAGAATGTGCTCTTTTATGTGATACCCATATTGTAGAAGTGCATTTAAAATAACTATTCTGCTATCTTGGATGGTCCACCGTTTTGGATTTAGAAGGACGTCACATTACTTTTCGAGTTGGTCTCAACGAACCCTTCCATTTGATATGGGTACATATTATAGAAGTGCATGATATAACTATTCCGCTATCTTGGATGGTTCGCCATATGTGGTTTAGATATCGTCACATTATTTTTCTAGTTGGTCTCAACGAGTCCCTTTATTAATTTAGATACAAACATTGTAGAAGTGCATTAAAAATAACAATTTAACCGTCTTTGGTGGTCCGCCATATTGGATTTAGCATGCCATCACAATGTTTTTAGAGTTGGTCTCAACGAGTCCTTTCATTTGATACAAATATTGTAGAAGTGGATTAAATATAGCAAATCAGTCATCTTGGGTGGTCCGCCATATTGGATTTAGAATGACGTCACGTATTTTATCATGCATTTTAAAATTGAGTTCAAAGATTCCACCCGAACTAACATATACATACATTGCAAGTTAAATAAAAGCTTTTAAAATGAAAGCGACAGTCAGCATTATTTGGAAATGATATCAGGCGCACTACCAAGAACGCTTAAAGCAATATGTCACAAGATTGTAGGTATTTCTCCGATGACAGTACTATTTGAATAATATTGTTTTAAGTGTTCATGGTATTTCCAAATATCCCTGATGTTATTTCTAAATGTTGCTGAGCTTCGCCAATATACTGGCCTCTCTTTCAAAGCATCTTGTGATGTTAATTAACAAAGTCAAAATGAAAGAGAGAGTCAATATTATTTGGAAATGTTATCAGGAGCTCTACCATGAACGCATATTGCAATATTATTTCCATGTTGCTAAATGTCGACTTATGTATGCAACTTTGTATCATACTTCTTAGATTATCATTCTCTAATGACAATAAGTATTATTAAAATAATATTAGTTTAAGAGCTTACGGTAATCCCCAGGTTTTTATTAAGAGTATAACCTCCAATCGTCATGGAAATTCATTTTAACAAATGTAATTTTTTTTGTAAAAGATGTAAAAAACTCCGAAATAAAAAGATACTAATATTCAGCAGTCAAAAAGTCTGATTTTGAACTTAAAACCCAAGTCCGGTTTTTAAATCGTCAAAATGATATCCACATTTCAATTATTACGCTTAAACCATGGGCGCTAGATAGTTAGAAAACTATGGTGCCCTATTAGTTAATATAAGGAGTTAATATGTTTGTAACGACTCGTGCTATAATTACCGTCGAGTGGTCGCATCGTAAACTGACATAATTGATATATCATAAACTTAACTCGTGTTAGTTTATTACGTTTACTGACAGAGATATATCTACAAGCTACTTATATAAATTTATTTCGTACTTTTTATTAAGCATTAGAGAATCTCCTCGCAAAAAAGCCAATCAATTAAAACCGAGGAATTTAAGAGATGAGACGGATTTCTAGAAGATAAGAAATACTTGCGTCTGTGGTCTAGCGGTCCGCCGTCGGACTTGACTTCTTGAGGTTCCGGAATTGATCCCCGGTTTTGCAACAAAAAAAATAACATATGCATTTTGAATTTTCTAATAAAAGTAATCTTGCCTGGGCAATCCCTCCAATCGTTATCCAATTATATATGCTCGGTTGGCTATAGGCTTGCCACCTACCACTGTGAGACATATTGGGATTTAGTGTCTTCGGCTAGTCGTGGGTGGGTAGGGATATATGCGTGAAGATACTTTTGAAAAAATATCTACTTGTCTTATGTTGACAACTGAAAAAAGCTTCGCATATTATTTACTTATGTTTAATGACCCTTTTGCAATTTATGGATAGATGAGCGTGTGTCGATGGACTAGCTTAGCGATAATAACTATTTTTTTTTACTTTGTTTTTCGTTTTCAAGAGGCCCCAATGAA
>NJDC01002888.1:291852-302003 GCA_002245475.1 Calephelis virginiensis | reverse complement strand
ATAAAAGAATGTGTCAAACCGCAACGTAGTAATGAAATTTGAGTCGATTTTTGCAGTTTTAATGTGCAATATATTAACAGTTCAGTGGACAAATTTTTCTTTCTTCTCTGGACTGGCTAGGTTTGGAAACGGTGGTAGTTTATAGCAGATATGGTTGAATTCATAACATTTTTAAATTATTTCGTTCGAAATAATGAAACTGGTTATAAATATATTTATTTGCTTAAAAGTTTAAATATCACTGGACAAATATCTCTGGACACTGGACACGTTACACAAATTGAATCTTACCCCAAAGTAAGCAAATTATATGCTTGTGTTATGGGTGTTAGTCAACGATTCTAATACATAGAAATACTTAAATAGATACCAGAATAAATTTACATAAATATAGGTACATAATCAAATAATATTTTTTTATGAATGCAATTCTTCATTCCCCAAACAAATTATTTTCATTTCTTTTCAAAAACTTTTTTAGAGATAATGTCCTCTAGTATTCTCTTGCCACAAAAGTTGGTCAATATGAAAGCAAGAAGTGTTAGAACAAAGCCGGGTCAAGTTGCTGACATAGACTTACAATAAACAGAATACCTTTAATTGGTGTAAGTTTTGGTCTAGTTTCTGGTCTTGCTAACCATAAGATTTTTTTAGCCTCTGCTTGGCAACGCACCATTACCACCTTTGGTGTCTCTAGGCGGCGTGAAATTCTTACCATCAGGAAATCCGTCTGCTTGTTTGCCTACCAATGTCATAAAAAAAACGAAAACCCGATTCGAGCAAACCGTAACGCGTCATTTTGAATAAGATGGCGCAGTGGCTATATCTCATTAATCTTCAGCTCTAATAACGGGCATTTAGCAAAGATTCTATATCTATATCATACAAATTTTTAAATTATGAAACACTTGTACCGTTTTACCTGGGTATCACTTATAATTTATTATCTTTATATATAAAAATCAATGCCACTTTTCGTTATAATTTATAACTCAAGAACGAGCTCACCTATCCAAACCATATGTTTAGGCTTTGGACTATTTAGTAGATGGTCTATGTGAAGTTTGCATAAAACTGGTCGAGCGGTTTTTAAATTATCACATTTTTTGAAACAAATGAATTCAATAAATGGTGGATGGTTTTGTTAATGGGAATTTTTCTGTCAAATTCAAACATTTTTCAAATGGAGATTGTGCTGCCATTTTTAAACTTTTTTCAGTTGTTTATTTTTTTTATTTTATTGTGTTATGTCATTCATGCGGTCATAAACCTACGTAGCGAAGTACGTGCGTACGCTCATATTTTATATAAATAGCCTACCGGTTTCTCTTTGTGGTCTAGCGGTTCGGCGTCGGACTTGACTTCTTGAGGTCTCAGGTTCCGGGTCGAGCAACAAAGAAAAAGAAAATGTGTATATTCAATTCTCTAATAAAAGTAACGGTAAACGGTACCCGGGATTGGGTATACGTGCCCGGTTGGCGATAGGCTTACCACCACCCATAACATTGTGGAACTTAGTGTATAAGTCAAAGGTAACCTTCAGCGATATGGGCGTGAAGAGACCGGTATTTTTTATTGTTTCCTAATTTAAAAGGATGAATATTTGGGGTTCATACAAGGCGGCAATGGAAAATATTTGAGTATTTAAACCAACTATAAAATATAAAAAAAAATCTACATATACATACTTTTGATCTATTTTCCGAAAAACATGAAAACATTGAAAAAGTCATGAGTTGACAAATATTGACCAATCTGATACGTCTAAAATGTTCCATCTATTTTCTTTTTTTTCATTGGAAAAAGACAGCATACACTCAAAATAAGATTAGTTGGTGTTAAGCAGAATTATCAATTACCGCGAAGTGTTCAGGTTATTTTTTGTGTGGGTAAGTTTCTATCAAAAAATTAAATATACTTTACATAAACAAAATATGTGGTAAACGTTTAAAAAAAAATACAAATAATTTGGTTTATATTCATAATCGTTTAGTTGTGGAACAAAATCCTATTAGGTTTTTATGTAATGCCTAAATTTATTAGTGTTCTTAGATAAGCAGTTCTTAGTTTTTTTATGTCAAATTTTTATAATGATAGGAATATCATCATCATTTATGTCTCCTTTTTTTATATAGAGAGTTTCGCAGCGACTCGCATGGATTGGTACCACCGCCTTACCTACTCCTGTCGCCATAACGTCATGACGTGATCCGGTTCGGGGAGGGTAAGGTAGCCGGTAAACTTACTTTTGATAGAGGTCTAACACCCCGGGCTCAGATGGGCACGCACCATTACCACCTTTGGTGTCTCTAGGCTTCGTATATTTCTTACCAACAGGAAATCCGTCTGCTTGTTTGCCTTTCAATATCATAAAAAAATCTTTCAGTAGGGAATTTGTTTTTGGGACAGATTTTTTTAAACCGTTCTCTATCCATCTGTCTTTGCATGTACCTACATATGAAACATATTATGTTAAGTTGACATACCTAATAAGGAAAACACGACTAATAGGTATAATAAGGAAAGCAATTTTCGTTTTTACGATCGGTACATGATAACCAAAAGTAGAAATGATTCATGGATTCGATAAAAGATAAACAAAATACGTACTAATAATAAAGTAATTGAATGTTTGAATAAAAATATAGACCGCCACGTTGGCTGACGTGGTAAAGTGCTTGCGTAGCTCTACCGATCAAATGAGAGGTTCGGATTCAATTCCCGACAGGGGCAAGCATTTGTGTGATGAAAATCTAGTTTCTAGATTTCTAGGTCTAGGTGTGTTAATTAAAAATTATTATTAAACTACGTATTTAAGTATTTTTCTCGGGTTCGATTCTAGATGGGACAGGCATTTGTGTGATAAACAGATGAGAGATTAGATGTCTACTCTTTTGGATTTGAGTGTTTATTAAATTTATTCTTATATCTATCCGTACTGTAAATGTTATTTGTAAAATTAAAAATATTTCAATAACCCCTACAAATCATATCCGTAATAAGGTTAGAACAATCTCAACACGTCAGGTTCCAAACAAAAAGAAATTTAGGGATTATGTTGTTCCAGACAGAACATACAACAACCCTGGCGGTTAAAATTTGTTAAAATAAAAAAAAAAACAGAAAGTAAAAGTTTTATATTAAAACACTGATAATAATATCGCTTTTGTGTTACTTATGGCTAAATTTTATTTTATACTAGCTACCCCGGCGAACTTCGTCCCACCCGTTCAGTTTGTATGGAATAAATTAAGTATTATTTTTTCCATACCCTACAATTTTCCCGGTTTTTCTCATTGTAAGAGAACCTTCTTCCGACAATAACTAACACAATAAACAAAGAATTAGCCAAATCGGTCCAGTCGTTCAGAAGTACTGTGCTTACCAACTCATTCAGCGATTCATTTTTATATTATAGCAGATATGACAGTATGAAATTTTGTAATTGCTAGCGCACAATAAAAAGTACATAAGTGCACAAAAAAGCTTATATATAGACTATAGATATATAGATACAAATCCCCTAGAAACCATCATCGCGTCAGCTATCAAACAAACAAAATCACATCAAAATTGGTCCACACGCAGACATATTAAACTTATATTACTTCTTTTACCACCGGGGATTGATAAAAAAAGAGTAATTAAAATCGCTCTATTTAGGAAACTAGATGTACCTACTAAGATATAAAATGTATGTTGTTTTTTTTTTTTTAAAAGCATATGAGACTACCTAATTACGGAATATGTTTACTAGAATTAAAACCAAAGAGAAAGCAAAACATCCTTTTTATTTCCTTGACCTGGCGATCGTCTATTCACCAGTTCAGTTCCTCGCAGTCAAACGGGATAAAAATATTCTTTATTCGTATCTTGGTTCTAAGTTACCGTCCCATCCATTTTCAGCCAAATCTGTTCAGCCGTTCTTTAGTTATAGTGTACGGTACGGTAGATAGGATTAAGATTAATCTACCTCTTCTAATCTTGTCGCCTCTGTGGTCTAGCGGTTCAGTTGTTGGACTTGACTGCATGAGGTCCCGGGTTCGAATCCCAAGTCGGGCAACAAAAACGAAAAATTGGGTTTTCCCAATTTTCTAATAATGTTGCTCGGGATTGGAAATGTGCCCGGTTGGCGATAGGCTTGCCACCTGTCACATTGTGGGACTTATAGTGTGTTCGACTATTCGTGGGTGCCCTGGTTGTGCCTCTGCCTACCCTTTCGGGGATATGGGCGTGAAGATACTTTTTTTTTTACTTTTTTTTTATTATACTGTTTTTACTAATACTTTCACGTACGAGTATGTTAACTTGTCAAAGCGGTGAACTTCATTCATTCGGCACTTGATACTCTATCTGCCTACCTCCCTTACTTAAGTAATGATATGTATGTGTGAAATGTAAGATAACCTTTACGTTCCAATGTTTATCTACATTCCGCATTTTAAGGAATTTGGTCACTTTATAAGAAAGAGTGTTATGTTTGTAATTTCTAAACTACCAAACTTAAAATTTGAAAAAATAGGGGACAATATTCGTAAACTACATACTAATAAATTGGATCGGACTACTACGAATTATTAAAATTGAGGTGCCTTTTTTCTTGTCCTGTCAAATTAACAACTTATTAACACTGGGATATTTTATGTAAAATACGCATTTTGATTTTCAAATCGAGTTTTTGGCGCCATCGAGAGAAAAGATGGTCGAAGTTTTTTCATAATTATTGAATTTCGTGCTAAAATTGAGTTAAATTAGTCAATTTTGGTGGCATTTTGTACAATTTTGTTCAGTAAAAGTGCAAAAATGAAATAATCATAAAGAAATTAGCGTATCGTATATTTTCTCGTTGCCGCCAAATCTCGTTACATGAGCTTGTGTAAAAAGGCCACCGCTTTACCCAAGAGCCTGACATGACTTATTGACGACTTACGACTGATGACTAATTAAAATTAATTGAAATTGATATAAAATTTGATGCAAATTTCTACTTGACTAATGGCTAAATACTAACGTGAAGGCCAAAACCTAAAGAAAGAAGAAAAGATTTTCAAATCGACAAAGTATTCCGGAAATCTAATCTTTTGTTAATTAAGAAAGTTTTCAAATAATTATTGGAAGAATTGAAGACTATTACTGAAATGTCTTCAAATCACAAGGCTTTGTTATCTGTAGTGTAGGATTTAATTAAATTTGTGTTATGAGGCGTGCTATATTGTTTCAAAGAAAACAATGATCTGAAAATTACTTGAACAATGTTTCGTAATGACAAGAAATTACACGCTGCCGTTACACAACTGGCTTCCCCGTGTTGGTCCTGGTGCTCTTTAAGAATAGAGAGATAGCTTGTAAGAGGTGAGAAAGAAAAGAAAAGAAAGAAATAAAACCTTTATTAACAGACTAAAAGTTACCCATCACTTATAAAAAATACGTTTATTGTATGGGAACTTAACATTTATTTTTTATTGATTGTTATAGCGGCCACGCAAATACAAATTTGAAAGTTTCAGCTTTCTAGCTATCATTGTTTAGAGACAGCCTGGAGACAGACAGATAGACAGACAGTGGAGGCTTAGTAATAGGGTTCTTTTTTTACCCTTTGGGGTTGTCTAACCATCACTCTTTTTTTTAATCTGTTGCGAATGCTCAGATTTTCCGCTTCGATCGCATCTCCTACTTTCTTGCTTTTGTGTCATACCCAACTCTCGTATAAGAAAAAAGTTATGTTGGAATAAGCACAGAATTCGGCAAAGTAAGTCTAGCACTATGATTTAAAAGCTCATTTTGAAATAAGTTAACGTATAGCTATTAATTTACTGTTTTTATATAAAGGCAAGGTTATTCGAAATTACCTATTTTTGTTAAGTTTTAAATGAATAAATATACTTTGTTGTGTTTTGAGAAAAAATATGTAATGTAGATCGATACACGTTAAAAATTATTAAACGACTCAATACACGATACTTATAACTTTTCTCCATTATAAAAAAATTCGAAAGTAATAAACTTTTGATAAGCTTTCAGATTTCATTAAAGAATATATAAATACTACGTTAGAAGTGGCAGGACTTCGATTGATACACAGCAAACCCGAATTTGTATAAAGTTTACTTGAAAAGGTATAACCCGTATAATTTGAAAGTAAGTCTAAAGGCATTCAGATATAAGGTAACTAGTGTCATGATTTGGGCTAATAAAAAACATAGCAAACTTATTTTTGTTTATTTTTTTATATGAAAGTTGCGCCCAACTGGATTTCGTTTGAAATTTATCAAACTATAAGCTACAACAAAGTACTATAAAAGGTTATAAGATTTTAAAAAAAACTGAAAAAAAATGAATATTTTTTTTTTCTTTAAGTAATAACTTGTAACAAAATCGAAGCGCGGTGTTTGGCATAACGCGTACAGCCAACAGCGTTCGAATATCTTAGCCTTAAGCATAGCTATATAAAAAATATTAACTGTCATATCATGTTAAACGTTAACGACAAACAAATTACAAATAGGTAGGTATATCTTCCATCACATTGATTGTTTACATTGGTACCATTTACACGGCTTTTGTTTGTCTAAGCCTGAAATCTGCGACAACTTACATTAGCACTGAAAGAAATTTTATTTACTTTGTTAGAATAGAAATGTACTTTGCGTTATGTCAACTTCATTTTGTTTGTGTTTTAGTTTGGTTTGGTTTGTAATTTGATAAAGCACATCTATAAAGTTTTATTAAACAGTTAACCGTGTTGGATCAATTTACCTAAAATGAAGTTTTTTAGCAAATTAGTAAAATCTGTGATGAGATTAAAACGTCAGCAACGTCAATTTATGACACATTCTATAACTTTAACACGAAAATACTAATCATGGAGTTTTGGCACCATCGAGGGAAAGGATGGTGGAAGTTTTTTCATAATTATTGAAATGAGTATATCCTGTATTTCCTAGTTGCCGTCAAATCTCACTATATGAGCTGGAGTAATGAGGCCATCGTTTTACTCAAGACCCTGACATGACTTATTGACGACTTATGACTTATAATATTTGAATCCCGATTTTGGTAAATTTGACGCAAATTTATACTTGTCTAATGGCAAAATGCTAACGCGAATACCAAAACCTAAAGAAAGGTACTAATAATCTGAATTACAATTCAGATCCTGACTAGGTGGTAGAGTTTCGCAGCTTCTCGCCGGAATTGGTACCAACGACTCATCTATTCCTGCTATAACGTCAGTGCTTGCCGTTGACGTGTTTCAATTCAGAGGATAACGTAGCCGGTAAACTTAGTTTTGCTCTAGGCCTAACATCCCGGTCTCAGGTTGGCAACGCACTATTACCACCTGGTGTCTCTAGGCAGCGTGAATTTCTTAGGAAATCCGTCTGCTTCATTAGTTTCCAATTTCATCCTGACGCCGCTATGGTAGGCCTCGAGCAAAAGTAAGGTTACCAGCTACCTTATCCTCCGAACCGGAATATGTCATGACGTTAAGGCGGCAGGAATAGGTAAGGCGGTGGTACCATTCCAGGCGAGTTGCTGCGAAACTCTACCACCTAGTCAGATGTCACGGTGCTAGTGACGGTAAGCCTATGCTCACCTTTTACGAGCTACCTGGCAAGGAAGGCGGGCTCTGCAAAGGAGCCTGGACCAACACGGGGAAATTGCTGTCATAAAGTCAAAATAATTATAAAGACATTCAGTTGACCTGAGGGGTGATTATGTATCTCAGTTGCCAACTCAAACTGCAAAAGTGTACATCAAATGACGTCATTTGTGTTTGATATCTCTATTGTATTTCTGTTGGTCACTGGAGATAGCAAATATAAAACACGTCATTTGACAGCTGTTTGATGTACACTCATCCACTTTGAGTTGGCAACTGAGATACATAATAAGCACCCTGTTCATAATAACTTCCAAATTTGTCACCTTCATACAAACCCCTCCAATTTGTTATTTATACACTCAAAAGAACATTTTGAATATAAAAAAACATAATGAAATATTTTTCAATAGTTTCGTCTATTAGGCAACGTATCGTTATTTTTGAGAATACAATTTGGAGCTAAGAAAATTGATCACTTAAAAACAGTATATGCAATAATTGGAAAATAGTGTAGTCAAAAATCTTCGTTATTTGCGTAAAAATGACATCCAGTACACAAGTAATGGAATACAGCTAATTAATCCTGTAGTATATGATGTGACTTGTTATCGAATTATAATACGCACTAGATATGTAGTGTATCTTTATAGTTTTAGTGCTAACACATTATGGGACTTAGTGTGTTCGGCTGGTCTTAGGTGACCTGGTTGTCCCTCTGCCTCCCTCTTCGGAGATATGGGCGTGAAGGTTTTATATAGGTAGTTTTAGAAAAACTTACTTCTTAATTCCTACCATCCATTAATTATAGAGTCAGTCTCCCCTAACGTGCAAGCGCGGCCGGTACTGGTTTACATTGTCCAACATTATTTTAAACCAATATTAAAAGCTACTTCAAATACATACACTGTGATTAACCCTAGGTTAGAGGCTAGAGTTAAATATTTCATCCAAGTACGTGCAAACGTCTCCTCATTATTTGTATTCCAATTGAAGCGGTCTTAAAAACACTACTCGAATTTGACGTTGAAGAATAGATAATACTTCTACAAAATGTTATTACGTATCTCACATTTTGGTGTTGACAAATGAAAGCCTTGTATTAGAAGACGTGACAGGTTGTATGGGGCATGACAGCCAACTATTGGGGAGTTTGTAGACAGGTGGCAAATACGTGGATGGAACTTCAGCAATAATTGGAACTTGAATAGTACAATCATTGCTGCGTGGGTGTACTTGGTTGTAACTTCTTGATCTTTGATCGTCATGATGATTAGGGATGTGATAACTTAAATAAATTAGTGAACTAGTAATTTAAATTGTAAGATTATTCCAGTACATATACGCCCAATCTTAAAAACCTATCAACAGATAAAGATAAAGATAGCCTTCTAGAGTTTTGTTCTTAAGACATGATTGTAAATTATTGAAAAATAAAAGCGGTTACTTGGCAACTGATCACCTGGTGAACTGGCACGATTTCTTATCTTAGATAGGTTATTGATATTGGCCGATAGATGAAGTTGCAGATTTCTGCAAGTCCCTCGTGTTGGTCCAAGTCCGCTGAGTAGAATAGGCCATCTATCTCTGCTAGGCAGCTTGTAAAAGGCGAGCACAGGTTAAAATATAGGTCATTACTAACGAGACCACTAGTTACAGAGTACTGTACCCGGGTAGGGATCCGCCGCTTTTTCCATTCCTGCCTCCATAATAACAGCGTTAGGTTTCGGTCTGGAGTCTAGGGGACCCGGTAGACATGCACAATAGACTTAACATCCCGACCACAGGACAGCCACGCACGTGTAACATCTATGGTGCCAAAAGACCATAGCAGTCTCTCACCATAAGGAGAAACGTGCGCTTTTCCGCTTACCTCTTTCATAAAAAAGTCGTCTAGATTAGTAACCAACTGCTGTACCAACCTATTTTACCAACGCTATTTAAATTATGTTAAAGGAGGCATCTTTAAATTAAAAATACCATTTAATTCAATTCAATAAAATACCCCAAACTAATGTCATTTTGATAGATCACATTTGACGCTTCAATGTTAAAAGTAAGTATTGCAGATTTGCTTAATCTTTCCATTTTGAAATACTTTTACAATAATGTCAAAATAATGCATTTTTATGTTTTATTTTGACAAGTATTTACAGAGATTGACATTTGTCAAATGTGACATTTTGAATGAACCCAACATTACGTGTGATTTCAAAGTTCATTCGATGTAGTTTTGGCGCCATCGAAAAAGATGGTCGAAGTTTTTTCATAATTATTGAATTTCGTGTTAATATTGAATGAAATTAGTCAATTTTGGTGGCGTTTTGTACAATTTTGTTCAGTAAAAGTGCACAAATGAAATGATCATAAAGAAATTAGCGTATCGCATATTTTCTCGTTTTCGCCAAATCTCGTTACATGAGCTTGTGTAAAAAGGACACCGCTTTACCCAAGAGCCTGACATGACTTATTGACGACTTACGACTGATGACTAATTAAAATTAATTGAAATTGATATAAATTTTGATGCAAATTTCTACTTGACTTATGG
>NJDC01002888.1:242602-280825 GCA_002245475.1 Calephelis virginiensis | reverse complement strand
TGAGTATTTTTGTCGCCAAGATCCATAATTGCTTTGTATGAAAAAAACAGTATATTGCGGACGTATTTTAGCATACATGGCCCCTTAAGTGCTTGGTTTTGGATATAAGATCCTCACTACACTGCTTCTGTCAATAAGTGTCATTAATGTCATCATTGGTGCACTTGTGCGAATTTTTTTATCGATACTAACAGAGTTTTTTGAATCAAACAAATGCCTACACAAACTTGTTGAACAATTTAATTTATCAATGACACCTCAACACTATTAAAATATATAAAACTCTTTTTAGATAAACGGATAAAGAAGCAGAGAAAGAAAATTTAATAACCATTGAAAAAATCTCTATGACGTTTATCGATATATTTTTAGTCTGTAATATTCATAAGGCTGTATCGGCGAAATTGACATCTGCAAAACATTTCCCGCTAACATTTCCCATTTTCGCGCCTCTTTATTGTTCCAGAATTACGGATTTCGTTACGCCAAATCCTCAATATTCCTGTGAAATGTGTTGAACTTGCGTTATGTTGTTATCATTTGCGTTCTTTTTATACAAAATGTTTGTATAAAAGTATTTGATTAAGTTTACAACACGAAATGGTTTGAAAAATATTATAAGGGTATTAATAATTCATCACTGTTTTTTTTCTACGAATTAAGATATTGACAAATAAAAACGACGGGTTGCACTCCGTGAATGCCGGCAGAAATGAAAACTTGATTATTAACGTTGTGCATTTTTGATATTTTGGAATGCTTAGGAAATAATTTTGCACGAATTGCTTTAATTATGAATATGAAAGTATTGTCATTGATGTGGTGGAATACAATATGAATTTATTGCGCTATCATACACAAACATGACAACACGAACATTCGCGCAAGCGCCCTGCACCGTATTTAGAATTTTCGATCAGGTCAAGTGTTCTGACGCGAGTTTAAGGCTTTTACACATTCCAAAAAAATTCGCGACGCCGGTAAAGAAGTTTTCACTTTAAAAAAGATTCTGAAATGATTTCAGTCTTTTTATTTTATCTTTAGTTTCAAAGCCCTGATGATGCTCTAAAAAGTGAAACCGGTTGGCTAAAGAGTAACGTAAAGTGTTAAATAAAGTGTTAGTGGATAAGTACAAGTGTTTGCTACAAAAAAAAGTGTATAGTTGGTAATAGGCCTTACACCCCAGCCTCACGACAACGCAAACCTAAAACATGGTTTCTATAGATTGCGGTTAACTTTTACCATTGGGGGAGCTGCGTGCTTATTTGCTTTCTCTAGCCATAAAAAAACGAATTGGTATAACTCTAGACTAACAATTCTTAACCAATGAAAACAATGGTTAACAAAAAAATGATTGCACTTAAGAAAGATTTTTAAAAATCTATTAAATTTTCCTCGTGTTGGTCCGGGCCCCTTTGCAGAAAAGACCATCTGCCTTCCTGCCAGGCAGCTCGTAAAAGGTGAGCATAGGCTTACCGTCACTAACATCGTGACATCAGACGAGGTGGTAAAGTTTCGCAGCGACTCACCCGGATTGGTATCACCACATTACCTGTTCCTGCCGCCATAACAGCCGGTAAACTTACTTTTACTCGAGGCCCAACATCCCGGCCTCAGGTTGGCAACGCACCATTAACACCTTTGGTGTCTCTAGGTGGCGTGAATTTCTTACCATCAGGAAATCGGTCTGCTTGTTTGCCTTCCAATATCATAAAAAAATTCGCCCTTTGAAATTTGTATTTTGGTTAATAAATTAAGTGTTAATAATAATTAATTAGAGTGCAGGGCACAGAGACTGTAGACAATACTGTACAGTACTACTATTTAAATTATGTGCTTCGGCTTTACAATTTTTACTCTTTTTACACTTTATACTTTTATTTTTAAATTGACTGACCTAATCTAAATTTAAGCGAAATGATTAACATTTTATTTTAATCTTTAAATTTTTAATTCTTGATTAATCTTTAAAACACATTCGGATTTCCGAAGCTTGACGAATTTCGTCGAAGCGCATAATTTAAATGGTACTACTGTACGATCATGTCTCTTTGTCAGTAGTACCTACATATTGTAAAACAAATTCCCCCAACAGCGTCTGTCTGTTCGAGATTAAATTACGGGATTTCAAGCTTTTATTAATTGATAAAGTGGTTTCGGAAGACAGTTTACGTGTATAATTATTTAAAGTTTTGTTTAGATTGAAATTTTTTGTTGATGGAAATTTAATTCCATTGGGAGCTTTCATCGTAAACGCTGCAAAAATTCCATGAGTAATAACAAAACAATGCATGAAGGCACTGTTTCCCTTTTTTAGCTTAACAAAAAAGTCCGCAACGGTCTATTTTTTTAAAAAAACTAACTTAACCCTTTTCTTAGTTTCAAAATGTAGTAATTACTTTTATCAGATTAATCATTAGCCATCTTAATTATATTTATTATACATTAATAATTGCCTTTTATGCATAATATGAACGCTCTATACTCTAAAGGATTTTCGTTAAACACCCAAAGTATTTGTTTTTAATCTCAACATTAATATTACTAGTGACATTGTAATTGACGCTAAGCAAGGATCCGCAATAAATAAATAAATATTAAGTAGCCCATACCTTTATATACCAATGCCCAATTTGTTTTCTTTTTCCAGTTGCGTAGATTTTGTTTCTTTATATATTTTTTTCGTTTATTGACTAAATTTTAAGTTTATTATTAATTATAAAAAAAAGCATCTTCACGCCCATATCCCCGGAGCGGTAGGCAGAGGCACAACCAGGGCACACACGACTAGCCAAAGACACTAAGTCCCACAATGTGATAGGTGGCAAGCCTATCGCCAACCGGGCATAATTCCAATCCCGAGCAACATATTTTTTAATTATTACATTAATTTTATTCTATTTCCAGAGTGAAATCGGGCCTAATTGCTAGAATTATAAAATAATTTAGATTTCGCTACCCCTTTAAGAAATTAACTCACCGTTCATGTTCATACAAGATAAATTATTGAATAAATATATACAATGGTATTTAACTTGTCTGCAAAGCGGAGCCTTAGGGCTAGGAGAGATTATGTGGCAAGGGCGTCATGTGGGAGCATAATACAAGCTTACATTTCAGAATATTAATGGTCTCAAATATTATAATATTACATAATATATTCTTCAATGTTACTTAAACATATTATATATTTTTATTAGTTTAGCTGTTTGCGTACTCTTCAATTATGTTTAATATTTCGCCTTTTTAATATTGTTATGCGATTAAATCATACTCGTTTTAACGGAAAAAACTATTAAATCAAATATAGAAAGTGGCCTACCAACTATTCATGTTATAATATGTTAATTTTTAGTCAATTGCATGTTTATAATAAACTAGCGTAACTTGGCTTTTACTGCACCGATTTTGATGAAACAAAGCCTATGTCACTCAGGAACAATGTAGCATTCTAAAGGTGAAAAAATCTTTGAAATCGGTCCAGTAGTTTCGGAGCCTATACATTTGAAACAAACAAAAAATCAAACATTTCCTCTTTATAATATTAGTATTGAAGTAAAGATAAAACCTGCTTCTAACTAAGCTAAGAGCTATCTCGCTAACGTCTGATTTCAAATTAAAAAAACGTATTAAAATAGGTCCATCCGACACGACTAGCCGAAGACACTGAGTCCCACAATGTGATAGGTGGCAAGGCTATCGCCAACCGGGCACACATCCAATCCTGAGCAATAATATTTTATTAGATATTGAAAAAACACATTTTATTTTTTGGCCCTATCCGGATATCGAACCCGAAACTTCATGAAGTCAAGTCCAATGCCTGGACCGCTAGACCACAAAGGCGATTAAAAATCAACCCCCAAAATACTATAATGGCAGATGAGTTTGTTTGAAAATTGTAATTGTGCTACGCTGACGAAGTCGCGATTAAACACTAACCCTTACTAATAAAACTTACGCGCCCGTTGATCTGGTGTTCAACTTCACTTATGATAACAATAAAATGAAGTTAAACACCAGATCAAAGGCCGTGTAGGTTTTATTAGTAAGGGGCCTAGTAAACACACTTAAATCCAAATAAAATTATTTAGTTTGAAATTTTCCGCCAAAAAATTTATACGTATTATGGCGTGACAAAACAAGCAAAATAGTGCGTTATGAATGAATTGGACTTACTGGAAGCTAAAACTCCCAAACATATCCAGCTCCACACAACACACACCACTAAACTGTTTTATTAGCATCAACAATACACACACTAGTATAAACTCAACGTACATTTCGCTTCGTAGCCGAATCATCATCTGGAGAATTCGACTGCATACATACTGTAGTAAGTATACATACTGTAAAAACACGTTATCACGCACGCAGTCACGGGCATTGGTTACTAAAGTTATTTCTTGGACCAAATACCCAACCGCACAAATCGAATTCAATTGTACCAATTACGTCACCCGAATCTCTGAACAAATGAGATTTTGCCTCGTTAACCTGATCCTTGAGGGAATTCGGTATTTGTTTCTTGGTAATAGTGTTTTTAAATTAGTACCAGTATATTAGTCAAAATAAGAGCTATGTAAAATATATGGTGTTTCGCTCGGTGACCGCATTGACAGTGAGATCCGAGAAAGAGTGAGATTTTTGTTTTTGTATAAAATTGGTCGTGCGGTTCTTCATTTATCATATTTTTGTAACAAAGGAATTCAATAAATATCTGCCATTTTGTTAATAGGTATTTTTCAGTCAAATTGAAACTTTTTTCAGATGGGGATTGTGCTGTCATATTAAAACTTTTTTAGTTGTTTTTTAGTTTCTTTTTTTATTTTGTTATGTCATTCATGCGGTCATATACGTAGCGAAGCACGTACCGGGCCGCTAGTATCTATACAAATATTTCTATGTATTACACTCGTTGACTTACACCCATAACAAAAGCATATAATTTGCTAACATTGGGGCTAAATTCAATTGGCGTAACTCGTATAGGGATATTTGTTTTTTTATTATGGCGGTAGAAATATTTATAGCGGAATATTTTACTAGGTGGTACATTTTCGCAGCGATGCACCGGATTGGTGCCTACCACCGCCTTACCTATTCCTGCTGCCATAATGTCAGTGCTTGCCGTTGACGTGTTCCGGTCGGGAGGGTAAGGTAGCTGGTAAACTTACTTTTGCTCTAGGCCTAACATCCCGGCCTCAGGATGGCAACGCACCATTACCACCTTTGGTGTCTCTAGGTGGCGTGAATTTCTTACCATCAGGAAATCCGTCCGCTTGTTTGACTTCCAATGTCATAAAAAAAAGCGGAGGATCCATACCTGGGTGAGTTGCTGCACAGCACTCTATCATCACTGAACTATACTCGTAAAGAAAGAAAGTACGAAATTACACAAAAATGCTACCAAAATTTACTAATTATGATCAATATGCGTACGAAATTCAATAATTATGAAAAACTGCGTCCTTTTTTTTCGATTGCCACCTATCACAATGTGATAAGCTTCTTGAATACGGGTGTTAGTGTCTACGGCTAGTCGTCGGTGCCGTTGGACCGTTGCTGGAATTTTCTCAGGGTTGCGAGCGCTAAGATTTTTAATTATATGAGTATTGTTGCTGTCATAAATAGATACATAAGGAAAACATCTCATGATCACTTTCGTGGTATTAAGACCTCATAATCCCGACATCCATCAAACAGCCTTTCTCTCTCATCTTAAATGCCGAAATACTTTACGATGTACAAACACAATGATTGATACGGATATAAGGCAAATTAATAATGAAGACTTTTATGTTATATAGCAAAACTCCTTTCTTTATGATAACCGAGCGTATGAGGATTATTAACGAAAACATAGCTGCACTATAATAGCAACGAAGCATTCGGGCTCCTATCACTTGTTTGAAGTGAGTGAAAAATTTCTTTAGCGGCGTTGCGCACTTTTTTTGAAATGGGTAAAAACTTCTAAACTCGCGTCAGATCGTCATATCGTAAGACGGCGCAGGGCGCTTGTTCGAGATCTAAAATAAAACGTAGATTCATTGCTGTTTTTGTATTGCTTAAATATTCCCAAAGAGTCTATACTCTTTGGGAATATTTAAGCATCCTAGGCTAATCCTATGATTAGCCTAGGATAATACGCCGCAATTTACCTAACATTATATTCTCACAACTCACAAGACAACATGATAGCAGATACGTATAATATCAACAGATATTGTTCTATTAGTTCCATCTTAAAAATAAGCTTTATGTGTAGACGAGCAATGTTCGTTATACAGACAATATGACGACGTTGGTCTTACTTTAGCAAGTTTTTGTCAAGATAAACGCAGGCTATCAACATGAAAATAATATTTGTGCTTAATAATAGTACTTTCATACTGATAATTAAAGCAATTCGTGCAAAATTATTCCCAAACCATTCCAAAGTATCACTTCTGCTGGCACTCCCGGAGTGCAACCAGTCTTTTTCTATAAGAATCTTCACTTTTATACTCCTGAGAGGTAGGCAGAGGCACACCCAAAGCACCCACAACTAGCCGAAGAAACTCCCACAATGTGACAGGTGGTAAGCCTATCGACAACCGGGCACATATCCAAACCTAGGCAAAGTTATTGTTATTAAATTAGAAAATTGAAAACGTACATCTTTTAATTTTTTTGGCCGGGACCCGGGACCTCAAGGAATCAAGTCCGACGCTGGACCGCTAGACCGCTATGCAAATTTATTTAAAAAAGTATATTATAATACCTAAGACGCGTTTAAGAATGGACAAACATACAACATACAACAGTTTCGCTTTCTGTATTCCTACGATTTAAGTAATTTAAAAAACAGCTAGGGGCTACTGAAAATAAGCATTAATTAGTCCGGTGTCGCCATCTGTTTAAATGCTGAGTTTGCTCTCTTTGACAAACAAAAAAATAAAGAAACATTCTATGAAATACTTTTATTTTACATCTTTTAAGTAGGCGCAGTGCTGCCAACTTGAGGCCTGGATGCTAGGCCTCGAGCAAAAGAAAGTTTGCCGGCTACCTTACTCTCCGAACCGGAACACTTCATGACGTTATAATTAAAACCCAAATTAGACCAATCGGTTTAGCCTTTCTCAAGTTTTAGCGAGACTAGCTAAACTAAACTAACAGCGATTGATTTTTATATATCTATATTCTATATATAAATTTATAGTCCATTAGGTGGTGCTTTAAGTGAAGTATTCCTTATTAGGCAATAAACATTTTTTTTGTTTTTATTATTATATTACTATTGTATCTACAAAAATCGCTGTTTTGTTTCGGTCTGTCCGCTAAAATTATAACTACATAAGTACCTAAACTAGAGTTCTTTTGTCAGTCTGAAAGAAAAAATAAATAAAAAAACTGCACTAAGTCATTTCGATCACCGCTATGTAGTAAAACCTTGTGTTGAAAAAATATTTTCAATAGATCCTCTTTGGTAAAACCGATTGCAGCCAGCGGTGGCGTTCTCGCAACACTGCTTATTAACCAGCACAAGAAAAATAACGGAGCCTACTCATTCCTAATAAGAAAAAAATGGAGATATTATAGGGCTTAGACCATTATGACTTATCTCTTGTTTCTCTTTCACAAATAAGTATGTTAAGTTTTGTAAAGTTAAATTCAAACCGACGATTAATTTTGATTTTTATTAAAATGTATTTGTTGTCAATGTTAAGCGGAGTGTACACTCCCTTTCATTACCATAGTGACAGTCCAGCCTCAAGTACACAAATATTGTGAATTTAAATTATACACGCGCCGCGCGTACGTAATATGATTTGCAAATTTAGTGCGTTTCGTTACGCTGTGTCGTTAATTGATTTCGTTAAAGGTTAATCCTGTTAAATTGTTATTAATCAGGTTAAATGTTGTGACCAATATTTTTAAAATAACACAGATTTTGCTATTCGAATAATTATCGTAGGCGCTTGCAATTCCGATGTTACAAGTTTTATTCAAAATACCAAATGCTATGGGCTCCCTTTTAGGGATAGATTTTGTTATCCCTTTTGTCATTTTAGCCGCATTAGAATTGACCATATATTTTTGAAAAAACTGATTTGTATATTTCAAAGACACATTTGTTAATATGTGTATCTAGCGTAATTTAGTCACTGTTTAACAAGCGATACATAATAAATAAATAAAAACTATGTGAGTATGTTAACCTTACGTGGTATTAACCTTTAACCGCCATGGTCTGAAAAATAAGACATACAAAATCTAGCTCGCACCGACTTAAAAATAGAACCAATTTCTCTCTGTTGCTTTTGAAGTGATTGTTTGTATTTTCAATTTTTTTTTTCAATACAAGACTCTCAATAATTGTTTTAACTGACAGTTATAGAGATAGGACTAGGATAGGATTTATTGTACGGTAAGACAGATATCAACAAAATCGTATCGATTTCAAATAATTTTTGTAAGCACTAATTAGTTTAGATTGTTTTTATATGATCGGCGGTTGAGGCATGCTCAAAAAAAATTCTACCGCGGCGGTTAAAAGGTTAAGGCATTAAATGCAATACTCATTGATAAAACAACTTTTTAAATAGGTATACAATTTCGTTACAGAGTGAAATATAACATTACTACCTCAAAACAGTTGACATTTAACATGTGAAGCTATTACAGACGGTAAAAGGAATCGGATATAATTTGACATCTGTTTTATTTACTTTGACATGATATACTCCTGTAATTTATCCCAGCGTCAGTTTCCTGCTCGTTGAGTAATTATGTATGGTTTTTAAGCCCAACTTGACACGACAGGTGTAATTGCACGCCCAAAGGAATACTCGTTGCTACAATTAGGATCTTAAGTACAATTAGTTGACATTGTTCGAGAACATTGTATTATATCACTTCAAATGCGATATATACATTGTATATACAATGAATTTTATATTATTATTTGTTTTTACCGAGGCTTCACTCGTGTTTATATCATGAAAAGTGTAATCTATGTTACTTTTAATACTTACAAAAGTATGTATGCAATGTTTTTCACACACAAACATTGCAAACATACTTGCACAGTTAACAAACAACTTACATTTGCATTTATTATGATAGTAGGGATTAGTACTTAATTATTTTTTTATACAAAATAATTTATTTTTTTAATAAACTAGGATAAAAAAAATTGCAAACAATGTTAAATGAAAACGTTACTTTTAGGACCTAAATGGTGCTATTTTAGTAATCTTGCCTTGCTTTTATTAATGAGCCTAGGAACAATGCGGATAACTGTTTTAATAAAAATAATAATTATTATACTTAATAGAGACTTTCTTAATAGAGAAACGAAAGAATCACTTGTGTTATACCTACTATAGTATAGTATAGTACACTCGTCACTATAGACAACCAAATGTCAAGATGGCGGCTGTCAATCGTCAAATCGAACTACAAGATATTTTGGTCCTTATGCAATAAAAATAAATCAAAAGTTTTGAAAAAAGGTGTGCTATTTGTTATTATTTTGCATGACTGCCAAATTAAGAGAAAACCAACAAATGCTATTTCAAGTGTCATGACAGGATAATTAATAATCCAAAAAGGATTGCCATACCTTGTCTTTTTTTTAAATTTGAAACTCTTGTTTAGTCTCTACTTTCGTTTGCCAAGCTCTAATAATATGTGTTTATTTCCATGAGTATGGTGTTAGAAATATTAAAAATACGTGTACCAATCTCATTCAGAAAACAATAATTTTCACCCATCTGAGAAAAAAGCACGCATTATCATAGTAATAGCATCATAAACTGTTGATCTGTGATATCGTGTCAACCCCCCATAAACCACTGATACGCGAGACCCGCGTTAACTGCCCAGATACACGGCCTCATAAACCATATTGTGTACTCGGCTTTAATTTTTGATTCATAGATAAAATACTGCATTTTCTTCGTGGAATATACTTTTACTTGGCATCACTTGCAGCTTTATAGGTTCTTCCCGAATACTTGAGAATTCAGTACTTGTTTTTGTTCTGCTACTGTTTTGACTAAAAACTCAAAGAGAAAAGATTTGTATCTTTTTCCAAAAAAAAGGAGCTATCGACTCCACTATAAGTTTTTTTGTATGTTAGTACGTGATTATTCGGCCAATAACGAACCGATTTGGATAGTTCTTTTTTGGAAAGGTGAAAAGGTGAAAGGTTTGTTGAAAATGGTTCTGAGGAGGTCCAGTATTAATTTGAAACTGAATCGACATTGGTGTTTGAGTTATCTATACTTACGAATGGTCGCCCATTGGTTCGACTTTTAAATTAAATATTTCGACATTAAATTCGACTATAATCATTTTTAATATCTTGCTGATAAGAACGCCATCTTCATTTCTCAAGACTACTTACTTTGTTTCCAAACTTTTTAGTGCGCCATCTGTGATCTTTTATCGTTATCATCAATATATTTTTTGTGTGTGTCAAATGCATGGTAGTGTGGGTAATGTTTTATTTATTGATTTAATGTACTTTATAAGCATTATTATTGAAAAATATTAGCGTTCTGCACTTCTCCTACATGTATACTATAAGTGTACCAAATTTTATGCTCCTGCGTTCGCGAAATTTTCGTAAAAACGGGTCCAAAGTTTTGCCATCACGTATGTATATAGATAATCACGTATACATATATGTTTAATAAATCTATAGAAGAGTGAATTCTGTACATTGAAAATATTTAAAAAATTGATATCGGCAGGAAAATACTTTATGTTCTGAAGAAGGCAATATTATGATATTTTTTATCCCACTCGCTAAAGGGGTTCCCGTGGGAGGGGATAAAAATCAAAATGTGAATTGGACTATAATTCACTGACGCGTAGTCCGATTCGTTCATTCGTTTTTGTTTTATAGTCGGTATGTACTTCACAAATTGTTTCATTTTTTTTCCAACTCATAAGTTTCGTAGTATAGAAATTACAGATATACATAACACTCAATATTAAATGACCAAATTCGGAATGCAAGCATTTGAACGTCACGCCAGGATTAAATACGCTTTTATTTATTGCCGAGTGGACGAAGTTCGTCGGGTCGGTTAGTACGTGATAATGTTGTTTTTCGCAGTTTCGGTGCACTTAGATTATATTTCCAGGACTTTGTTTAATACTTTTGTATTAAAGCCGTCCAATATTAGCCTAAGCCTTATTCAGAAATAAAGGTAAACTTACAAAAAATAAATTCTTTAAACAGAAAGAAGTCCAAAGATCTATCTTCAATAAATTGAGAGCCATTTTTAGTGTGAGATAGTTGCATGAATGTTATCTAGCCGATATATCACACGGCTTTTGTGAGTTTCGGTTTGGAAGTACCCTAAATAAATATTTTACAGCTTGGATGGTTAGATATTTGGTGAGCTTCTTTATGTTTGCGCAGTTTGTTGATAACACTTGTATTTATCTAAAAAGAGACAACGCGATAGTTTTTCTAGTATTTGCTTGTGGTTTTTAACACGTAAAAAGCTAATACCTTCTCTTTCAACATTTTAATTAAATATATTTAGCTTTTTCATATTTATAGTTGAATCCAATGCCGAGATATTACCTATAACTATCCTGGTTTCGCTTTTGGCGCAATCAAACTTTAAGTAGTAAAACTTATTCAAAATTAAGAGAAAGGGAAAGCGGTAGGATAATTAAGAAATAATAAGTCTACTATCATTGCCTCTGTGGACCTCTGTGGACTTCTTATTTTTTCACTTAAACATAAGTATATTTGGAAGTTTTACGAAGGGAAACTATAGAACAAATTACTGAATCTTTATTAAATCTGTGATCATGTTTAAACAAATAAATACATAAGAACCTCAACAATTACAATCTGCGCTGAATTTACTCTGGTATATGTAAATTGATTGATATAATCGGTAATTTAATATGTAAATACATTTTATTAATTCATACAAAACATTGGACAATGATTCTGATGAACACCGAACACGCGTGATGTTTTGGCCACGATTTCCGTTGTAAAACAAACAAGATGGCGCAGCGCGTGACAGTTTCCCCGCCTAAAGGATTATAATACTCACACTTTTAGTGTCAACTAGTGGAGTTAATATACTTTTTTTGAATATACTTATAATGTTTATTTAAGGAAGCTGCAGCGTTGTAATCGTCATGTGGTCGAACTAAATACTTCTTATTAATACAGTACAGCAGAGGTTCCCAAACTTATTTCATGTAACGCCCACTTTGAAAATCAGTTGTTTTGTAGTGCCCCCCCCCTCGTTTTTTTCTTGTCAATAACCTCAATAACATATTTGTTGCTCCTAGTTTATATACTTAGAACTAAAACCCATTTTTTTATTAAATCCATGAGTGTGAGGTATCTATGGATAGGTCTTCTAAAATGATATTGAGGTTTCTAGCATATTTATTTCTAATCTGAATATTTTGGAGATACACTTCCAGAGTAAAATGTGTACCAAACTGTAACTGATGAAATAAGAGAACTATAAAACTCAAAAATATGTATGATGGGCATTAATTACTAAGTACACTTCCACCGAAAATGTGTTACAAAGAGATCTAGGAAGTAGTTTCTTTAATAGGTACCAATACTTAAAATAGTTGTGCTTAACTATTAAGAGATGAAGCTGAGTAGGGAGTTCAGAAACGCGCAACCGTTTAGCATAACCATTTTAATGTACTGCCTTTAATATTATGAATTTGCATTCCGCGCAATTTACAGAAAATACGTGAACGAATCCAGTCAAGTTTATATATGAAAAATGAAAAGAAGGAATCGAAATTCTAAAGATTATTTGTATTTTGATGATTGCTGCTACGGAACCCTTCATGTCCAACTCGTACCTGACCCGCTTTTATTTTAAATAAAAGAACTAAATTGATTTTCCCTAATCATCCCTAAAATATTAGCTAACATTTATAAAGTTCCACAATAAAACAACTCACATAATTTGTGTTATAAAATAAAGTGCATTATAAAGCTATTTTTATCGCTCAGATTATCCGGAATGGAGAAGTTTTATCGAGTTCTCCAACTTTTCGCGTTTACGATAATTACTTGTATTTTTATCGCTAATCAATTACTTTCAGAAGAAGGATTTACACTACTTTGGGTCCGCATCGTTCCAGTTGCTTAGTCACAATTTTAACACGCATTAACTGTGATTTTTTCGCGGTACTACAAGGGTATAAGGGTACAATACTATAAGGGTATTTTTAGACAAGATAATAAATAAGTAATACTTGAGAATAAGAAATAATTGTTAAATAAATAAATATCCCTGAATAATAGTCGCCTCTGTGGTCTAGCGGTTCGGGTGTTGGACTTGACTGCATGAGGTCCTGGGTTCGAATCCCGGGTCGGCCAACATAAAGAAAATTGGAATTTTCCAATTTTCTAATTAAAAAAAAATGTTGGTCGGGATTGGAAATGTGCCCGGTTGGCGATAGGCTTGCCACCTATGCTATTTAAATGTCTTCTATGCTATTTAAATAATATGTTTATATCAAGAAGAGCTTTTTTCAATCGTTAGGCTAACGACCGCAAAAAAAATCTGTATCGATCGTTGTGAGAATGCTTGCACATGTGAGCTTTCTTTATTCCAAAAGGCTGCTATATCCGAAGCTCAAGGGGCTTAAACATGGCTAGAGCTTATAGGTAAAGTATTGTGGAACCCGTATGTTGAAAGACGGTACACGTTTAACGTAATGAAAATAATTTATGTCTTAATACTTCGAGAGAAATGGAGGTTAAGGTAGAGTATTACTATGATTTATTTATTTATTTATAAATTGAATAATCCCGGGTCGGCCAGCAAAAAGAAAATTGGATTTTTCCAATTTTCTAATAAAAAAAAATGCTGGTCGGGATTGGAAATGTGCCCGGTTGGCGATAGGCTTGCCACCTATCACATTGTAGGACTTAGTGTCTTCGGCTAGTCGTGGGTGCCTTGGTTGTACCTCTGCCTACCCCTTCGGGGATATGGGCGTGAAGATACTTTAACATGGTGAAATAAGGAGTTAAATGGAAGTAAACTAAACAAAAATATGCCTCTTCACTCTTACTTTAAAAACACATATGTGATTTTGAAATTCCCCCGTGTTGGTCCGGGCTCCTTTGCAGAATAAATCATCTGCCTTCCTTGCCAGATATCTCGTAAAAGGCGAGCATAGGCTCTCCGTCACTAACACCGTGACTAGGTGGTAGAGTTTAGCAGCGACTCGACCGGATTGGTACCAATGCCTTACCTATTCCTGCCGCCATAACGTCATGACGTGTTACGGTTTGGAGGGTAAGGTAGCCGGTAAACTTTCTTTTGCTCGAGGCCTAACATCCCGGCCTCAGGTTGGCAACGCACCATTACCACCTTTGGTGTCTCTAGGTGGCGTGAATTTCTTAACATCAGGAAATCCGTCTGCTTGTTTGCCTTCCAATATCATAAAAAAAAATTACACTAATAGTGAATATTATGACCTATTAAAAATACTTACACGCCAACTATTTGGTAAAATAGGATTAGGTACTTAGTTTGGTATATTAGATCCTCATTACCCTGTTTCTGTAAATAAGTGTCATTAATGTTATCATTGGTGCACTTGAGCGATATTTTTTAATCGATACTAGCATAGATTTTTTGAATCAATAAAATATGAGTACATACACAATTTTTTTTAATCTAGGTGGTAGAGCTTCGTAGCGACTGGCCCGGAATGGTACCACCTCCTTACATATTCCTGCCGCTATAACGTCATGACATGTTCCGGTTCGAAGGGTAAGGTAGCCGGTAAACTTTTGCTCGAGGCCTAACACCCCGGCCTCAGGTTGGCAACGCACCATTGCCACCTTTGGTGTCTCTAGGCTGCGTGAATTTCTTACCATCAGGAAGTCCGTCTGCTGGTTTGCCTTCCTATATCATAAAAAAAATATGTCCACCCAGCCAATTACTGAGTGGTAGCTAAAAGATCGTGACCGTTCCAGTGATGGATTACTTTAATAAAGCGTTACATGTGTGTAAACAAAAAGAGCAGTAAATAGCCATGTCAATATTTCAAACAGTACCCTCTGTAATTTGCGTTCGGTCCCTGAACAATTTTTCAATGTTTATCCAAAGTCTGCAACATTTTTACTTTTTAATGTATTTTTTTTTATCAAGACAAGATTGCAATGGATTTTGTAGTATGTAGTATAGATACATATACAAAAAAGTCTCTATTAAATATTGTCCATAAATACTATATATACTATATGTGTGCTAAATGAAATTGTAAATTGACTTATCAGTCACATTTTAAAACAGGTGAACTAATTAAGACTTGCAATTATTTTAAATTCTATTCTTATCTATTTATTTAAGCAAATAAAGCTTTTACTTTGCTTTACCGAAATTCAAAAAATATTAATCCTCTAGCATAACTGCTTATACCTACTATAAAAGTAAGTCAGAGTTAGGTTGCAATCCAAATTTCAACGTTCACGTAAAATTTGTATGTTTTAATCATTTGTATCATTTTTTAATTGCCTCTGTGGTCTAGCGGCCCAAAGCGTTGGACTTGACTGCTTGAGGTCCCGAGTTCGATTCCCGGGTCGAGCGACAAAAAGAAAATTTGGTTTCTCCAATATTCTAATAAAAAAAGGTTGCTTGGGATTGGATATGTGCCCGGTCAGCGATAGGCTTGCCACCTATCACAGTGTAGGTCTTAGTGTCTTTGGCTATCGTGGGTACCCTAGTTGTGCCTCTGCCTCTTCACGGATATGAACATGAGGATACTTAATCATTTACACTGATAACTAAAGCCTTAGGCTTCATAAAAAAATTATTTACTGACCTTTTTTAATCGACTCTAAAAAGAAGGAGGTTCTTAAGCTGAGTGTATGTTTGTTGTTACGCGATTACTCGGCCAAATTTAGATTTTATTTTAGAGAATGGAGATGGAGGTTCAGGTTGAATTCCCGATAGGGTCAGGCATTTTGATGTATATGTTATTATTTGGTTTTGATGGGTCTAGAATTTAACTACATTTTTTTGTAGGTTGGTTGAAGGTAGTATTTTCTATTTCTATATATTTGATTACTACACAAAACACTATAAAGTACTGACTATTTAGTAACTTTGGGGTTATTTTTAAATTGCCTGGAGGTATTATTAACTAGCTATTGCTATTGTTTTGCCACAGTTTGGAACATTTTTTTCGGGATAAAAATGCTATGTATTAATCCAACTTACTTTCGACGTGTGTGCCAATGAAAATCGGTTCAGAAGTTTTTGCGTGAAGGAGTAACAAACAAACGAATATACAAATTTCCGTATTTAGAATACTAGTAGGATTATCCTATGTGTTAATCCAAGTTACTCTCTATGTGTGTCTTCAAATTCATAAAAATCGGTTAAGGAGTTTTTACTTGAAGGAGTAACAAGCAAACATACAAACTTTCGCATTAATAATATTAATAGGACAAAAAAATTATGAATTGAATTTTTTAAATTTTCTTATAAAAATTAGTGCCCGGGATTGGATATGTGTCTGGTTGGCGATAGGCTTGCCACCTATTACATTGTGGGACTTAGTGTCTTCGGCTGATCGTGGGTGCCCTGGTTGGGTGGCCTAACCCTTCGGGAATACGAGCGTGAAGATACTAATAGAATGTCGCAAAAATTACAAATCTTAGTTAACATTTTGTGTAGATCAATATTAAGCTCTTTATAAGGAACTATCAATACCGTCTTTACCATAAGGTCACACGGGGCCAGTGCACCGGGCGCCTATACTCAGAGGGCCCCGAAGGATCGATCATTTCAGTCACATTTAACCTCAATATATTTTAGATGCACCTTGCATTACCTTTTTCTCGTAGCCCTAATTCGGAAGCGTTCAATTTCGCAGCTTAAGAACGACTAAGTAATTTGTCAACAATTACAGAAAGTGACATTCTTCAGAAAATTAAGTTTGAGGATTTAATAGAAGATTTTGCTCAACAGGAATCCAAAAAGAAATTATAAATCTTTCAACTTCAACTTCATCAAGTTTTTGTGTGCCCAAGGGCCCCAGCATATTCTAAGACGGCCCTGGGTACTATCGATACCTATTTAAAACCAGGGCAAACCTGTGAAAAGGAACGCGAACAGTGTAAATTACTTAAAGTTTGAGGCCCAACTTAATGACTTCGACGTCGGAGCCGGGAACGGAAATCTGGTTGGAAATAGTTCGGAATACCTCACTTCCGTATCCGCTAGATTGATGTGGTGTTTATTGGCTACATTGTTTATAACTTGTGGCTTTCTTAGTAATACCACAGGAGAAGTTATAATACTGCTAATACTTACTACTCGTAATGTATTGGTAGATTGGTAAATACTGAGGTGTATAGGTGTATATCTATATGTTTCAAGACATAATCAATAAACAAATAGGCTTGCAGGTAGCAAGCCTATCGCATATAATCGGGGATACCTATCACATTGTGGGACTTTGTGTCTTCGGCTAGTCGCGGGTACCTTCGTTGTGCTTTCGCCTACCGCTTCGGGCCTATGGCCGTGAATATATATTTTTTTTTAACCGTTTTCTTTTGGGATGTTACATCGATGGCAATAAGCTATACATCTATCTAGACCCTTTACATAACTACCAAGTATTACTGTACCAAAAGAAATAAGAGCAAAGGATTACGACCTTACTGTATATCAGAACAAAATATCCAATAGACGATCAATTTGTTAGTAATGCAAATTATCTTTATTTTTCAAAGGAAATTACAGCATAATTTCGTTGTTTGTGTTCCGAAAAAGCTTTTCCCTTTTTATAATTTGAGTTGAATAGCAAATTTCTACAAAAAAGAAATCATAAATGTAAAAATAATAATATAAAAATGAATTTTTAAAGCACAACTATAAATCGTTTATTAATGACCAACACCGCTCAACTTGACCAATGTAAAAAGAAGTAAATACTAACAATGATAAAATGGTACAGTTCCGAGTGTATCATACTGAACGCGAAATTTACCGCGCCGACATCGTAATTATTATTTCTTACGTAATAAGGGACAATCATATACCTATATCAAACTTCAAAAGGTAAGTGGAATTCCAAATTAAAATATAACATAATTTAAAACTATCTTTTTTCTTTTATTACGTCTGGCCTACCAAGAAGCTATGAAACTACTCACAAATTATAAAGTAATATGTGAAACTACTGAAGCTGAACAAAATCTAATGTCATTTATGAATACGGCGCCTAATAACGGCCTCTCTTTCTGAGAGTTTTGTAATGTCAACTAACAAAATAAAAACGAAAGAGAGATCAGTACTTTAGAGCGAATAAGCTAAATTATAATAGCTATACCTTCAATAGTAATATAATTTTGTGTTCAGAACTCTCTTTTGCTGAAATGAGTATTTTCACGCACATATCCCCGAAAAGATTGGCAGAGGCACAACCAGGGCACCCACGACTAGTCGAAGACACTGAGTCCCACAGTGTGCTAGGTGGCAACCCTATCACCAACCGGGCACATATCCAATTCCGACCAACATTTTTTTTTATTAGAAAATTGGAAAAACCAAATTTTCTTTTACTGAATGAACCCGGGACCTCATGAAGTCAATACCTGTACCGCTAGACCACAGACGAGAGGCTGAAATGAAAATGTATTTAATTATTTAATAATTAATTTAATTATTAATTACATCAATAGTGTCAAAAGCGTCTATTTCTATACATTTTAAAACTGTATTCTTTCCAATTCAAATACTAAGTCATAACTTTCTTGAATTTACAAGCCCAGCGCTGTCATTAGCGAAAATATACAAACATTTAACGTGAACCCCGCAACTGGTAATTCTATAAGTAAAATCCCATCTCGTTCTCATTAGGCAGTCATTAGCCGCGGCAAGTGAAATGGAAAAATATCTGAGATGTCCTCCGGAATCTTGCGACCCTTGTTTGTGTATTACAGTTTACATCTCGGAATACCTTTGACTTGGAATTTAATGGAGATTTTTGTAGACTTTGGTGTTGACGTCAAATAATGTTTGCACGATTTGTAATACAAACAGCAGACAATTTTGGACAAGTAGACAAAATAACATTTGTTCGGAAAAACGAAGGGAGAGTATAAAAAAGAGAACAAGTTGAAGATCCGTATATTTATAAAAAAAGATTATCTAACACTTTATTCTTTTGCTCCTGGTGAATTTCCATTTGTAATTATTAACTTAATAATACATTAACACTGTTTCTCTTACTATAAAATATGCCTATTATTATTTTTAGGGTTTTTTTAACTGGAAATAAAATAACATTTGTTCGAAAAAATGTAACAAGGATACAAAAAAGAGACCAAGTCCGAAATCCGTATATTTATAAAAGAATATTTAAATGACGTTCAGAAACAAAGATTATCTAACACTTTATACACTCATTCTTTGTTCTGGTGAATTTCTATTTGTAATTATTAACTTAAGAATACATTAACTCTGTTCCTCTTACTATAAATATACGTATAAAAAAAGTGTCTTCACGCCCATATCCCCGAAGAGGTAGGCAGAGGTACAACCAAGGCACCCACGACTAGCCGAAGACACTAAGTCCCACAATGTGATAGGTGGCAAGCCTATCGCCAACCGGGCACATTTCCAATCCTGACCAACATTTTTTTATTAGAAAATTGGAAAAATCCAATTTTCTTTGATGTTGGCCGACCCGGGATTCGAACCCGGGACCTCATGTAGTCAAGTCCAACACCCGGACCGCTAGACCACAGAGGCGATAAATATACGTGCTATTATTTTTAGGGTTTTTTACCTCGGAAGGAAAAAGCCGAATATAGGATCACTTTGTTATCTGTCTGTCTGTAAAGAAACTAAAGAACGCGTAGAGAAAAGCTAAAATTTATCATGTACTCAGGTCTACTGTCTCTTTGAGCAAAAAATCAAACTTTTGAGCCATAGCAATCAAAAGATACATCCGTTTATCTAAAATGTAAAATTTCCAAACTCGTAAGGAATCAAATTATAGAGGGTACTTCCCTTCCCTACGAGGAAAACCGGATTTCTCAAGTAACAGAATATAATAAAATGTAATAGGTGAACTTTTACTTATATACCTATAGCAGAGGTTCCCAAACTTATTTCATGTAACGCCCACTTTGCAAATCAGTTGTTTTGTAGCGCCCCCCCCCCTCGTTTTTTTCTTGTCAATAACCTCAATAACATATTTGTTGCGCCTAGTTTAAAAAAAAATCATTTTTTTCAAGATTTATACCGCCCCCCTCTAGGCTTCCAGCGCCCACTAGGGGGCGTTATCGCCCACTTTGGGAAAGGCTGACCTATAGGTTTGAACCTTTGGTACACTAGTACAATTCGCACTTGGCCGGTTTTTTTTTTATTTCATAAAATTAATCATTGATTTCGCTTTAACAGCATTTTCAGGGCTATGTATATTTAGCAATAAAAAATATTAGAAAATGTGTATTGTCAATTTTCTAATAAAAATAACGATGCCCAGGATTGGACATACGTGTGCGGTTGGCGATAGGCTTGCCACTTTTCACATTGTGGGACTTAGTGTCTTCGGCCAGTTATGAGTGCTCTGATTATACCTCTGCCTACCTCTTCGGGTATATGGACATTAAGACACACATTATTGTAACTCTAGTTTCAAACTAATTTAGTGGCAGACTAATGTTATATTAATGTCGGTACTCGAAAAAAAACAGTGGTAAACATGCGTGGTGTTAACACATTATTTTTAGCTAGAGTATTAAATAGTGTTGCCCTAATTATGCAATAGGGTCCCAAGCCAAAAATAAGTCTCGCACTTGGATAGAAATGTTTTGTTTCCCTACTGTCAAGGTGCTTGTGATGGATTACTATGGACTATAAAATCCTCGTAAACTTACTCCAGTAATATCGTTTTTAACGTCCGATGAAAAAAAGGAGTGTTCTTATTTTGACATGACTATTTACTGTATTGAAATTGATCATAACTCCTAAACGAATGGACAGAATTCGATGCGAATTTTTTTTAGCAAAGCTGATGTGATCGAGATGGTTATTAAATAACAACGTTACAAATACAACAATGGCTACATTATAAATAATTTTTTCCTAAGTAATTGACTTTTTTAATTTTAGGATTATATTACTTATACGACACAGGTAATTATTGTAATAGAAGTCGACTTTTTGCAATTTTTAAATGAAGAGTGGAAACTTCTGATTTAGGAACTTTCTTCTCAAAAGTTCCAAGTAATATTAGATGACAACCGATAAATTATGTAAAAAGTTGAAAAATATCAATAGACTTCTTTAGCTAAAACCATGTTGACAATAAGAATTTCTCATTTTAATGTTGAAAAGTCGGTGACAGCGGAAAAGTTATCCGAGTGTAATAAATCTTGACGGTGGAACTCGATGCGGGCATCTAATTTAAAGTTGCTGATGCCCGTTGTCAGCCGCTATTAGTCTGTGGCGGGAGATCATTATGTGGTGTTACTTTGTCGATTTTTATCACCCATCAATGCTTAAATGACTTCGAATAATTTCCAACATTTCTTGCTTTTTGAGTTGCTAGACGCGAGAATTGAACCGCAAATCTCGTGTGGTCGACACCAATACCAGCACTTGGCACTTAGCATGACTAAGTAGTATCTACCAACGTCTATTCATGGATATTGCGGCCTAACTTTTCGGGGATATGGGCGTAAATACACTCTACTTTCTTACTTCTTGAATAATTTGGAGTTATTTTAAATCATAATGTCTATTGACCAGTCTACACAATTCTAAACTCTACCATAGGATAAGTAGTAGAAATTGGAATTGGATATGTCATTTTAGGCACAATAGTAATTTAATTCTAAAAAAATCACATATCCGTTAAAATAATTCTAGTCATGTGTTGAAGGGTACCTAAAATGACATATTCTATTTCAATTTCCAATTTGCATAAAATAGAAATTCGGAAGTAACCCTACTGGACACGATCGTTCACGAAGACTAACGAAATAGTTAACAGCAAAAAAATTGCAAAAACAAAAAAATACCACGTCTCGATTTGATAGTTCTTTTTATAACTAACGATTCAGAGATGGTCCCGCATAAGTTTAATCATCATCCTACTCATAGTTTTCAAAAAAGTATCTTCACGCCCATATCCCCGAAGAGGTAGGCAGAGGTACAACCAAGGCACCCACGACTAGCCGAAGACACTAAGTCCCACAATGTGATAGGTGGCAAGCCTATCGCCAACCGGGCACATTTCCAATCCCGACCAACTTTTTTTTTAAATTATAAAATTGAAAAAATCCAATTTTCTTTATGTTGGCCGACCCGGGATTCGAACCCAGGACCTCATGCAGTCAAGTCCAATACCCGGACCGCTAGACCACAGAGGCGATTCATAGTTTTGAGTTATTCTTATTTATAATGACGCATAGTTTTTTTGTTGACTACCTTGATTTCATCATCGGAGAGGAGAAAACACTAATTGAATAATGACCTAATGAATAATGAGACAAACGGTTAAAATAAAACGTTCCTCCATTTGGAGTCGGTTGAAAATAGTTCAGGTTTATCATTTTAGAATTACAATTAATCTAGTAAAAGCTGTTTTATTTCTTTATGAAGACGTAGTTTTAAAATAGGTGTAATGAGAAATCCTTGTGCAAACTGCAACAGCAGACAGACCGACTTTTACACGATTACAACCTAAAGGAAATGAATTATGCTCTAGGCTAGCAAATAAAGCTAGACCTAATTACAAGATAGAGAGCAAGAATGCACACAATAGACTGAGAGCTTTCGTACCTTTCAAGAAACCCGCTTTACGCAAAGCTAGGACTTTACAAGCTTTTAACATGCAACGGAAGCATTTTTTAGCTTTAGGATTTTAAACTTAAATCGTCGCGAATTAATAACATTTTTAATTATTTATACGGGATACTCACGATCTCTTTTTATTTTATTTGTCGATATTTCGGCCTAGTTGCATAGGCCGTGGTCACGACGGGACTGCGGAGGCGAGCTGTAACTTTTGACAGGAGAATCTACTGACATACACAATATCGACAAATAAAATAAAAAGAGATCGTGAGTATCCCGTATAAATAATTAAAAATGTTTTTTAGCTTTACCTAAAACGCTTTAACTGGTTTCGAAATACACACTTGAGTTTAATGACAATTAAATTTTATGATATAGTGGACTTGATGTAATGATGGGGCATATGAATATAAGATATAACATATTATACTTTATATAGGCATCATATGACATAGATCTAGAATTCTCAACATTATCCGACTATGTTTGGGCAGATTTGATGCGCTTTATTCTTTTACACTTCTTAAGTCTGCTGCTAAGGATAATCCTGGAAATGAAAACTATTCACAAAAATATATTTGAATAATTTGTAAGTAAGTCATCATTTAAAATGTCTAAGTCATTAATATTTTAAGGTATTTTATAATAATGACGGTGTGACCGGAGGATAACTGCCAGTACTTTCATGAGTGATCGATAATAAAATAATAAATAATGGATATTTATTTATTATTTTATTATCGATCACTTCGATCACAAGTTACACAAATTGAATCTAACCCCATAGTAAGCATATTATATACTTGTGTAATGGGTGTTATTCAACGATACTAATACATAGAAATACCTAAATAGACATCAGAATAAATTTAATAAACACCCAAACCCGGAAATGCCGACATCTAAATGTTCATCACACAAATGCCTGCCCCCGTCGGGAATCGAACCCGAGCCTTGCGTTTGGTTGTTGTAGTTAGGTGTGTACGCTGCCACTCGACCAAACGAGGCGGTCATAATTTTTAAAAAAATCCAGCTAAGTTGAAAGTAGTCAAATGTTTCAGTATCTCCTACTAAAATTATTAATACTATGTTTCTGCTTTTACAATATTGAATACGGAATGATGAAATACTTAATTAGTATGATGTTTGAAGTGGGTGCTATTGGTAGTGAATAATTAAACTTTACAACCATGTATGTCATGCCCTGGATATATCGAGCCTCAAAATTTATGACTTTTTGTTATATACAACACAAAAATACAAACTTGCCCGAGTTGCCCGACAAACAAAAAATGCTGGTCGTAGAGTGCTGTGCAGCAATCTGCCTGGGTGTTAATGGATATGGATGCCCTACCTACTCTCGCTGCCCTAAGGATAGTACCATGTTCCAATTCGGATGCTAGGAAGTCAGTAGGTATAGAATAATCCAGTGAACAATATACTTTCTTTTTTTTATTTGTTTGTTTTTCGATACTCTCCCGCAAGGGACTTGGCGTGAAGATATATGTATGTACAATATACTCAAAAATAAATAATAAACATCCCCGACTAAGTTACACAAACTGAATCCAACCCCAAAGTAAGCAAATTATATGCTTGTCAAGGGTATTTAGTCAATGATACTTATAGATAGAAATACTTTAATCGATATCAAAATGAAATTTGCTGTTGGTAAGAATACAATGTCGGCTATAGGCTTCTCTGGTGATAGAGTGGTGTGCAGCGACATGCCCAGGTAGCGATCCACGCCTTAACAATTCTTACCTCTCAGGGTCAGGGTCGCCTCTGTGGTCTAGCGGTCCGGGTGTTGGACTTGACTGCATGAGGTCCCGGGTTCGAATCCCGGGTTGGCCAACAAAAATAAAATTGGATTTTTCCAATTTTCTAATAAAAAATGTTGGTCGGGATTGGAAATGTGCCCGGTTGGCGATAGGCTTGCCACCTATCACATTGTGGGACTTAGTGTCTTCGGCTAGTCGTGTGTGCCTTGGTTGTACCTCTGCCTACCTCTTCGGGGATATGGGCGTGAAGATACTACTACTACTACCTCTCAGGGACGACGTTTGGGTATGGCGTGGTTGGGCAACCGCCCAGAGCGCTAAGATGTAAAGGGGGCGTCAGATCCTGTTCTCTATATGTTATTTACCTTTTAGTATGGTTTTGAACAGCATATAGGGGGCGCCGTATTTATTACGCCCAGGGTGCTGCTATTACTAAAACCGCTGTTGTTATAGCTTTAATGACAGTGTTATGTTCCGGTGCGGAGGGCTAGGTGACCGTTAGACTTGTACAATTGGCATAACACCCCGGCCATAGGACAGCAACGCACCTAATACATCTATGGTGTCTATAGACTCTTATCATAACGGAAGCTTGCTTGTTCGCTGTCTTTTGCCTTCAAAAATAGACACCAAAGATGTAAATGGTGGCTTGCAAGGTGACGCTAGGATGTCGAGTTTTTTTTGAATGACTAAATTGTTGCTAACTTCGCGGTTTTCACAACTTCACCGAGGTGTTTGGGCCGAGTAGAGTGCTCAGCCCAATGTCGAGTTGCATATTTACCACCTGTAACACAATATAATTTGCTTACTTTTGTGTTAGATTCAATTTACCACCTGTAACACAATATAATTTGCTTACTTTTGTGTTAGATTCAATTTACCACCCGTAACACAATATAATTTGCTTACTTTTGTGTTAGATTCAATTTACCACCCGTAACACAATATAATTTGCTTACTCTTGTGTTAAATTCCATTTGTACAATTTGTCCAAGGTGCTACCTAGGGAAAATCGTTTCGAATCTCTACCTCTTGTGTTTTGCATCAGGATATCACATGGCCTAGATCGTTCAAGTTGGATCAAATTTCATATAGTGTGCAAATTTCCCCGAATTGGTCCGGGTTCCTTTGCAGAATAGACCATCTGCCTTTCTGCCAGGCACCTCGTAAAAGGCGAGTATAGGCTTAACGTCACTAGCACCGTGACATCCTACTAGGTGGTAGAGTTTCGCATCGACTCGCCCGGATTGGTACCACTGCTTTACCTGTTCCTGACGCCATAACGTCAGTGCTTGCTGTGGACGTGTTTCGGTTCGAAGGATAAGGTAGCCGGTAAGCCTACTTTTGCTCGACGGATGTTAATCCCGGCTTCAGGTTGGCAACGCACCATTACCACGTTTGGTGGCTCGAGACACCGTGAATTTCTTACCACAGGAAATCTGCTTGTTTGCCTTGAAATATCATAAAGAAAATACGATTGGAATCAGTTAGAATAGAATAGAATATATTTTTATTCACATTCACCTTACAAGTGGCACTTGTGGCGAGTCTATATAATACTAAAACTACCACCGGATCGGAACGCGGCCACACACCGAGAAGATCCGGCAAGAAACTCAGCGGGTTGTCTTTTTTTTCCTTATTCTATACATATTTATTAGTATTACATCACATATAATTACAAGTAAGAGATTGGTATGAGAAGCAATTAATACCAAGCACTCTTATCCGACAGATATTCAGCAATGGTATAGTAAACTTTTTATACAATTTCACTTTGACACATTTTTTAAATTTATTGAATGGCAGGTTTTTCATAAAATCGGGAAGTTTATTGTAAAAGTGTAACTTTGGGAGTCCATCTCTGACGAACAACGTGACGAGTTATCTAAGTTAAAGTAAATTAGATACGAGCATATTGCGAAAGTTAGTTAGAATTGAACCATTAGAGTGCAGTTTACTTCGTATTGCAATAGTTTCGCTTGACTTTGCAAACTCAAAGACAGCTTACCACAAAGTCTGAAACTGAGATTTGACCTTGAGAGAAACGAAAGCTATTTTAAATGTGAATTTCATCTGTGACGATGAACTAATTCAGTAGGTTCTCAGAACTGTGTATCTATAGGACATATATACCCGCATTAAGAAAGAAATTTAAAATTTCACCACAGGATTTGAATCCTTAGTAGCTCAAACGGTTAGAGTATTCGTTAGGTTGAGACGAAAGGTTGCAAGTCCAAATCCTGTCTGGGTCGAAATTTGTTTTTGTTTAAAATTTGTAGAAATTTAAATCCTGTGCTAAAATAAAAATACCTTGATATTTGTAAGGATTTCATTTATTTGAAACTCTGTATATTGGTAGTTTTTGAACCCTTCTTAAACCATATTGACATTCTTATACTAAGAACTCACGGAGTGGTTATTAGGCGCGCCCGCGGCGTGCGGCGGTATCGGAACTGCGGTTTTATTTCAAAATTTACAAGACCGGTACTTTGTGCGGTCACAAAGCCGTCGCGGTTGAAATTTTCGGCGCGGGAACCGCAAACAATCGCGGGCGCTGCGGGTGTAAAACGCGTTGTGAAATGTGCTCCTACTTTTTGCATATGAATCTACATTCTACAGAAGCCGCGGGCGCTGGTAAAAACTCCGTGAGTTCTTAGACTTAGGCTTTTCTAAAATTGCGCCAATATAACATTATTGACCGATTTTGAAAGAAATAGGTTATATATTCGACGCCAATATTCTTTACGTATGTTCAGCAACTACTCTGTTATTTGTGTTATGAATTTGATAATTAGTCCTTCATTTTAAAAACGATATTCTAAAGTGGTCCTTAATCACTAATTCATTATCTGATGATGGAACCGCAGGGTAGCCGATGGCAATTGTATGTTTTATTAGACATTTAACTGGACCTTTGACGGCACCTGAAAGATTTTTTTCTTTTTGAGAATTATGCATCCAATCCGTTTTATAAATCTAGTTAAACAAATTCAGCTTTTATTTTCATTTTCATTTGCAAAGCTTACAAATAGATTTTTCTAAGCATACAAATTGTCTCTTTCAATGAAAAATATGAGTTTCATTTTAAAGTTACATTTAAAATATGAATAAATTTGCAGATGCACTTGAGTATTTTCAAGTTCTTTATTTTCATATAACTAAAGAATTTCGCTTTAAAGATTATGGCTTTTTAGATGATAATACCTTTCCTTTTCTCTCGATCTCGACAAAACTCAGAATCAAAATTAAAGTCTGTTCTCGAAGTTTTGACGCCATCGAGAGAAGAGATGGTCGAAGTTTTTACATAATCATTGAATTTCGTGTTTATATTGAGTGAAATTAGTCAATTTTGGTGGCATTTTATATAATTTTGTTCAGAGAAAGTGCACAAATGAAATAATCATGAATAAATTAGCGTATCGTGTATTTCCTCGTTGCCGCCAAATCTCACTATATGAGCTTGAGTAATGTGGCCACCGCTTACCCAAGACGACTTATGACTAATTACAATTAAATACCGATTTTGCTAAATTTGATACAAATATCTACTTGACTAATGGCAAAATGCTAACGCGAATGCCAAAACCTAAAGAAAAAAAGTCTGTTCATTATTCTACTAAAAATTGGTATTCGTTTTCAAAAGTTTAAGAATTGTCATTAAAGTGCTTTTAATTCAAGAGAAAAGTATGCTTTTAGCCTAATGTAGAGGCATAACCTTCCATCAGGTAAATTGTGTGTCATTATGCTAATCTATTACATATAAAAAAGTAAAAACTCAGACATTTTCAAAATATGAAAATCTGTTTTAAAACAACGCATTACCGGTAAACCTCTCTATAGCTAAAAGGTCGGGTAAGTTGTTTTGTTTCAGGCAGAGGTCGCTCAACGTAACCCCACTCGAAGCTCGTGACTCGGAGACAATGGAGAAGGGAACAAAAGCTGGTACACTTACCCGACTTTCAGTTAATTCTAACTCTACCTATATATCTCAAATACCCGCGGTTTTTAATCGATCCATTTTGGACTCTAATTGAATGAATGAACTCTTTATTCTGAACAATCGAAATGACAAACAGAAGGTTTTTTTATTTGTAATCATGTGAATTGATATGTAAGAAAAAAAATATTATTATGTGGCCTACCAAAAAATATGATATAAGACACAAAAGTTATATCTGTTAGAAGCTAAGTGAATACCGTTTCTTTCTTGTAACTTAAACAAAATTTTAAGATGTTAATTTTGAAATTGTGGCACATAATTGAATTTCCATTGATTGATTTTGATATAGATTTAAATATTTATTTTAGACTGTAATGATTGCATGCCATGAAAATTGTGAAATAGGATTGAACTATCATCTCTGTAACATCTCATTGTAACCATTCTATTTCCTGCAATAAATGATGATTATGATTATGATTATGAAGGGATTTATAAATAAGCATTTATTAACAATTCAGCAACATAAATTATTTAAAGACCGCTGCACTCTTTATGGTTAAAAATTGAAAAAGGAGTTAAACTATCAAAAACAATTCAGAAATAGTTAGAAACTAACTCAAAGATAAATATTTAAGTGATTATTTAACCCAGGAACGTGCAAATGGCCCTTATTAAAATGAAACTATTATAACGGGTTAAAACTACGAATCCTTTGTTACTTATATGAGCGCGAAATATATTTACACGTTTTTTCTATTTTATGACAAAACATAGAACGCATTGTAATGAAACTTTGAAATTAAATAGGTTAGGGCTAGGATAAATACATAGTTTATTTTTTATCTATATTATTAACGCGGGAGATTTTAATACCTTCAATACGTCATCAAAGTCGCGGACAACGAATAATAGACAACATATCTACGAATATAATTAAAGCAGAAGTGTCAACAACAACAAGAAATTTAACAATTTAAAAGTAGTAGGACTACAAAAATCGTCTTCGATTTCAATAATTATATCGACAATATCACTAACAACAAAATTAGAGTAGTTTCTTCGATTTTCCTGGAATTTTACTATTAGATCCAGACTTGGAAGCAATGAAACTACTTCGGTAGTACGCTTATTGCTTTTCAAAAGTTTGTTTAAAAGTTAGCTGGGTAGTTATAAATATCTTTTTGAAAGTTTCAGTGTTTCGCGTTGTTAGCACTATTTTTATAGAGTACTAGCTGACCCTGCAGACGTTAATATATTATTAATGTATATATTATTATTAATTCTTGTTGTTCTGCTCTGCTATATTATTAATGTAATTTTAGTAAAAAAAGCTGGTGTTAGTCACTCTTTTCACTTAGGGGTATGAAATATAGATGTTGGACGATTCTCAGACCTACTCAATATGCTCACAAAATTTCATGAGAATTTTTCAAGCAGTTTCGGAAGAGTTCAGTCACGCACACCGTGACACGAGAATTTTATATATTGGACTAGCTGACCCGGCAGACGTTGTTCTGCTATATTTTTAATGTGATTTTAGTAAAAAAAATTCGGGAGAGTCACCCTCATAATTTAGGGGTATGAAAAATAGATGTTGGTCGATTCTTAGAGCTACTCAATATGCTCACAAAATTTCATGAAAATCGGTGGAGCCGTTTCGGAGGAGTTTGAGTTGACATGAGAATTTTATATATTAGATGTTCGTTAGCCCGGACAAACCCGGCTTATTTTGATTATTAATTATTTGTTCAAATCCAGGATGGGTTTAAAAGATAAGAAAAATGGAAAAACTTGGAGGAAACTAGGAAAAACAACATTTTTATTTTTCCCATACAAAGTAAACGGGTGGAACGAAGTTGTCCGCTAGTTTATTATAAAATTAAAATAGAAATACTCTTACAAACAAATTGAAGCCATAGAAAATGCTATAAGCACCTCCGAAAGATTAGAATTACGCACCTACGCTCAATTACCTACATTCTAAGAATATATAGTACTACCAAAGACAATATATATATATTTACTAATCTCTGGTACTACCAAAGACAATATATTTACTAATCTCTGGTACTACTATTTAAATTATGCGCTCTGGCCTTACACTTTTTAGTCCTATTACACTTTAGACTTTTATTTTTAAATTGGCTGACCTAATTTAAATTTAAGCGAAATGATTAATAACAATTCCGGGTCTGGGTGTATATTAAATATATTCTGGTATCTATTTAAGTATTTCTATGTATTAGAATCGTTGACTAACACCCATAACACAAGTATATAATTTGCTTACTTTGGGGTTAGGTTCAATTTGTGTGTCATGTCCATTTATTTATTTATTATTATTTATTAATAATGTGTAATAACAACTCTATATAGATATCTTTAAAATACATTTGGATTTCCGAAGCTTGACGAATATAGCCGAAGCGCATAATTTAAACAGTAGTACTGTTCATCTATACTTATAAAATAGCATGCCCTGACTGACTGATCCATCATCGCCGAGCAAAAACTGGTAGAGTTATAGCCATGGAATTTAGTGGGTCGGATCTTTTTGTTGAGGAGGCACCCTCTAAGGACGAAATTTCGGAAACTCTACCCCAAAGGGGATGAACTAGGGGTTGAAAGTTTGTATGGAGGACTGACATTTTTAAGTTAGAAACATGAAACTTTATTTTTGGGCTACTTATAAAAAATGAGTAGATACGTATTTAAGGTTTCTGGAAATTCTACCCGTAAAGAATGAAATAGGGTTTGAAAGTTTGTATGGAGAACTGACATTTTTTAAGTTAGAAACATGAAACTTTATTTATGGGCTAATTATTAAAAGTGAGTATAGTTTAAGGTTTCTGGAAATTCTACTCCTAAGGGAGTAAAATAGGGATTGCAAGTTTGTATCAAAATCTTTATTAATTAGCTATAATCAGTAAATAAAATGTTAACTGACACGCGAACAAAGCCGCGGGTAACAGCTAGTATTACATACACATATCTTCACGCTAAGTCCCTTGCAGTGTAAGAGATTGGCCATAATATAGCCACAAATACCCATTGTATTGTGTATATTAAGTTATAATATTATTAATGGCGAATGGCGAAAAAACAATGTTTACATGTTAGACATGCCTACCTGTAGCATCATAACTTCTGAACGGATAGACCGATTTCGATGCGATTTTTTTATTGAAAGCTGGCATGGTCGAGATAGTTCTTACCTACATTATATGCAGATTTCGTCGGGGTTATTAAAAGTTTTTTGTTTTTAATGTTATTTAATTTTATTAATTTCTTCTATGATGAATAATTAATAGGCTACAACATACGTCTTTTTTTATTTTTTCCTTAATTCTTAGAAACAAATGACTTCATAAAGCTATTTCCCAGCCTTGAAACATACTCATGATATCGATTACAAAAATCGATATCTCTTGAATTATGAATAGATACTGAATCGAATTAAGTATTTTAAATTACTGAGTACCAGTACAATAAGTACGGCAGCACATCCATCAAGTACAGCACATATATCAAAATCACTATCGATTAATATTCGAATTATCTCGATAGAAAATTAAGATAATTGAAAGTGAATATAACCAAAATATAACATAATGTTGAGGTCCAGCATACGACTGATAATCGACACAATCATTAAACAAACATGTAGATGTATGAAAACAAAACAAAACATACTAGGAACCTACTGTTGCATTTCCATGCATTATATTAGATTATTCAAAAATAATACAGTGTTTTAGTTTACATACATGAAGGCTTCTCCTTAGGTTTCGGTCAGTAAAATTTTTGTGTGCAATAAAATATTGCTTGTCACCTATCACATTGTGGGACTTAGTGTCTTCGGCTAGTCGTGGGTGCCTTGGTTGTACCTCTGCCTACCTCTACGGGGATATGGGCGTGAAGATACTTTCAATAAAATATTAACATAATCTAAAATCTAAAACATGTAACAATAAAATTAAATATTTCCAAACAAAACTTTCATTTAACGTAGCTAAGAACAATCTACATCCCGTTAGCTTTCAATCGAAATCTTCTACAAAATCGGTCCATCCGTTTAAAAGTTATGATTTCACATACAGACAGATACACACACAGAAAGAGACTCTTCAAACTTTTAACACCCTATTTTTCCGGGGTTTAAAAATGAGGCACACTACTCGTATTTTTCACCTATTTAACAAATAATGTATTGTTTATTTTACTAAGTACTTTTAACAGTATTTTATACATGTTTTATCTACTTTTTATCAATAAAAACACTAGAAATATTGCAAATCAAATATATACTTTCTGGTTATGTCTCAAAGATTAAAAAATTTTTAGACTAACCTATTTACATAAACAGGAAAGCTATATTTCTTAAGTAGTTTGTTTTAGTTGTTTGTTTTTCATATACAAGTCAAACTGGCAGGTGTGTTACAACCTGATGGAAAGTGATCACCATTCAGAACAGCTGGAGTATCACAGATGCGTTGCCGACCTTTAAGGAATGAATACGCCCTTTTCTTGAAGGTTGAAAAGTCGTCATTCCTTGGAAATATCGTCGTTCGTAATTGGTACCACAAAAAAGTGTTGGAAGTAAGAAATGCCTTCAGAATCGCTTAGTTGTAGACCGCCAATTTGAATTAATAAATAAAAACACTTTATAAAGATTTTAAATCAAACAGAGTTTTATTTAGGTGCCAAAATTTAAAAAAATTGTAGACTTTTAGCGTATATTATCTTCTATTCCAAAAATGCGCCACCATTTGACGACTGCAATAGTTCAGTAGTCTACTTGTAATGTACAAACAAACATTATCAAATTAAATAAAATATTTTCACGTCCATATCTCCGAAGACGTAGGCAGAGGCACAACCAGGGCACCCACGACTAGCCAAATACTTTAAGTCCCACAATGTGATAGGTGGCAAGCCTATCGTCAACCGGGCACATATCCAATCCCGGGCAACGCAATTATTTTAATTAGAAAATAGAAAATACATATTTTCTTTTTTTTTGCCCGACTCAAGATGTGAACGCCGGACTGCTAGGATAGGCACAAATTCAAATTTCACAACCACAAATTTGAATATCACGATTTTTTATTAGTTTTAACCTGTAACTCACTCTAATGGTTTTAGCGCCATCGAGAGAAATGGTGGTCCATGTTTTTTTCATAATTATCAAATCTCATGTTTATAGTGAGTGAAATTAGTCAATTTTGGTGACATTTTGTACAATTTTGTTCAGTGAAAGTGCACAAATGAAATAATTAGTGTATCGTGTATTTCTTCGTTGCCCCCAAATCTCACTATATGAGCTTGAGTAACGAGGCCACCGCTTTACCCAAGAGCCTGACTTATTGACCCCTTGTGACTAATTATAATTGAATTCCGATTTTGGTAAGTTTGATGCAAATTTCTACTTGACTAATGGCAAAATGTAAACGCGAATGCAAAAACTTAAAGAAAGAAAAAATGCTCTGTGTAATAACTAATCGGACTTAGTATTAATTTGTATTTAGTCACCCAGTCTTGAATACAGTGGAGCTTTTTTACTTTTTAATAGAATGTTTAAAACATTTATAATTTTATTTAGAAATTACTATAATATATAGCATGTACTATATACTGTATTCTGCATTATACTCGAGAATTCAAGGTAACCCATTTTCTATCGACGTCATCCAGTTGCAATTGCAAAAGTATTATCCATTTATCCTTCAATCTAATGGTGGGATAGAAACAGCTTTTATATCCAATAGATTTTTAACTAAAACTAAAGCCGCTCTCAATAATAATTATTACATTGTACACTTGCAGTCTTATTAATAATCTTGGACTAAAGTAGGAGTAAAATTTAGTTGATATTACAGTCTGTGTCACATAATAATTAAAGACTATAATACCAGACTGAACTTTGGAGTACTTTACTTCGTATTTATTAATAAGACATTTGCTGTAAAAGTACTAATTTATAGAAAAATTAATTAATTTTTGTGAGTTTGTTTCAGTGTAAGCCATCTTCAAAAAAGGAGATTATATGTTTTTGAATCCATTTCCTTTTCTAGAATCTATAATTGTTATCGTCGGCACTTGGTGGAATTCCATTGTATACACACTTTTTTGAAGCAAACACTTGTACTTATCCACTATAAACTTTATTTAATACTTTTTGTTACTCTGTAGCCTACCGCTTTCATTTTTTACAGCATCATCAGGGCTTTAAAACTAAACATAAAAAGATTGTTTTAATTTAACGTTCAGTACTTATTTGGTTGTAAATTGTAACTTTATAGTGGTTAAGTACAAGTGTTTCTCCAAAAATTGCATATTTCCTTTTCTATTTAAAAGGGCGTACTTCCGAGGTGTCCCCATTGCTGCGAAATCTGATAATAAATAATAATAATAAATAATAAGCTCAGAGATATTGAGAAAAATTCTTAATTTTTTTGTACTTAGTTGACATACTTATTAAAAGTGAAGTTGTTTATTTTAAGTTTCATTGCGCTTAAATTATTAAAGCTCGTCTTTATTTGAATCCCTTAAAAATATATCGACCATCTACAAAAGAAAAACGTTAACATAAGTTTGTCTGAACTGACTATAAGTATTGGCACTTGGCACTAGCACTGTGACATACATAATCCAGGTCGGAATTTGCAAATACTGGGTGTATTCGATTGCAAATACCCAGTGTGATGCGTAAAGAAAATTGCACCATTGAACAGCGGTATGCGAAATTAAGAAAACAAAAGTCTGTATCAGACAGACCTGCGGCTGACCATACTTCATCAGGTGGAGGTTCGATGCGGTAATAAGGGAGTTCGACTGACCTGTCTTTCTTCTTACTGCTTTCTTCAAGATTTGCACAAGCACACGCGGCGAATTGGTTTAATTTTAAATTTAACTGTTTGAGGTCGTGAGTGGCGTGCACGCTCGATGATATTCAAAACAAAAGCGAATTAAAATTGGCGGCCCCTTACATCCGTGCTTTTGCGCTTCACTTTTTTCCAGGCGTTCGTATCTTCTTTAGCAATCGAACGTAAGGATTTCGGAAGGATAATATTAATAGGGAAAAAAAACAAATACAGCGGTAACACAGTGAATATCAATTGATAATCACTTTCGATATTCACTTCTTACCTGCATTATAAATTGTTCCGGCTTAGTATATTAACTTGAAATCCCAGCCACAGGTGGATAACACATTATTTTTAGTGGTATCTAATGGTGGAGGTTTTTTTAATCACACTGTATATTTGTCTTTTTTGCTTGTATTTTTATTGTTTGTAATCTTAGGCTTTTTTACTAGGTTGCTAATGCTAATGATCTCTCGACGGTAAGAAATATCCGTCACCTATGGACTCTATAGTTGTTATTATTGAATCGCCTCTGTAGTCTAGCGGTCCAGCGTCAGACTTGACTTCTTAAGCTCCCCGGTTCGAACCCCGGGTCCGGCAACAAAAAACAAGAAAATACGTATTTTCATTTTACTTATAAAAAAAACATTGCCCGGGACTGGATTTTGCCCGGTTGGTGATAGACTTGCCACCTATCACCTTGTGGGACTTAGTGTCTTCGGTTAGTTGTGGGTGCTCTGGTTGTGCCTTTGCCTAACTCTTTGGGAATATGGGCGTGAATACACTAGCTGTTGTTGTTGTTATTGGCAAGCTGTTCCACGTCATTCTACCATAGTGATGACGAACTACGCTGGTGAAATAATCACAAAAAACCGATAATGCAACAGAACCTCGTCTAATCCCCCTAAAATTCGGCAAGATTCTAAGGTCCACGGAAAATGGTGGTATTGTAATTGGTATCATAACCTAGTAACCTAAATTATTACCGGTACTAGATTACCGGCGATGTAGTCGTCACTCCATTAAGACTTCTAATAATGAGTAAAAGGTAATTGACATGATTAAAATTTGATATTGTGTTTCCCCTTTTGAAGAAAGCATAGCATTTTAATCAAAATCAAATTACGGGGACAGTAATAATGCGAGGAATTCAACTGGATTCAGATGTGATTATTATTCACCATTTTTATCACAGTAGATACAGCTGGCACCCTTTCTATAACTGGAATAGGCCTTAATGCTGTATTTAAAAAAAGCAATTTTCATTTCAACCACAGTTAGAAATGAAAAAGTAACAGAAGAATAACATTCAGGATTTTCTTAAGATTTTTCTCAATACAGGTATCACCTTACTCATTTTGCCCTCATCTATATATTAATACGTGATGACAAAATTTGGACCCCTTTTTACGAAAATTGCGCTTACTGAGGAGTATAAACTTTGGCACACTTATAGTTTATGTGTAGGAGAAGTGCAGAACGCCAAATATTTTTCAATAATAATGCTTATAAAGTACATTAAATAAATAAATTGCGCTTACGGAGGAGTATAAACTTTGGCACACTTATAGCTCATGTGTAGGAGAAGTGCAGAACGCCAAATATTTTTCAATAATAATGCTTATAAGATAAATTAAATAAATAAATAAAACATTACCCACACTACCATGCATTTGACACACACAAACAAATAAATTAATGATAACTATAAAAGAACATAGATGGCGCACTAAAAAGTTTGGAAACAAAGTAGTTGGTCTTGAAAAATGAAGATGGCGTTCTTATCAACAAGATATTAAAATTATTATGGTCAAATTTTTACGCTAATATTTTTCAATAATTATAAAGTACATTTAATCAATAAATAAAACATTACCCACACTACCATGCATTTGACACACACAAACTATATTGATGTTGACGATAAAAGATCACAGATGGCGCACTAACTATTCAGGAAACAAAGTAGTTGGTCTTTAGAAATGAAGATGGCGTTCTTATCAACAAGATATTAAAATTTGGATATTGAAATATTAAAATGGTCGAATTTTGACCGACTACCGACCACTAGTAAAAAATTATCGCCATTGTAGTTTTCCAATCTGGAGCGCAGGGTATCTAAAAGCTAACTATAAATTTAGAAATGCACCTTAGGTATATGACTTGGATTCAATTAGGAAAATCCGTCAACTTGTTCTTTCAATTTCATAAAAAGCTAACGTTTAAACGCCTCGCAGCGTTTTTTTATTAAATTAATTTTAACACCAGATGGTTTTAATTAGCATTTTTAATTACTTTGTTATTGAGCGTCTTCTAAAGACGTCGCTTACTGTTCGACAACATGTTTCATGTTTAAACTGTTTCTTAGTTAATCTATGGGATTTTTAAAGAATCTTCACGGCCATATAACGAAGAGCTAGGCAGAGGCACAACCAAGGCACCTACGACTAGCCGAAGACACTAAGTCCCACAATGTGATAGGTGGAAAGCCTATCGCCAACCTTGTACATATCCAATCCTGGGGACGTTATTTTTAATATTTAACCTCAAGAAGTCAAGTCAATGTCAAATTGACGCTGGACCGCTAGGCCGCAAAGGCTTATTTAAAATAATATTAGATATAACTCTACCAAATCTGTTTTTTCATGACATCACCGGACATACGATTCACGCCACGCTATTATACGAGGGTGAAACTGAAAGTTCTTAGAAAATCAAAAACTAAGCATTCTAGCAAGTTATTAGTTTTATTATAACTTTTCAAAATAGCGTCCATTTACATCAATACATCG
>NJDC01002888.1:210224-232034 GCA_002245475.1 Calephelis virginiensis | reverse complement strand
TCTCCGGAACAGCTTGTGTCATATACTTTTTTCACAGCGCGAACCTTATGCTAAAACGAGTCCAGCAACATTTTATGTGATTTTTCTTAGAATTTACAGCCTCCTCCTTTTTCAGTCAGTTAAATATAGAGTTTAATAAGATTTTAAACTTAAATCGTCGCGAATTAATAACATTTTATTTTATTTGTCGATATTTCGGCCTAGTTGCATAGGCCGTCGTGACCACGGCCTATGCAACTAGGCCGAAATATCGACAAATAAAATAAAAAGAGATCGTGAGTATCCCGTATAAATAATTAAAAATGTTATAAATATAGAGTTGTTTTCATAGTGTAGGTCTGTGACAGTCATAATACAACGTATTGGAATAATTAACGTAGAGTCTGCAACAGCTTGCTCGCATCAGTGCGTAGTAGTGGTAGCCTTATCTTTTCTTGTCAGCACAACGTCAGCGGACACCATTATCGTGTTCCGATTGTGGAGTAGGTAGCTAGCAGATTAATTACGTAAGAAGCTAAATCAGGTTCGTTTAAACGCGGCATGTATTTTTTACCATCAGGCTATATGTCTGCATATTTGATGTATTCTATCGTCAGTGCCTGGTAAAACTTTAAAAATATTCATATTTTAATTGATGTCATGTTGTTTAGAATTACTTTTACTTGTTTTTGTATCACATTTTATTTTTGAATAACCTTCTTCGCTCTTTATAGCATAATTAGAGTCAAAAATTAACCAACTTGAGTTTTAGTTTTAACAAGAAAAACTAATTTGGTCTAAGTTTAAATAAAAACTAGCTATTTAAATCTAAGTTTTAGCCCTGACGCTGTTGAAAGGGAAATCGATATTCAGATAATAATAAATTATTAGTGACACGTGACAAGTGTTACTTCACCAAATACCGAAGTAAAGTGCTATTTTTAACATTTTCCCTGCAAATATCCCGGTTTCTCTCTTCATAAGAACCCTCTCCTGACAATAACTAATACAACAAAAAAGAGTTAGAAAATTGGTCCATCCGTTTAGGTGCGTTCCGATGATCACGGGAAATGGGATTTCATTTTTGTATATATTATACTACTAGCGGCCCGGTACATACTTCGCTACGTATATGGTGTTTATATGTCCGCATGAATGATATAATACAACAAAACAAAAAAAAACAGAAAAGTTTCAATATGACCGAAAAATACCCATTAACAAAATGATCCGCCATTTATTGAATTCATTTATTACAAAAAATGTGATAAATGAAGAACCGCTCGACCAATTTTATGCAACCTTCACATAAACCATCTACTAAATAGCGCAAACAAAGCCTAAACATTTGGTTTGGATAGGTGAGCCCGTTCATGAGTTATAAAATTACAACGAAAAGTGTCATTCATCTTTATCTAATACTAGCTGTCCCAGTGAACTTCAGTTTGTAACGGAAAAATTTGAATGTTGTTTCTTCTTTTTTCTTAGCTTTTAAACCTTCCCTGGACTTCCACAAATAATTCAAAACCAAAAGTAGCCAAATCGGTTCAGCCGTTCTCAAGTTTTAGCAAGAATAACGAACGGCAATTGATTTTATATAAGTAATAATTTCATATAAGTAATAGAGCTTTCCCAGCAAACTTCGTATCGTTTGACATTAATACTTCGATAGTAGCGCAGTCTGCCGGACCCAATGTGAAACATTCCAAAACCAACTACTACTTACAAATAAAAAAATTAAAAAAACATTTTCTAATGGACCACATTGTGAATCTAAACCATTCTCGAATACCCTTGAACACACACAAAAAGTTTTATCAAAATCGCTCCAGTCGTCTCAGGAGGAGTTCAGTGACAAACACACGAACACAAGAAATTTATATATTAAGATATAGATATACGGTAAGAGGTTATAATTTAGTAACATATAATTTTCACTGTAATATGTGGAATCAATATATTACAACTTTGCGAGTAACAACAGGAACAAGTCAGGGCGACATCAGCATAGTTAACTTTAGAATAAACTGATATTTTATATATATAAAGAAAACCGTGAGTTTTGGCGCCATCGAGAGAAAAGACGGTCGAAGTTTTTTCATAATTATTGAATTTCGTGTTAATATTGAGTGAAATTAGTCAATTTTGGTAGCATTTTGTACAATTTTTTTCAGTGAAAGTGCACAAATGAAATAATCATGAGGAAATTAGCGTATTGTATATTTCCTCGTTGCCGCCAAATCTCATTACATGAGCTTGTGTAAAAAGGCCACCGCTTTACCCAAGAGCCTGACATGACTTACCGTCAGTAAGTTACTAACTTATGACTGATGACTAATTATAATTGATATAAAATTTGATGCAAATTTCTACGTGACTAATGGCAATTTACTAACAAGATTGCCAAAACCTAAAGAAAGATATGAAATGAAATGAAAATCAAATGAAAATTATTTATTTGCGGAATATGTGTGTTAAAAAGTTATGAAGATATTTAAAAATACAACATATTCTACCACATTGTGGTATGCAAATATTTAGTTAATTTTAAGAAGTTACATATTTCTATAAAAATGTACATTTAAATCACAGCCCTTATTTACATTTTAATAAACATTTTATTTATTTATGAACATAAATTTCATAATTTATTATAAATTAATTTAAAGGTAGATTATTTTTTTGTCCTATCTACCGTACACCGAACATTTTTAGCTTCCGAAAAAATTCATCTCGTCACTCTTACTGCCCATAGCCCCGACCTAGTACCCTGTTATTTCTGTATTTTCCCCAAAATCAAAGATTTGATGAGAGGTTTTACTTTTACCAACTCCGAAGAGGCAGTTTTAGCGTTCAATCAGCAAGTAGAAAACATGTCTTCAGATCTGTGGTCCTCCTGTTTTAAAAAATGGTTCGATCGCAATAAAACATTTCAAAATGTAAAGGAGATTATTTCGATAAACATAAACATAACATGTTGGTCAAAACTTGTCGTTTTTTTAAGTTACGCAAAACGTATAGTGTGACCTACGTTTTATGTTTTACATAGCTTCGATTATCTTAATTCACGAGAATAACATCTCGGTATTTCTCTTCTGATAGATTAGTTGAGCTTTGTTAGATTTTTAACCAAAGTAGAAAAGAATTCCTACTTTATGTAAAGAAATGCCTGGTCACGGAATGCAAGTGGGAAGGATGAAGTATGCATTTAGCCAGAGCCTTTCTCTTTACAGCTTAAACAAATTTGCTTTGTTTTTTCACGTGGATGCTTTTAGTTATTTATGATGCTTTAAACCTTTTTTTAATGTATACTAAAAATCTCAAACATTTCGTAATTTTGCTCAGTGATCTTTTATGTTATGTAATTTAAATACAGTCAAACTTCAAATAATGTTATGTTAATAAAGCTCCAACTATTTATATTTGATATTTTCCATCGTCGGCGCTTGGTGAAACTTCCAATTATTCATATTTATAAATGAAGAAACCAAGTGTTTCTTAACGTATCAGTTTTAATTTTTATTTTATAAATAGCTTATCGGTATCGCTTATGACAGCATCAGGGCTAGAACTTAAACTAGCCCTACCTGACTTAGTTCTAGCCCTGTTGATGCTGTCATAAGCGAAACCGGTAGGCTAATTATAAAATCATAAATTAAAAGTGATACGTATAACAGTAAAAGTGTTTCTTCATTTAAAAATATCCAACGGTTTAATTGGGTGCAATGTCGCGATTTGATAATTCTTTTTTCAAAAGATAGCAAATATTTTCGGAATAATCCCACAAATATTTTATCAACATCTGACTAGCAGTTTTTAAGTTAAACTTAATAATACATACATTTTTCACTTATCTGAAAGACCTCGACCGAAAAATTTATATAAAGTATAACTCAAAAACTAATCGTGTTGTCTAGCGGTCCGGCGAAGGATTTCTTAAGGTCCCGGGTTCGACCCCCAGTTCTGCAACAAAACAAAATAGAAAATGTGTGTTTGCAATGTTCTAATAAATATTATGTTGCTCTGGATCGCATATGTGCGCAGCTACCACAATTTGCGACTGCGTGTCTCTTGGCCATCTTGTTTTTTATTTTTAATATAAACAAGAACTTTTTGTATGATTTAGTTTTGATAGATATTTTGTTCAGTTTCTCAGTTTTTTTTCTACTCAGGGTCACTAAATCTTACGCCAGCAAGTCCTAAATGTGCCCTTAAAGAAAATAGTTGTTTACACTTCAAATGTAAAGCTTTTTTGTCTAAAAATTTAATACATAAAGTAACTTCATGCTTCTTTCCTTCTTTGAAAGCATTTACACATCGAGAAAATTCCCTTACACTCGTTAATAGTCCATGTTGCGCATCCTAGCCCCACAGAAAAATTTATTCTTAGAGCTCGAGCCACCAACGTTAATTGGTTATGAATATTTATAAATTAATGGCGTGTCGGGATTTTCGTTGACGTGTTATTGTCCCATTATCTCCGTAACACTTTAATCTTATACTTACTTAGCGGCAAGAGTATGACGCGTGACACAATCATAACCTTAAATCGATTCGGAGTTTTAAAAGAACTTTGTCTTGGGAAATCTAAAGCGTGTAGAAGTCGTCTCTGTGATCTAGCGGTCCAAGTGTTGGACTTGATTGTACGAAGTTCCGGGTTCGATTCCCGGGTTGGCTAACAAAAAAAAACTTTTTTCAATTTTCTAATAAAAAAATATTGCCCGGGATTGGATATGTGCCCGGTTGGCATTAGGTTTGCCACCTATCACATTGTTGGTCTTAGTGTCTTCGACTAGTTGGGGGTGCTCTGGCTGTGCCTCAGCCTAACCCTTCGTATATGATGGATGGATATGGGCGTGAATATACTTACTAGTGGAAGAGTGCAGCAACTTGCCTTGGTAGTTATCCACCGCCTTACCTATTCCTGCCGCTATAATGATTCTGTCATGAGTCTGGAGAGAAGGGTAGCTGGTAGACTTGCACAATTGTTCTTACAGGTCGTCAGCGCACCAATAACGTATATGGTGTCTCAAGGCCACAGGTGTCTTTTACCATCAGGATACCGTTACAGGACATATATATGTGTCCTTGTTCGCTGATCTCTCTCATAAAAAAATCCGATAGTCAAAAAAGTCAAAAGTGTTCGAAACCGGCATGAAACTAACGAACAGCAATTGATTTTTATATAAAGAAAATAGTGACGTCACGAACCCTGCAATGCCCCTAATTATTTAAAACAGTTATTTTTATTGCTGTCTTTAAATACCAATGCGACTTTGCTTGGAACCTGGAACCTCATGTATCTTTTCACAAACATTGCTATTTCACTTTGGTCCATAGAATATTATATACAAAGAAGTATTTACGTCTGTTCGTCACGTTTCGAACTATCAAAAAGAAAACGTATTTCAACTTGACTAGTGGTCGCCCATTGGTCGAAATTCGACCATAATAAATTTTAATATCTTGTTGATAAGAACGCCATCTTCATTTCTCAAGACCAACTACTTTATAGTGCGCCATCTGTGATCTTTTATCGTTATCATTAATATATTTGTTTGTGTGTATCAAATGCATGGTAGCGTGAGTAATGTTTTATTTATTGATGTACTGTATAAGCATTATTATTGAAAAATAATAGCGTTCTGCACTTCTCCTACACGTAAACTATAAGTGTGCCAAATTTTGTGCTCCTGCGTCCGCGCAATGTGCTTAAAAAGGGGTCCAAAGTTTTTGCATCCCGTGAGTAGTTTTGAAGCGTTCAAAAAAGTTGCTACCATTTTAACAAAGTAAAACCTAAAGTTAAGTTCTGGCATTTTCATGGTCTAAATTTTTAATTTATTTTGCTATTGAAATAATTTCTGAAATTTCAGGTAGTAGGTTTCTCCTGTCGGCTCCCTTGGGCATAATAAATATGTTTTGATGAATTTATGTCTGACGTAAAGCGGCTAATAAACGCTCAGTCCCAGAGGGCTAAAATGAGGAAGGACACAGGATTTGACACAAGCGGAAGGGTTAAAAAATATTAAATAAAATATAACAAACGTAATGAATAAATGAAAGCTAGCCGGAAACCGTTGTTGGACTTGATTTCACGAGGTCCGGGTTCGGATTTTGTGCAATTTTCTAATAAAAACAACGTTATCCGGGGTTGGGTATAATGTGACCATTTAGCGATAGCATAGTAATGCTACTTTACCGTGGCGATAGGCTTACTTTGCCACCTATCACATTGTGGTACTTAGAAATATTGTTTATTTTAGTTCTTCGACTAGTCGTAGGTGGTTGACTGCTCGAGGCCCCGAGTCTGATCCGCGGGTCGGTCAACAAAAATAATAGAAAATGAATACTTTTAATTTTCCAATAAAAATAACGTTGCCCAGGATTGGATATGTGCCCGGTTGGCGATAGGCTTGCCACCTATCACTTAATGTCTTCGGCTAGTCATGAGTGCCCTGATTGTGCTTCTGTCTACTGCTTTTCTTATATGGGCGTGAAGATACTTTGTCTTTAGTATTGCTCCCATGAAGATCCCATTTGCAGATTAAGACTTGGTTGCAACTAAACCACCTCGGAGGAGCGCTTTTACTAATAAAAAAATATTCGTAATCGCCTCTGTGGTCTAGCGGTTCAGTTGTTGGACTTGACTGTCTGAGGTCCCGGGTTCGAACCCGGGTCGGGCAAAAAAATAAAAAACTCGCCATTGTTGTCCACCGGTACAAATAGAGAACAGCGGTGGTGGTAGTAATGATTTTTTTTAAAGTTTCTCTCTATATCCCCGCAGAAGGTTTTATAAATAAGGCAGCGAATAAACAAATGGCTCAAAGAAATTGTGGCCTAAAGACATTATAGATGTGTGTTGCCGGTCGGGATATACAAGTCTTTTGTCAACCCTACCATGAATACTGGAATACAACATTGCCAAAAGCTGTCATAAGCGTCAATCCTCAGATGCTACACAAAAAATTACCCCCTGTGATCTGGTTGGTAATGACATATTGAACCTTTTGTTTAACGAACTGGGTGACAGAAGGTCCATTCTACAAAGACCATCAGGAAAATGAATTTAAATTTATGACTAAAGCCAGCTAAATATCCCTGGACAAGTTACTTAAATTGGATCTAATGCTAAAGTAAGCAAATTACATGCTTATATTATGGGTATGAATCAATTCTAACACATATAAATACTTAAATAGATACCAGAATAATTTTAGTAAACACCCAGACCCGGAAATGCAGACATCTAAATGTTCATATCGGGTATCGAACACGAGCCTCGGGGTTAGTTGGTGGAGTTAGGCGTGTACGCTAGCCCCTCGAACAGGGCCGGATTTAGGTAAGGGCAACCGGGGCAAAAGTCCCTGGGCCTCCTCAAACAAGGGACACTACAACATACAAGCCACACTAGAGACTTAAGATTAGAAAACACTAGAAAACATATTTTCTTAGATATTTTTCACTTTTTTACTTTTACTTACAGTACTTTAAACAAACATGATTATATTGTTCTTGAATATTGGCAGCAACTCGACTGAAAAAAATTTTCAAGTTATTTTGGAAAAAATTGGGGGCCAAAGATTTTCACCTCTTTATTGCCCCGATGTCTCCAGACTTCGAAATTCGGCCCTGCCCTCGATCAGCAAAGCGGTCAAAAATAATCCATTATTGCTGTTCCACTCTTGTACAAGATGGTGATATAAGCTAAAATTATAGAACCTACTTCTATTTTAACTATTGATCAGCGGATAATCGATCCTTTGTAGTTGGATTAGAACCACTGATACAGAAATGCCTATAAATAGTCCAACTAGTGGCTATAACGGGTCACGTACTGTAATCGACCTGCGTCACGTGACCTGTATGCATTATGACGTCACGTGACGTAAATGTGTCAAGTTTGACATTTCAATAAAAACGTTAGTAGTTTTGGCGGAATCGCGAATAAAAACGAACACAGTTTTTTCCTAGTTATTGAAGGACGTGGGCCTACATCTTGAGGAAATTAGTAAACTTTGGCGGCATTTTGTATAGATGATATTGTTCAGTTGAAGTACAGAAGCACAATTATTCATGAAGATATTAGTGTATCATATATTTTGTCGACGCCGCCAAATCTCACTCGATAAGCTTAGGTAATGACGCCATTTCTTTACCTAAAATCTTTACATGACTTTCTATTACGACTTCTGACTATTTAATCATTTCAGCTCGATTTTACGAAAGCAGGATATACGAGTACTTGAAAGAAATTAATTAAACTAGGCTAAAGGCAGAATCTTGCGGCCAATGCCAAAAATGAAAAAAAAAAACTTTCCCCGGCCACAAATGATTTACATTCTTCGACAGAGTAAATTTAAACATCCATGAAAAGTTTGTATCAACAAATCTCTGGCATTTTAGATAATGCCTTGTCATAATTCTTTTCTCAACATAACATACAAGTTTGCCGCGTCTTACCCCGTTTACTAAACTTGCAACTCGATGAGATATCAAAATAAGATGAAACCTTTAACCTTCTTTACAAACATTTAAACCTTAACCTTACCCTTAACCTTACATTCATTTAAACCTTTGAGTTACGATTTTTTAAATACTTAGCTGAGATCTTCTATCTGTAAACTATTTTTTAGTTCATTTTCTTATCAGTAGGTCTAGAAGTGGAATTTCGCTATTACTGTGTCAATATCGTATATAAGAATTGGATTGTTTATAAGGATGAATGAATATTTGGATTTTTCTAACTCTTGCAGGTAACAACTACTGAACAGATTTAAGCGAAACACACTTAAACAATCTACATACAACAGAATAACGTATAAACTACAATTTATAAAAAAAATATAAATTGACACGTGAGTAAAGCTTTTCCCGCCTCCGAATAATATACTGACCAAAGAGTATATAAATACTACGTAACAAGAGGCGGGACTTCCATAGATACATAGCAAACCCGAATTTGTATAAAGTTTACTTGAAAAGATATAACCCGTATAATTTGAAAGTAAGTCTAAAGGCATTCAGATATAAGGCAACTAGTGTCATATGATTTAGGCGAATAAAAAACATAGCAAACTTTTTTTTTTATTTTTTTTTATATGAAAGTTGCACTAAACTGATACTGACTGAAAGCTTATAGTACTACAAAAGATTAGACCATAGATATCTCTAACACTAGACAAATAACAGATGCAAACATGTAATTAAGAAACACAAACCAAACTGTCTCATCGATGTAATCTTAACTATGACTAGGATCTGAGACAATTTTGTTAAATATAGCTCAGTAAAATGTAATTGAAAATGTATACTACTTTTTTTAACCCACGAAAGAAAAAGAGGGTTGTAATAAGTTTGAAGGGTCTATGTATTTTCAACGGATGGACCGATGCGGATTTTTTGATTAAAAGCTGATGTGATCATGATGTTTGTTAACTACATTACATAGAGGTCTTGTAGGGAGTTATTGTATTTTTTGATTTTCTTGTTATTTATATTAAAACGTTATTTTCTTTTTACAGTTTGCCTGTCAATAACACTTAATATTAGTGTAATATTCTATTTGAATTATGACATAATATGTGACATTTTTATGTAATAGTAAACAAGCAGGCTTCTTTCCTAATGGTAAAAGAAAGCCATTGTAAAAAAGTGTCCATGCGCCATACATAATTCTGGTACGTCACTATCTTATATCTGGGATCTTAAGCTGAGTGTGCTGGTTTACCGGTTTTCCTGCCAGGATACGGAACAAGACAATGTCGAGCAGTGACAGCGATAAGAATAGTCAAGGCGCGGGCAACAATTCATAAAACCGAAAAATCTTCATGTCACCCTAATACTAATATAATTAAAAAAACGAAAATTTGTAAGAATAGGTGTTTTTTAGTTACTCTTTCATGCAAAAACTGCTAAACTGATTTAGATGAAACTTTACAGAAATATAGTTTATTCATCAGAATAACCATAGAATAATTCATAAAAAAATGTATCTTGGCAAGCGGGTGAAGACGTTATTGGTAGCCATTTAATTATATAAAAATAGCTGAATTATTTTGTTTATTGATATGAATGGCAAGATTGTTGTAAATCTCTTTCTATAAATGTTAGGGGTTTTCACTAAAATGCAAAGGAATCTCAATAAAACCTCTTCAATACTTTAAAATAACACCCGTTTCAGTTCGCTTCAAGAATTTTTAATTAATTTATAGAGTAGTCATTAAAGTTTTAAGTAATTAGAGTGATTTGGGCTCATTCGATTGTTATAAATCGGAAATAGACTTAAAAGGGTTTAGAATTAAAATGGCCGCCGCAAATCTGCATTATCCATTATTATCGCCTCTGTGGTCTAGCGGTTCAGTTGTTGGACTTGACTGCATTATGTCCCGGATTCGAATCCCGGGTCGGGCAACAAAATGAAAATTGGGTTTTTCCAATTTTCTAATAAAAAAATGGTGCTAGGGATATGATATGCGCCCGGTTGGAGATACGCTTGCCACCTGTCACATTGTGGGACTTTAGTATCTTCGGCTAGTCGTGGGTGCCCTGGTTGTGCCTCTGCCAACTCTTTTGGGGATATTGGCGTGAAGATACCTTTTTTTTTAAGATGGATGTTTTAATCTTATTTGGTTCATCAATGGATGTCGCGTTCGCCTTCGCGAATAATGCGTTATCTTAAAACCAATTTGGTTAGTATAAGCTAATCTTAAAAGACAGAAATAGGCTATCGTTAATTTTTTTGTATAACTTTTAAACGGAATCAATTCTATCATACACCATTTTTATGAAACTAACCGTTTGCAGCGCATGCAGATAAAGCTCTCAATAGGAAAAAATCCGTCGATTTAAAAAAAAAAATCATTCGTGCTCCGCTCCTATTGGTCTTAACGTGATGGGATATACTATTTATTATAGAAATATATAGAAAGATTTTTTCAAATCGGACCTGTAGTTTCTGAGTTTAGCTCTTTCAAGCAAACAAATAAACAAACTCTTCAACTTTATAATATTAGAATAGACTAGTATAGATGATAGCATTTTAATATCTTGACATTTGAGATCTGCCTACCAGATAAGAGACTTGGCGTCAATGTGTGTCATTACTCGGCTTATCAATCCAAATTGAAACTAACTTCTCCAGTTGATTTTTGCCGAAGATAATTAAATATAGTTTTCATTCATGGCTCTGTCACTAGATTATATTTTATAAATTATCGATAGTAAAGCTATATAGAGCTGGAGAATTATGTAAATGTCAAAAGACTGGCAAATCTCAACGGGCTTGTGTAAAAGTTTTATAGCTTTTGTTTGATTTTTTTTGCAATGTTGAAAAACATATCGACATAGTATAACAAACGCTTTCCGATGTCTATTTATGTATGCTAAGAGTTTTAAAACTACTTAATCGATTTTGAACAGGTTTTTTCAAAGATAAAGTGATTCAAGAAATTTTATAGGTGTGTTTAAAAATAAAGAAGTTTGTCCATAAGGCGCAGTTGGGATGGGCTGCTAGTTACCTATAAAAGACAAATCTCTTAATGACATTCGCCGAATATTTACAAAAAATTAAGCGAAGTAAAACTGCAAAATACCGATTTCTATTTTAATAGGTAATTTAAGTACACAAATATTAAATATTATCCTCTATTTTACAGCGATTGTATCGTCAGATATAAACTTCAAATGTTAATAATGTATCTCAATCTAATGGATTTCAAGCAATCTAGATAGCTGCGTATCCGGCGGCCTATCCCATACCTAATTGCCATATTTATCCTGTCCACAGATATGTTAATGGCAAGCGATAACATAAAAATGGATCAAAATATCAATCTTGGACAGCAAGTTTTGGATTAGGATTGATTATTAATATTGGCCGTTAATGATATAGGAATCACCTTCAAAGTAAACTCTTTTAAATACAAAGTTTAAAATTGGTTCAGAAATTGGCAAGAAATCGATTACCATCAAAATAAATTGGAGTAGAACAGATGAATTCCACCTTTTTTGTCGATGTCGTTTAAAAAGGTGAATTTTCTAATGCCATACACCACCTACAGACAAAAATTATTAAATCGTTGTAGCTATATGACGACGATTTCGTCTGCAAATGATCTGGTTTTTTAAAATTACTAGATTAGATTATGGGTGTAATTCTGTTGCGCTAATTAACAAGTCTGCTATGACCCTTTTCTAAGGAAGGCGTGGAGGTATCAAGACGAAGTTTATGTCGATTACTCAGATCTACTGTCCCGTAGAGCTACGAAAAAATCAAACTTCTAAAAAAGATACAGCCGCTTATGCCGGAAATTTAAGCAAATATTCGAAACTTGGATGGGAATCAGATTCTGAACTCACGGGAAGTATCCTCCTTCCCATGAACTCAGAATGTTAAAATTTAATACAAATCCACGTCTTATAACACAGAGTAAATATCTTCACGCCCATTTCCCACTGGAACAACCAGAACATCCACGACTAGCCGAAGATAGTAAGTAAGAAGGTACTTATAACGCTAAGTCTTACAAGTCCTACAATGTGATATGTGGCAAGCCTACCGCCAGCCGGGCACATAAAAAATCCCGGGCAATGCTATTATATTGTGTTAAGTTATTACGGGCGAGCGTGGGTAGTATTTTGAGGTACTGGTACTCGAATCAAGTTAATAGTGTAAAGTGGCAGGGCGCATTTTCGGACCCATATAGGTTGGAAAGGGGGTTGAGAATGCGGGGTGGAGGGAGGCTAACATCACCCAGGATTTTCAACTTGTATGTTAACGATCTTTTAGTAAAGCTCAGTAGCATGCGTGTCGGCTGTAGTGTTGGTGGTATTAGTATTAACAACATTAGCTACGCAGACGACATGGTGCTACTAGCCCCATCAGCGGCAGCTATAAGTGAGTTGCTTCACGTGTGTGAGGAATATGCTGCTAATCATGGACTCAAACATAATGTTGACAAGTGTGAATGCATGGTTTTCAAGGCCGTGGGAAGGAGACAAGAACTCACTCCTAACATAAAAATAAACGAAAAAGATATTAAATTCGTAAATAAATTTAAATACCATGGTCATGTTCTCACTAACGGCCTTGAAGATAATGCGGACATCGAAAGAGAATGCAGGGCGCTGGCGATACGTGGCATCATGTTGGCTCGTAGATTTTACCGTTGTAGTAAGGAAGATCCCATTGTTAAAACCTACTGTCAGAACCTCTCAGACCATGGGATCGTTGAGATCCCTGCTGATCTAATTAAACAATATATTTAGGCTGATGTTGGGACTGTCCCGTTTCTGCAGTGTCCAGTTTGCACATAATAGAACAGACGGCTTTGATGCAACAATTAGAAAAAAGATCGCATCTTTAATGCGCAGAATACGGGACAGTGACAATACCATTTTGCGTACGGTGGCTGAGGAGGCTAGTTTTTTAGCTGTCCGACCCGGGGATTGAACCTGGGACCACAAGAAGTCAAGTCCCACGCCTGACCGCTAGACCACAGAGGTGATTTTATAACACCGATAAAACAAACATTGCAAAATCCGTATTTTTTTAATAAAATGTGATGGGTGAACTTTTACTTATATACTTACAGATTAACGAAACCCTGGTTATATCAAAGCTCGACTCTTAAACGAGATTTTTTTCAAAAATTAAAATAACAGTTTACATGAAAATCATGACGATCTACTAGGTCCAAACTTGGTCCCGACTAGGTCCAAAGAAAATATTCTACCCTGAGGATATCGAGGGCAAGTAGCTAGTAACCTAACAAAATATATACACAAATATTTTGATGTCCCGTCGCACTGCTTGGTCTCAGCAGAAATAGGTAAATATATATTGTCTTTGGTCTCAGTAATTGGTTGATGCCAAACGCAAGTAGGTACACCTACGACCGTTCAGCTAAACTGCATTATTTGGTAGACCGCCTCCGCAAGTATGATCCCCGGATGCAGTATAATAATCATATTAATGGGATAACATCCGTAACGGTATGTTCATAACACAATGCATTTAAAGCATCGTAATATTCATGGAATTTAATACTAAAAACTAATTAAATCTTTGTTATTTATTCCCTGACCACAATTGCACGGGTGTTTCGCTTGAGTGTTTCTAAAGGCAAACCTGACTTTGTACAATGCAACTACTGAAAAACTTAACTAAATGCAATCCAGGATAACTCCTGCGTGTCTATTCATTAGTAAAGTGTACATCAAAAAGCTATCAAATGACGTGTTTCATATTTGCTATCTCTATTGTATTTCTGTTAGTCACAGGAGATAGCGCACATAAAACAGGTCATTTGACATTTTGATCTGCAATTTACCCAGTGGTCATCACTAAAAAGATACGGAATCAGCCCCCTGGTCTTTGTTCCACGGCCTATTAATAGTAACCCACCTGCAATACGGGCTGATATAAAAGCTTTAAAAGGAAATTTATAACTTATGCTTAAGAGTACGATAAGAGAAAGATTTAAAGAATTTTTTCTCATTGTAACGTCCCCATGTATTTTATTACATACTTATACATATTCCGCAAATAAATAATTTTCTTTCTTTCTTCCATTCTTTATTTTCTTGGAAAATAATAGTCATCATTTCCTAGCACATTATACAGGTTTGACATTTGTTTGCTTTGGTTTTAAAAATTTTGTACAAAAAGTTTTTAAATGTATTACAAATCTCGACAGACAGATTTAACGACGAAGGTAGTCTTTTTAAATCTTCTTGAGTTTTCAACTTCAATTTTTAAATGTCTTGTTGCAGATGAGGTGCTGCATAGCTGCCCTCTGGGTATCCCTGGCGACGCTGGCGGTGGCGGCTGCTGCAGACGCGCCTCAACAGGCCGCCGCACAGGTACTGCTACCACTCAAACTCATATTACCATCAATATCAACATCATCAACATCAGCCTGAGGACGTCCACTGCGCGACATGGACCTCCGCCAAAGAGTGCCACGAGCCACGGTCACCAGCCTCTTGTATCTAGCGACTCCCCGCGATTTCGATTAGATCATCAGTCCACGGGGTCGTCCAACAACGTTCTTCGTTGCGGGGCCGCCTCTCGAGAACCTTTCTTCTCCAAAGGTTGTCGATTCTGCGAGCAATGTGATCTGCCCATTGCCATTTCAGATTGCTGACTCTGTGGACTATGTCGGTTACTCTCATTCTCTTGCGAATCACCGAATTGCGGATCATATCTCTCAGAGAAACACCGAGCATAGCTCTCTCCATTGCAAGCTGAGCGACTCTGAACTTATTTAAGAGGCCTACAGCAGTGGGCCAATATCTACAGCGTTTCCTTAACTGCCAACACCAAATCAGTATTATGTTAATACTGAGTAACTCCCGAGTCAAACTGCGAATAATAAACTGAAAATTTAAATACTGAAAATTGTACTTCTTAGAACCTGTCAATTAAGACTTCTTAGAAGTGCCAATTTCAAACACGTTCAAACCTTAAACCTTGCCTTCAAATAAGGAAGATCTCAAATCGACTGTTTGTTTTCTTTCGTATATGTTACGGTTTTTCTCGGCAAATTATGAATGGATTTTGATAATTGGTTTTTTATATAAGGTTTTGTTTTTATAAATTCATTTGGTTTTTTAATTTGACGACATAATATTGAAATTAAAGTCTTTTTTTTGCTTACTTACTTGATGAGTTCATATTATTGAATATTTAAAAAAATATATATCAATTATTGTCAGCATGGTTAATGTTTCCACAGGAATATTTTTTCGGGAAAAAATGCAATGTGTTAATCCAAGTTATCCTCGATGTGTGTGCCAAATTTCATGATAATCGGTTCAGCATTTTTACATGAAAGAGTAACAAACAAACGAATATACAAACTTCCGCATTTAGAATATTGGTAAGATTCTATATTAATGCAGAAACAACACTCTAAATTTCTACTCGTATATGTATATCATTACCGTCAAGCATTGCTTCACAATTATTATAAATACCTGTAAAGTATGTAAGTAAAATTCATTTTGATGAGTGGTGCTCCTCCATTTTGCAATTCTAAAAACATAACTTACTATATACCTACCATACCTTCTTATCTGTACCGATTTTTCTAACAGATACTTCTTTGAGCCCATCACGAAGAAATCGCCCTGGAATCCTATCACGAACTCTTAAAGTATTATATTTCCATGTTGCTAAATGTCTGCATATAAATGTAACTTCATGTCATATTTCATAAGGTCATTTTCCGAAGACAGTACTTGAAATAATATTGTTAGAGTTCACGATAAGTCTCGGGATTCCATTGCATTGCATTTATGAAACCTATGGTGTCGCGGATGTCCGTGGACAGCAGCGAACTCTTACCATTAGGCAATCTACCTACATAGTTTTTCTCCTCTTACATAAAAACATTCAAACAAACTTATTATCATCCAAGAAGTCGGTTGTATAATTGTACAATGAAGCATTGTTTTAATCCGTTATTACTGTTGGTGACAGTATATTTGTTAAATCTTATCCTTTTATGATCATCTTCAGTCTGTCGGTGACAGCAGCATTAATCTGTTTTCTTTGTGGATGAACAATGGCTATTTAACTTAAAGACAACGTGATTATGTTTTAATGATTCATCATCATTTTCGTATAGATTCCGATCGTTCGTAACACTTAAGCGACCCTTGGGCCAATGTCCACATCACACATTCTTCGGCATTTTTTGCAAGAGTTCCTCGATTTGGTCCAGGCTCCTTTGCAGAATAAACCATCTGCCTTCCTGACAGGCAGCTCGTAAAAGGCGAGCATAGGTACCGTCACTAACACTGTGACATCTGACTAGGTGGGAGAGTTTCACAGTGACTCGCACGGATTGGTACCACAGCCTTACGTATTCCTGCCGCCATAACGCCATGACGTGTTCCGGTTTGGAAGGTAAGGTAGCCGGTAAACTTACTTTTGCTCGAGGCCTAACATCCCGGCCTTTGGTTGGCAACGCACCATTACCACCTTTGGTATCTTTAGGCGGCGGGAATTTCTTACCATCAGGAAATCCGTCTGCTTGCTTGCCTTCCAATATCATAAAAAAAGAGTTTTTTGTACTGGCCTATTATCAGCGCCTATTGATTTTGGGACGTCTACGCATTTGTAGCCCTCAAGTTAATCGAGATAGCGGCTTAGGCTGCTTTCTTTCTTGCAATTTATCAGTCATGATGCGTGACTGATAAATCATGTAATACTCATACACATGAAGATTGAAAGCTTTGCGCGTTTGCACATCCAGCAGAGCATATTTGCTTCTTCTCTTCCATTTGCTCGACCATCGCCATCTTAAAACAGATATTCATTTTAGGTATTCCTTGTTTATTTAGCAAATTTGATTATAATCACCACATAGTATAAAACAAGGACGCTTTCTCTGTCCCTATGTCCCTTTGTATGCTTAAATCTTTAAAACTACTCATTGGATTTGAACCGGTTTTTTAAATAGATAAAGTGATTGAAGAGGAAAGTTTCAATGTATATTTCATAACCGTGCGAAGCCGGGGCGGGCCGCTAGTTCATTATAATTTGATATGACGTATACCCAAGATAACCATTTTTTTGCACCAAACGGGACTTATTTTTTCGTCATTTAACAAGTCAAATGATCATGTGTACGATAGTATATTATATTTATTGTATCAATACAAAGCATATCCACATGTACCTAACAGTTGCACTTTAGATATTTGCAGTATTACTACGGATTACACAAGCTTCTGCAACTTTTGTACTATTTTAAAAAACGAGACATTTTTTGTCGAGGGATCTTTAAAAACACCAAGCAGAAAAACAAAAAACGGGACAGTCCCTTTTAAAAAAGGGACGTCTGGTCACGTTGTGTATACCATTATTAGTTTGTTACATTTACAATAAACCTCTTTGTGCCAATCGTCACCGCGTGCTCTATTGTTTCTTTAGCACAAAGGTAATTGTAAAGAACATTGTTTCAATTAACAGTCAGTACAAGAAAATACAGCTCCTTCAGCACTACTTATTTAATATAAAAACTGAAACTGCAAAGGAACTTTTTGATAAACCTTATAATTTTTGGTGGTTATTATACCTAATGTGTACTTCCACTTAAACCTTTGTCTTAATTTGAAACGAAAAAAAAGATTCACGATCTTGTTCATTTATTTTTATTTAACATACATTTTTTGAATTTTTACCTACTGAAACTACCCGACGAAACCAACATTCTAAGAACCGTCTCGAAGTCTTCAGCTTTCAAACGAAAACGATAAAAGCATTGAAATCGGTCCTTCTGTTTAAAATTGTTGATGTCAAACTTATGTCACCCCTAGTTTTCCATCAGGATAAAAAGGTTGTCTGGTATAAATTGCTTTGCTTGGCGATAAGCGGTCTCTTGTGTCCTACAAACTTAAGAATGTGTGCTGTTGATAACACTTTTTATATTTACTTTTTTTGTTAGTTTGATTGTGTTCACTCATTCACTAATAGCTCAGAATTTTGAAGAATCTATCAGATGTCAAAAGTAAAGCCTATTCATAAACTACTCTGTTAAGAAAGTACCAGACTAGAAAACAAACTATTTTGTTATTCATTAAAATTTGTATCTTCACGCCCATATCCCCGAAGAGGTACGCAGAGGTACAACCAAGGCACCCACGACTAGCCGAAGACACTTAGTCCCACAATGTGATAGGTGGCAAGCCTATCGCCAACCGGGCACATTTCCAATCCCGACCAACATTTTTTTTTATTAGAAAATTGGAAAAATCCAATTTTCTTTGTGTTGGCCGACCCGGGATTCGAACCCGGGACCTCATGCAGTCAAGTCCAACACCCGGACCGCTAGACCACAGAGACAATTTGTTTGATCACCTTCAAAGCACGCTTCTTTACAAACTATATTTTAACGCCAACGACCGATTGAAAACTGGTGTCACGAGATGGTAATTTAAGTTTAGGAAAAAGAAAGATCCCGGCTGGAGCTGATAGAGAGAATATGGTGGTTGCTCAATGTTAAGTAGTTGGGCAAAAATTCTTTCACAATTATGGTCTTCTGCGAAAGCCCATTATCGTGAGAAATCCAAGATGTTTCTTTCCACAAATCTGGCCTTTGCTCCGAAATTGCTCTCTTAAATGCAGCATAACGCTCAAATGTAAAATTAAGGAATTTATTTACCGTTTATTTACCAAGAATGCCGACTGCACAACACCGCAATTTTTTTAAATTTTGAACGAGTTTGATGTGTTTTTTTCGGTTTCGGTTTAGTTGGAAGGTGCCACTCCGAAGCTTGTTGACCAGTTTGCATGTCAAACTCTTTAATCCACGTCCCGTCAACAGTGACAATGCGTTTCATGAATGTTGGGTTGGTATTGACTCTCATGCGATTAAGTTTTTGAAGAAAATTCAGCTTTTAAGGGGACTATTTAAGCGGCAAAATGTTTTTTACCCAAATATTTTGTAATATTGATACAGATCGACTAGTGGGATTCGAAAAATTCGGCGGCTATCTCTTTCAAAGTTAAATGAAGATTTTCAGTCCCTATTTTCTTCTCTTTTGAGATTTGGCGATGCAAAATTTAAGGCAAACTCTTTGTTCGATGTTTTTATCCATTGTAAAATTCGCAGTACGCACTAAATATGATGTACTTAACTAAAAACAGCAATGTAATAGATGCAACCCAAACTACACGCCAAAATGGAAAACAGTTGTGCCAATCTAACATTAAAAAAATGAACTTGGAACTATAGATAAACAACCAATTCCCAACGCGTTTTTGACTGAATGTAGGTATATGATGAATATATTATCTATATATTAATACGTGATGCCAAAACTTTGGACCCCTACAACGAAAATAGCGTGGACGCACGAGCATAATATTTAGCACACTTGTAGTTTATGTGTAGGAGAAGTGCAGAACGCTAATATTTTTCAATAATAATGCTTATAAAGTACATAAAATCAATAAATAAAACATTACCCACGCTACCATTTTTTTGAATGACTAAATTGTTGCTAATCTCGCGATTTTTTGCAACTTCACCGAGCTTTATTACCCACGCTACCACGCATTTGACACACACAAACAAGTGTATTGATGATAACGATAAAAAATCACAGATGGCGCATTTAAAAGTTTGGAAACAAAGTAGTTGGTCTTGCGAAATGAAGATGGCGTTCTTATCAACAAGATGTTAAAATTTATTATGGTCGAATTTCGACCAATGGGCGACCAATAGTATATTTTACTAGATATGGTGTTGTTTGAGATTAATGCTTTTTGTTTATTTTAGGATTATGTTACACAGTTTGTAATCCGGCAGTAAATTTTTAAAAAGATTTTTAACCAAAAAATATTATACTTTTTCGCACTTATAAACTTCATCATAAGCTCAAAGAATGCAAAACTTTTTTAATATTGAGCCAGAAGCATGCAAAAACTTGAAAGTTGAACTTGCGAGCTGTCTATCCTTGAACTTAATACCTCTTTGTGGGATGTCTTCTTAATGCTTTTGACTTTGATGCTCTGTACCTATCTAAAGTCTTTGAGTTTTTGTTGGAAATTTCATGCATATTAAACTTACATAACATTAAAAAAGTCTTAAAAGAACTTTGAAGGACCTGGACAACTACCAAATACATATAATTTAAAACATCCATTCCATGTGATGGAGAAAATACTAGACTAGAATACTTCAGGCGCCAGCCCCACACAAATTTTTCATAAATAAGAAAATAGTCGAGAGGCTAGCGTCCACGCTTGACTACACTGACCAACGGGTCACACGGGTACAACTGACGGGTTTGATTCCCGCCCGGGGTAGGCATTTGTGTGATGAATATTTAAATGTCTGCATTTCCGGGTCTGGGTGTTTATTAAATTTATTCTGGAACTATTTAAGTACTTTTATGTATTAGTATCGTTGACTAACACCCATATTTGCTTACTTTGTGGTTAGATTCAATTTGCGTAACTTGTACAGGAATATTTATTTATCTTTTCGTTAAGCTCAGCCATTGTTAAAAAGAAAAGTAATGAAAATGGAGTTTTGGCGCCATCGAGAGAAAAGATGGTCGAAGTTTTTTCATAATTATTGAATTTCGTGTTGATATTGAGTGAAATTAGTCAATTTTGGTGGTATTTTGTACAATTTTGTTCAGTGAAAGTGCACAAACGAAATACTCATGAAGAAATTAGCGTATCGTGTATTTCCTCGTTGCCGCCAAATCTCATTACATGAGCTTGAGTAATGAGGCCGCTGCTTTACCCAAGAGCTTGACATGACTTACTGACGACTTATGACTGATGACTAATTATAATTGATTAAAATTTATATAAAATTTGAATCAAATTTCTACTTGACGAATGGCAAAATACTAAAGTGAAGGCCAAAACCTAAACAAAGAAGAAGTAATGAAATTCTAATAAATATTTATTTTTTGGGGTTTCAATTCCCAACGGAAAAAGATGGGTTTTATAAGTTTAGCGTATGTGTGTGTGTGTCCGTGGCCTGACAACTTTTGAACGAATGGTTCGATTTCGATGCGGAATTTTTGTTTGACAACTGACAAGATCGAAGTTTCTTTTAATTGTAAGAAAAGAAGGTCTTCAGATTGTAAGAAACAGCCGCGGTCTATCCATACCATAGATGTTATAACTTATAGGTACGTCGCTGTCCTGAGGCCGGGGCGTTGGGCCAATTATGCAAGTCTACCGGCTATCCTACCCTCTAGACCAGCCTTTCCCAAAGTGGGCGATAACGCCCCCTTGTGGGCGCTGGAAGCCTAGAGGGGGGCGGTATAAATCTTGAAAAAAATGTTTTTTTTTAAACT
>NJDC01002888.1:190771-210007 GCA_002245475.1 Calephelis virginiensis | reverse complement strand
ACTTTTGAACGAATGGTTCGATTTCGATGCGGAATTTTTGTTTGACAACTGACAAGATCGAAGTTTCTTTTAATTGTAAGAAAAGAAGGTCTTCAGATTGTAAGAAACAGTCGCTGTCCTGTGGCCGGGGCGTTGGGCCAATTATGCAAGTCTACCGGCTATCCTACCCTCTAGACCAGTCTTTCCCAAAGTGGGCGATAACGCCCCCTTGTGGGCGCTGGAAGCCTAGAGGGGGGCGGTATAAAACTTGAAAAAAATGTTTTTTTTTAAACTAGGCGCAACAAATATGTTATTGAGGTTATTGACAAGAAAAAAACGAGGGGGGGGGGCGCTACAAAACAACTGATTTTCAAAGTGGGCGTTACATGAAATAAGTGTGGGAACCTCTGCTCTAGACCGTAACATGACAGTCACAATAGCGGGCGGAAATAGGTTAAGCGGTCAATCCCTACCCAGACAAGTTGTTGCTCAGCATTCTTATGTTATGGTGACAGGCAGACTGACTTATTGGCTAACTGTGTGACTGACGAACTGACTGACACACACATACAAAGACTTAAAAATATACTTTGCAGATGATTACATGTTTGTATTTTCTGTCTTATTATATTTTAACTGTACATAACACAAATGATTAATTAGAACGCGCTTAATTCCTGTTTACAAATCCCCAGTCAACCTTTGTATTAACAGAGCCTGGAAAACGCTGGTACCACTAACATTAGTCGCAATAATTACTTATTAAGTATTAATGAATGACACAAATTGTGCTCAATTTAATTTGTTTAAATATGTATTCACGTCAAGGGATTTAAAGAGTAGGCAGAGACACAAACAGGGCACCCACGACTAGCAAAAGACACTACGTCCCATTATGTTATAGGTGGCAAGCCTATGGCCAAGCGGGCACATATCCAATCCCGGGCAGCGTCATTTTTATTAGGAAATTGAAAAAGATAAATTTACTATCTGTTGCCCAACGCGGTGATCGAACCTGGAACCTCAAGAAGTCAAATCCGACGTCGGACTGCTAGACCACAGAGGCAAACCAAGAATTTAGAATCTAGGGGAGAGTTTCAATATATTTTTTAATAAAGTGAATTTGAGAGTTAACAAAATTTTCAATCTTTAATAATATGAAAACAATGGCAAGAATATACTATCTAGAACACTGCTTTATGTCGTTCTTATCAAAATTTTAGAGTATCTTCACGACCCTATTCCCGGAGCAGTAGGCGCGGATACTACGAAGGCACCTACAACTAGTCGAAGACATTGTCCCATAGTATAATAGGTGGCAAAACTATCACTAACCGAACATTTATCCACTCCTGGACATTGTCCTTTTTATTAAAATACTAGCGTCTGACCTGGCTTTGCTCGGGTATTAAGTATATGTATACCTAAACCTTCCTCTTAAATCACTTTATCTATTAAAAAAACCGCATCAAAATCCGATGCGTAGTTTTAAAGTTTTAAGCATACAAATGGATATAGGGACATAGGGACACAGAAATCGACTTTGTGTTATACTATGTAGTGATGAAGAAAACACATGTTTTCGTTATGTGACCCAATAATCAAACCTTCCCCTCATGAAGTCACGTCTAACACACACCACTGTACCACAGAGGCGATTGAATTTTAGAATCCATTATTTAACTTCTAAAATAAAATTAACTTTACAGTTTATTTGAATATTTAAACAAATTTAATTGAATAATAAGAAAGTTAAAATCAATTTACTCTTACATCACTGTAACTGGAGTTGTGTTTAACTTAGATCAACTTCAAAGCTATGTTAATGCTTAATCTCGACAAGCGCAGATCTGAAACAAAGGACATTTTATAATAGAGCTGAAATCAAATTGATTTAAAAAAAAAAGATTTAGAAAGATCAATAATTGAAGTATACAATACTAGTGATCTACTAGAGACACAATAATATAAGCGCAGTAAAACCGGAACAAAAATAACTACGTTAGAAAAACCGACTTCAAAACTAAAAAGTAAAATTTTTTTTTATGATATTGAAAGGCAAACTAGCAGACGGATTTCCTGATGGTAAGAAATTCACGCCGCCTAGAGACACCAAAGGTGGTAATGGTGCGTTGCCAACCTGAGGCCGGGATGGTAGGCCTAGAGCAAAAGTAAGTTTACCGGCTACCTTACCCTCCTGACCGGAGCACGTCAACGGCAAGCACTGACGTTATGGCGACAGGAATAGATAAGGCAGTGGTACCGATCTGCGCGAGTTGCTGCAAAACTCTACCACCTAGTAGGATGTCACGGTGTTAGTGACGGTAAGCCTATGCTCGCCTTTTACGACCTGCCTGTCAGGAAAGCAGATGGTCTATTCTACAAAGGAGCCCAGACCAACACGGGGAATATTAATTTTATAATACCTATTATTTACTAGAGAAATAGATTTGAAGTCGGGGCCGAGCGTTAAACTAATAATTATATTATAAGTAAGTATTAAATTGGCTTGGCACAGACTTCAAACCTTTCTTATTTTCTACTTTTAGTTTTGAAGTCGGTTTATAAGCAATCGAATGTATAAGGAAACTTGTACTGATTAGTCAGTCGGCAATAATCCTTAGATTTTTCCTCAATAAAAGCAATGCAATCGGAACTCCTCTAGACCTAATGTATTGGAAATGGTCATAAAGATAGATTAATACCCTTGGATTATTTATTAATTATTACGTAATATGGCTGTTATAACTAATGTTTGAATGATTTTGTTGTTTTCATACTACATTACTATTATGTTTTAAACCGACTCCAAAAATTGAGGAGGTTCTCAATTAGAATGTATGTTTTTGTATGTTTGTAACACAATCGCTCGGCGAAAAGTAAACCGATTTTGGTGTTTCGTTTTAGAAAGATAGGTCAAAATTCCGAGATGGCCCCATATCAGTTTTATTACGATTCGACTAGATGTTTTTGAGTTGTGATTAATGATGTATAACTTAAAAGGTACTGATAGAATGGTGATAAAATTTATATTAGACCAATTCGGAATCATTTGCTATCTTTCGAAAACAGTAAGTCAATAAGTATCTTCACGCCCATATACCCGAAGAGGTAGGTTGAGCGGTACAACTAAGGCACCCACGACTAACCGAAGACACTCAGTCCCACAGTGGGATAGGTGGCAAGCCTAACGCCAACCGGACACATATCCAATCCCGCGCAACGTTATTTTTATAACAAACTTGAAAAACACATTTTCTATTATTTCTTTGTTGTCCGACAAAGGGATCGAACCTTGGACCTTAAGAAATCAAGTCCGCTAGACCACACAGGCGAGATAGTCAAACATATAATGTCTTCCTTTTTTCGAAGTCATTTAAAAATATACACACGTCGAATAGGAAACCTCCTGTTTTTGTCGGTTGATATTGTTTCAAACTTTATCGTAACTAAATAACTAATGGCACAAAGCTAAAATATTATTTCATTATGTACTCAAAGCTTATGCTAAATCTTGTACCTGTAGTACAACGAAATACATGATAAGCAAATCAGTAAAGTTGTTCTCAGTAATTTTATTTTGATAAACCCTAGATACTCTTTTTTTTATTTATTTATTTATAATATTGGAAGGCAAACAAGCAGACGGATTTCCTGGTGGTAAAAAATCAACGCCGCCTAGTGACACCAAAGGTGGTAATGGTGCGTTGCCATCCTGAGGCCGGGATGGTAGGCCTCGAGCAAAAGTAAGTTTACCGGCTACCTTACCCTCCAAACCAGAACACGTCATGACGTTATGGCGGCAGAAATAGATAAGGCTGTGGTACCAATCCTGGTGTGTCGCTGCGAAACTCTACCACTTAGTCAGATGTCACGGTGTTAGTGACGGTTAGCCAATGCTCGCGTTTTACGAACTGCCTGACAGGAAGGCAGATGGTCTATTCTGCGAAGGAGCCCGGACCAACACGGTTAAAAGAAATTGTAATAAAATTCAGTTTATTGTGACGAAAAACTACGTATTAGTAACTTAAAACTGACTAAAAGACTGTCTTTTACTTAGATAAAGTAAAACTAAAGTACTTTCACGCCCATATCCTCGAACAGGTAGGCAGGAGCACATCCAGGCCACCTACGACTAGCTGAAGACACTAAGTCCTACACTGTGATAGGTGGCAAGTTTATCACCAACCGGGCACATATCCAATTACGGGATGCGTTTAAACTTTTAATTAAATATAAAAATTCGCTTTTTTGTTGCCCGAACCGGAGATCAAACCTGGGACCTCAAGAAGTCAACTATTTAACATTGATTTCCTCAAAATTGATATAATCGAAGGTAGATAAAAAAATACTTTAAGCGCAACTGTCTAAAGCTAAATGCTAATTGAAAAGTGGGATAAAACAACAAGGGGTACAGTTTCTTTCGTTTTTATGAACACTAAGTAATTTCATATATGTATACGAGTATATATATTTATGACTAACGGCCAATATTAATAATCAATCCTAATCCAAAACTTGCTGTCCAAGATTGATATTTTGATCCATTTTTATGTTATCGCTTGCCAATAACATATCTGTGGACAGGATAAATATGGCAATTTTGTATACGATAGGCCGGCGGATACGCAGCTATCTAGATTGCTTGAAATCCATCTTTAGTCATACATTATTAACATTGGCCGTTAGTGAATATTTCTAAGCAGCAGATAAAATCACACATTTTGTTTTACGCTCCGTCTTTTACAACATGTCAGCATCACGTTACCCGTCACAAAATAATTGTTAATGAAATAACTCAATAATTTTTCAATAATAAAAGATAATTTCTTTCATTCTCTCTTTTATTTTCCAAGTCCCAGTTTCCCGACGGGGACATGCGTCTGTATGATATCTGTATTTCCAGGTCTGAGTAATTATTAAATTAATATTGGTGTCTATTCAAGTATCAACTCAAATCTAGTATTTGTAGTCAATTAACATTTGATCTATCATTAAGTCAAATTTCGTACAGAAAATATTGACTTATACTTATACTATATATAATTTAAACAAGTTTTAATATTTTAATAGATAATTTAAAAAAAACAATTTTAATTCGCCTCTGCGGTCTAGCGGTTCAGTTGTTGGACTTGACTGCATGAGATCCCGGGTTCGAATCCCGGGTCGGGCAACAAAAAGAAAATTGGGTTTTTTCAAATTTTCTAATAAAAAAATGTTGCTCGGGATAGGATATGTGCCCGGTTGGCGATAGGCTTGCCACCTATCACATTGTGGGACTTACTTGTAGTATCTTCGGCTAGTCGTGGGTGCCCTGGTTGTGCCTCTGCCTACCTCTTCGGGGATATGGGCATGAAGATACTTTTTTAAATAAGCTTTGGGATTAGATAAATTTGTGTAAATAGTTTACAAATGTTTTTTGTGCATAAATTACGTTTCATGTTAAATTTACTTATTTCATATACTTTGTTACAGACTGAAAATGAAGTAGAATTAAATGAAGAAGAAAAGAGGGCATGGTCGAGCTTACATGGCGGTGGCGGCTGGGGCAAGAGGGGTTGGCAAGATATGAGCTCAGCATGGGGGAAGCGTGGCTGGCAAGACCTAAACTCAGCGTGGGGCAAACGTGGGTGGCAAGACTTAAATTCAGCATGGGGTAAAAGAGGGTGGCAAGATCTTAACTCAGCTTGGGGCAAACGAGGCTGGAATGATTTAAATACAGCGTGGGGCAAGAGAGCTTGGAGGGATTTATATCAAACGCCATGGGGAAAACGAGGTTGGCAAGACATGAGTTCTGCATGGGGTAAACGAGGCTGGGACGACATGAGTTCAGCTTGGGGTAAGCGAGGTTGGAATGATATGAGCTCCGCATGGGGTAAACGGGCCTGGGATGATATGAGTTCTCCTTGGGGCAAACGAGGCTGGCAAGACATGAGTTCAGCGTGGGGCAAGCGAGGCTGGCAGGATATGAGTTCGGCATGGGGCAAACGCGCACCTGTAAGTACTTTCATCTGTTTTTTTCATGTTCTTTTATTTACGTTGCTGCAACCTTAAGAAGATTAATCCATCCAGTCATCAAAATAACTACACAAAATTTGCGTTGTGGCTTTGGTTGTATTTCATGATTTCTATAGACACTAAAGATATTAACTGTGTTTGTGTGTATGTGTGTGTGAATGTGTGTGTATGTATGTGTGTGAGTCGACCCTCGAAACTAGAAAACTCATTATATGACGGCAAGAATATCTAATACCGTCTCGTTGGTTGGAGAGCTAGCGTACACGCCTAACTCCACCAACCGCGGACCAACTGCGAGGCTCGGATTCGATTCCCGACGAGGGAAAACAATTGTGTGAATAACATTTAGATGGGTTTAGATTTCTGGGTCTCGTTATTTATTAAATTTATTCTGGTATCTATTTAAGTATTTCTATGTATTAGAATCGTTGACTAACACCCATAACACAAGCATATAATTTGCTTAATTTGGGGTTAGATTCAATTTGTGTAATAACTATATATAACATTAGAAAGCGAAAAAGGTATTATATTTCAGAATTTCATTATTACTTACAATTCCATCAATTCCTTAAATATTAAAGACCAAGATTCGATATTTGATGAACAAGATAAATAATTCGAACTGCGAAACTTGCGGTATTATCGAGGATGTGCAGCACTTGCTTATGGAATGTGCCAAGAATGAAGTAGATCGGCAGAATATGTTTCAGCAACTCAATTTGAATCGGTGGGATTTGGGAATAATGCAAAGCATTTTAGCTTATCCTTATTCCAGGGCAGCAAAGTGTCTCCACGGAGTAATTTTAAAGTTACATTAATAATTGTGGGAAGTTAGAAATTAGGTACAATGGGATGGACATATCCAGAAGGATAAAATACCTAAAAGAAAGATATAAAAAAAAAGATTCGATATTGGCCCTTGGTTTTAAGAGAACTAACAATAGCAAACTGGATAACTCACAAAAAGAACCTATTATGTTTTTTTTCTTTCTAGGAGAAATGGTCAAACTTCCACGGTTCATGGGGTAAGAGGTCGGGACCAGCGGACTACGAGGACTACGAGATTGCTTATGAACGTCTCTTCCCAAATCAACAGGTATTTCGAATAATATGCGCCTGGTTGGACTGGACACCGGATCCACTGAGTAGAACAGATTTTCTGCCTCCCTTCAAGGCAGCTCGTAAGAGGCGAGCATAGGTAAAATAAGTCAAGTAGAGTGCAGTACAGCAATTTGTCTGAGTAGAGATTTACAGCCTTACCTATTCCTGCTCCGTTCGACTACGTCACGTTCCGGTTTGGATGGTAGGGTAGATGGTATTCTTGCACAACTGCACATCCCGGTTATAGGACATCGACGCGCCTGTACCTACTATGGTGTCTATATGCCACGGTTGTCACTTACCGTCAGGAAATCCGTGTTTTTGTTGGCTGATCACTCATTTGAAAAAGCTACCTAAAGTATCATCACGCCCATATCCCCGAAGAGGTAGGCAGAGGCACAACCAGGGCACCCACGACTAGCCGAAGACACTAAGTCCCACAATGTGATAGGTGGCAAGCCTATCACCAACCGGGCACATATCCTATCCCGAGCAACATTTTTTTATTAGAAAATTGGAAAAACCCCATTTTCTTTTTGTTGCCCGACCCGGGATTCGAACCCGGGACCTCATAAAGTCAAGTCCGACACCTGGACCGTTAGACCACAGAGGCGACAAGCTACCTAAAGAATACCACAATGTCAGCAAGCTGAAGTGGCAATGGGCAGGCCACATTGCTCGCAGAACCGACAACCGATGGGGAAGGAAGGTTCTCGAGTGGCGGCGCCACACCGGAGGGCATAGTGTTGGACGACCTCCTACCCGGTGGACTGATGATTTGGTCAAAGTCGCGGGGAGTCGTTGGTTACAAGCGGCTGGTGGCCATGACTTGTGGCGCTCTTTGGGGGAAGCCTATGTCCAGCAGTGAACGTCCTCCGGCTGATGATGTTGATGATGAAAGAATACCAGAGCTTTCAAGGTTGCATTGCTGGCACGGATGTTTCGCGAAGCAATAATATCTCATTACATTTAGGTATAGTTGTTACACGTTTCCCAGAATCGACCTTCGATCTTGGAAAGTATCTATAGCCCTCAACTTCTCAAATGATGCTTCAAAACGACGTTCTACGCTAAACAAAGAATTCCACAGCCACCAGCTCGAGAAAAATCCAGAATCACCCTATTATAAACAGCCTGCTTATTTTATAATAGTATCGATGAAAACTACAAGTGGATTTCATAGGGTAGGGATCTGTGTAATAAACATAAATGTTGGTGCTTCCAGGTCTGGATGTTTTTTGAAACATTATACTGGTATCTATTGTGTACATACTAGTATCGTTTTCTAACACCCATATAACACTCTTTTTTAGAATGGCTAATGTGTAGTTAGCCTCGCGGTTTTTACAACGTGTTCACCCCGACACCAATAACACGAGCATTTGCTTGTTTTGGGGATAAGATCAATTTGTGTAAATTGTCCAGGGATATTTATTATTATTTCGTGATAGTAAGAAACGCGACATCAAAAATGGTAAATTGAAACCTTTATCCTTTTGAGTAAGTTTACCGGTTGCTTTAATATTCAAATAAAAAAATGTTGAAAATGATTTAATAATTTAAACGCTATAAAAATCCAAATCCAATCATATCCCAATTTGGTACTTCATTTTTAAAGAGATACCTGATGTTTCTGAGATGGCCTCATAAAAATATTTGTCTATGTTGACGACATCATTATTAAGTGTAACTCAAAAACAACTAGTTGGATCTTGATAAACCTTGGAATTATGATCAGAACCATCAAAATCGCCCGTCATTAGCTGTGTAATTGCGTAACAAACCTACAAAAAATATTCAGTCGTATTACTTATATATTATTAAAGATAAACTCATATTTTTTTAACATTTGTTGCCTGGTGACTGATCTAGAGTGGACCTGTCTCTGATCTTAGAAAGGACTAGCTGTTACCTGCGACTTTGCTCGCGTAGCAGTTAAGATATTTACTAATTACTAGCTGACCCGGCAAACGTTGTTTTGCCATATAACTAATTAAATGACGATTGATCAGTTATCGACCCGGGATAAAAAATGACTTAAAAAATAGGGGTTGGTGATAAAAGGGTGAAAATTTAGGGTTGTATGTACTTTTATATGTTATATCATAAAAAAAATAAAAACAAAAAAAAATGTCTGAAAATTGCAAAAAAAAAATTTAGGGATGGACCACCCTTAACATTTAGGGGGATGAAAAATAGATGTTGGCCGATTCTCATAGATACCAGATAAGCACAAAAAATTTCATCAAAATCGGTCAAGCCGTTTCGGAGGAGTATGGCAACGAAAACTGTGACACGAGAATTTTATATATTAGATAATCAATTAATAAAGACCTTCAAACATATTTGCAAGGGTATAATTTCTAGTAACGCTTTGATACATATCAACTCATTTTAAATAAGTAGCCCAAAAATAAGATTTCATGTTTCTAACTTAAAAAATGACAGTCTTCCATATAAACTTTCAACCTCTAATTCACCTCCTTAGAGGTAGAATTTATGAAATTCTACCCCTAAGGGTATTCCTTAGTAAAACGACCCTAAATACCAAATTTCATATCTGTAACTCTACCAGTTTTTGCTCGGCGATGATGAATCAGACAGTCAGGACAAGTTATTTTATAAATATTTACAAATTCCAATAAATTATTGCTTAAAAAAAAATGTTGGTCGGGATTGGAAATGTGCCCGGTTGGCGATAGGCTTGCCACCTATCACATTGTGGGACTTAGTATCTTCGGCTAGTCGTGGGTGCCTTGGTTGTACCTCTGCCTACCTCTTCGGGGATATGGGCGTGAAGATACTACTACTAATTATTGCTTTCATAGAAAATAGTCATACCTACAATCTTCAGGATTTAAAACTTAATACAAATTGACTTTTGTTACTGTTGTGTATATCGGTGTTAAAGAAATTTCTTACTACCGAAAATCGTCCAACATCTAAAGAAGTTATCGCTTTAATTTATTAACAAATAACAGAAGTTATGATCCCATAAAACTGTCGTCAGGTAAACGGTTGTAAAATAAAAGGACCGTTACGGGGTGTGGAACATTTGTTACAAATAACGTCCATTTTTCACGCGCTTCAATATCGCAGCGATTTAATGATTAATGTGTTAGTGATAAAATCTCGATCGCTTCTGGACACCCACATTCAGTAGAGAAATGCATTTGATAGATGGCGCTATTCGGAAAATAAATACTCGGTAAATTTGCTACATATTGCTCCAGGGTTTAGCGAACTTAATTTATAACACGTTTATTTTGTTACTTTTAGTCCAGTCAATATAAAATTTAAGGTTGTTTTAAAAACACTTCACGAATTTATGATTAAAAACATAGTTTGGATGTATTATAATTGCATGTTTTGGGGGTTGCGCTCCGAGATTAACCTAAAAAAGCGTTTTTTTTTTCAACCGTAAAATTGTAATAAAAATAAAATTCCGTAGTAGTTGTTTATATTAAAAGATATGTAATGATTTTTGTTAAATATAAAAAATACGACTTAGAAACTAGTACTTTTGGGGATTTTGATGGTTATGTACTCTAACTGCCTTATTCATAAAAAGAAGTTAAATAACCTCCTAATCATTGCTTAACTAATCATTCGATTAAGCCTTAAACATTGTTTAAAAATTTGTTATTCATAAAGTACAATTTGACAGTGCTTAGTTACAAAGTGTTTAAATTGGTAGATTTTGGTAGAAATGTGGCTGTATGCGTATTACTTTTGCTAAAAGTGAATTAAACAATAATTGTCATCTGTTGTCGACATCATTGTTTCCGACAATGGTGTCGGAGTTTAGGTGCCATCGTGAAATAAGATGGTCGTAATTTTTTCATAGTTATTGAATTTCGTGTTTATATTGAGTGAAATTAGTTAATTTAGATGGGAATTAGATTAATTTTGTTCAGTGAAAGTGCATAAATGAAGTAATCATGAAGACGTTAGTGTATCGTGTATTTCCTCGCTGCCGCCAAATCTCAATAGACGAGCTTGAGTATCGAAGCGTTTTATTCAAGACCCAAACATGACTTACTGACGACTTATGGCTGATGACTAATTAAAATTGATATAAAATTTGATGCAAATTTCTACTTGGCTAATGGCAAAATACTAACGTGAAGGCCAATACCTAAAGAAAGAAAGAAAAGACAACGGTGTCGGACATCTAAATAACTATCTAGGTGCGAGTTTTGGCGCCATCGTGAATGAAGATGGTGGTATTTTTTTCACAATTATTGAATTTAGTGTAAAATATGAGTAAAATTGGTTAATTTAGGTGGGAATTAGTTTGATTTTGTTCAGTGAAAGTGCACTAATGAAATAATCATGAAGAAATTAGTGTATCGTGAATTTCCTCGCTGCCGCCAAATCTCGTAAACGAGCTTGTGTAACGAAACCACCGCTTTACTCAAGACCCAGACAACACTGTGTAAATAGTGACTAATGACTGAAATAAAGAACTAATACGGAAGACATAAATTGAAAATTTATAACAAGAAAAAGATTTATTAATACGGAAGACGTGGCTGTATGGACACAGATCCTTTGCCTTTCCCCGACTGGGATAAAATTAAAAAACAACAACAACTATCTAGGTGCTAGTGTACTGGGCACTGGTTGGGCCTGGGCTATTTAACTCGTTGGCGTTTTTTAAGCAATGTAATGCCAAAGTTCAGTATCGATCACTCGTATTGTATACATACTTCAAAGAAATGAAATTTATTAGAAGATATAAAATTTGATGCAACATAGTCACAAAACAATTGAACTTTGATACTATACGTTTCAAAAGTAATGTTTTTAATCCATCTACATTATGTAACTAAGCTACATATAAAATGATGTCATTTTTGTAATATTTTACCCCGTGTTGGTTCGGGTTCCTTTGCAGAACGGACCATCTGCCTTCCTGTCAGGCAGCGCGTAAAAGCGAGCATAGGCTTACCGTCACTAGCACCGTGACAACTGACTAGGTGGCAGTGTTTCGCCCGAACTCGCCCGAATTGGTACGCCGTTGGAAACGCACTATTAACACCATTGGTGTCTCTAGGCGGCGTGAAATTCTTACCATCAGAAAATCTGTCTGCTTGTTTGCTTCAAATATCATAAAAAAATGCTCTGGAAAACTATTCGTCTCTTCATGGCAACCATTGGCCATCTCCATAATAAAACATATTATTAATCCTATATTGTTCCAAATCCAACATATACCGTTCAAATTCAAGGAAATCAAAATATTTCAATGCATGTATTATAGAAAATTCATAAGAATACATATTTTTAAATTGTTATTAGTTGCATTTTACTATCGCACCTAAAATCAGCTGTTTGAAATTTAGTCAGCCATCTTGTTGATTAAGTTTTTAAAGTGACAGCTGTTTCAGAGCATAATTAAACAATTGATTAACTCTAAATAGCGTTTATGAAAAAAATATTTTTAAAAACCATTTGAATTGATGATTAAAAGTTAAACAACGTTTATGAATAAGCCTATAAGTAATTGCTTTTAATTCATACTATTACTTATTATGTTATATATGTAGGGATAGCAGGTGGTGAACTGACTTACTTAGGAGACTTACCTTAGTGTATATAAATGATGTGTATAATTCATCTGCTTACATGCCTTAAACTTCCGTAACAATTTCATTTCATAAATTTTGCAATTTTTAAAATCAATACTTAGGTATCATTTAATTTTGAAGTATCATATTGTAATTATTTTAAAACATCCAGTTCGTAGCTAGAGGTTTGCTCTTGAATCTAAATTTCATGCAAATTTGAAAATGGAATCGGGTATGTTATTTTAACTAGTCTTGGACACAATACTAGGGAATTATAGTTAATATATTATTATAATTTTTTTTTATATATATATTATAAACTATAAATTATTTTATCGGATTTATTGTTTATTTGTTTTTGCAAAAGTTAATAATCCGCGAGTTCTGTGTTCAAGAGTACCTAAAATAAAATATTCAATTCTAATTTCCAATTTGCATGAAATAACCCTACAGGTGTAAAGCAAGCGTACACCTAGCTCCACCTATTAACCGCGAGGCTCGGGTTCCATTCCCGACGGGCAGACATTTGTGTGATGAAGCTAGATATCTGTGTTTTCGGGCTTGGGACGTGTACCAATTATTAGTCTTTAGTTGACACAAGCATGTCATTTTCTTACTTTGGTGTTGGATGAACTTGTTTAATCCAGGCATGTTAATTAATCTAAAGTCTTATTTAAAAAAATTGTTTATTTCAATCGATTTAAAATATAAAAGTAATACTTAGTTAGCGTCAATTAAATTTTCTAAAACTTTAAAAGGGGTCCTTTCGTTTAGAAATTAATCGGTATGTTTTTATTGCATTGCGAGTATTTATCGATATTTTCTTCAACCGTTAATAGGTTTTACTAATGTTATAATGTGTTGTTTTACATTTTACAAATTTGTACTTTAAAACATTAAATCGATAAAAACATTTTGAGAAAGTTATACATTCTTTTAACACTGTATTTTATTAATTTTATTTTCATGATAAAGAATTAAGCTACCATTACAAATAAACACGACGTATATTACTACTATTTATACGCTTCAGCTTTACACTTTTTACTCTTTTTACACTTTATACTTTAATTTTTCAATCGGCTGACCTAATCTAAACTTAACCGAAATGATTAATTGTGTAATAACAACTCTATAAACTTTAAAATACATTCGCATTACCGAAGCTTGACGAATATAGCCGAAGCGCAAAATTTAAATAGTACTACTATACCAAAGAGTTCTACAAACCTTCAGATATTTTATGCTTGTTTCTTGGCAGCATTTTTTTAAATTTATTATTTAATTAAAGAATATAGTTTTCTTTTCATATAATTCTTTTGATATATTTTTTTTTCCATATTGAAGTTCAGCCTTTAATGTAGTTGTAAATTTGTTGACAACGCAAATCAGCAGCCTGTATTTTGGTAAACACAATATTATACTCCTAAAATAACCACCATATTGATTATACGTGAAGCCCTTTCTTAAATATGGCTTTTGCTTTTACTACCAGGGTGATGCTCCCGAACACGTTGTAATGGATGTTCCAGACAAGAAGGCGTGGTCGTCGCTACATGGCGCATGGGGAAAGCGGCCATCGAAACAAGCGCAATACAATAGTGGTAATGTATTTTACATACATCCATATTCTAATGGTTCCTCTCCGACCTAATAGACTAACGTCGATCTAGACTGCTATGAAGACCTTATAAGAGGTCTGAGTTTTGATACTTTACTTAATATACTCTTTTAACATACTTTTTTAATAATTTGGTACAATTCTGTGAAAAAAATACCAGATTCATACCCATTGTTTTATGTAAAAAAATTGTATCTTGAGGTAAAGTGGACTGTAAACTTTTAAAACACAATATTACCGTCACGGTCACCGTAGGCAGTGTCTACTACGTATAATTTGACTGTTTCACTTACCAATATGTTTAAATTGCATTTATGACACAAAAAAATCCTGTTCGTTGAAATTGGAAAAGTAAAAATGCCACTTTTGTAAAGCAATAATTGACTTACAAGTTAAAAGAAGACTAAATGCGAAACAAAGAAGAATTATGTCTATAGTCTATACTCTACATCTAGACTTTTTGATATCGGACTTTTCCACGAGTCGTTGCGAACAAATTCACGTCTGAAGAGGCTGCAGCTAGTCATGTATAATCTTTTGATCATTCAAAGCCACAGAAATAACTAAATGTTTATTTGAATTTCATTCCATCATGAAAGTTGTTAAAATGAATATTACGTTACGATGTTTTAGCGTAGGCACGTGACGACCCCATGGTAGTCTAGTTATGAAACAAGTGCAATCAGTCAGATGAAAATTATCCGGATTGTTACCTCCGTTGCGTTACTACTTCGTACTGTCGTGAACTACCTTGTCAACTTCTTTATGCTAGATACCAGTAAAAGCCAGCTTTAGTTTGGCAAAGCGCCGATAACTTGTTATGTTATATTTCCGGCCATCTACTTGTTTTTCATAAATCATAAAGGAAATAGACTAATGCTTATTTATAGATATAAAATCCAGGTATAAACAAACATTATTTGGTCTCTATACTATTAAACATTTATGATTATCAGATTATGAATCGTAGAACGATTGACATCTAGCATAAGTGGAGGATTTATCATGCAATTGGATAGATGAATCACTTTAAAACCTAATTTTACAAAAACATTAACTACGAGTATGAGAATTCCAAAAATTCTTCAGAAATAAAATTTGAAACATAGACCTTTTGTAAATGAATAAAATCAATATAAAAATAATGAGGCTAGCTGCATTAAAGAAATTCTTCATAAAGAAAATGTGTTTTTAAAATTAGAATACTAATTCCATTACCTTCATCTCGGTCTCCCTAATAATCGTACTTATTCACAAATATAACACTGGTTGATAGATGTCAATAAATCGTACACATGTATGTTATAGAATCAAATACGCTGTAATTCTCGACTAATTAAATTATTGTAATAAGTTGCAGTAAACGTGATTATTTTGTACAATAACTCAGTTCAAAGTAAGATTAATGGTATTAATTGGTGAGTAATATGCTCACAATACGTTGCCATGTTTGAATGGAGCGAGCGCCACATTGATACAATTTAGATTTATATAATTATAAACGGAAGGGTAATTCCTTTTTTTATAGCAGCTCGTGTTTTTAATTTCATAAAGCACAAATTGAAAAAGTCACTTCTTTTTGTGAATACTAACCGACCAGGTGAACTCCGTGTCGCTTGACATTAACAGCCACTAACAGTTTGATTGGAAAAAAATAGGAAAAAAAAACAATTTTTCAAATCGGCCTTGCAGTTCCTGAGATTTGCGCGTTCAAGCAAACAAACAAACTCTTAGATTTATAATATTATTACAGATAAGTCGGTTTTTGTAGTTTTATTACGTGGACCTGATATGACACAAGCTATGATAATATTTGATAGTGACAGGAAAAAAACAAACGTGTCAAAGTTGTGTTGTCATTCTGAACATTCAAACTGAAGCCTTAAATTGATCTTAATTTGATTAATAAAAAAATATGTAATTAAAATAAGCTTGCAATTGCAATGCTAACTAGCAGAAATATATATTTCTAATACTTTAGTATTTATTAATGAGTTTTTAATATTGGACGTACGCCTGGTGTTAAAAAAAATAACCACGACGCAAAACATCCGCAACACCGGCTGGACTAAAAAATCGAATACGTTTGTCGTCAAATTTCACATCCGATAAATACACGTTGCTCGGATAAGTGGGCTACGTGCCACTGACCAATCATAATTAACGGTTTCACTTTTTGTTATTTACGCGCCTATTATTTAAGTCAATTTGTGGCTGCCATCATTTAGTCTACATGACATCTAACACCCGACAGGAAAAATTACCAAAAAATTCTCTACATGTGTTCCCGGCAGCATTTTTGAGTAACGCTTGCTTTTTCGCATTAAGATAATATTAAAATAACTTAAAGTACTGAAGATAATATTTAAGAATATCCTACAGGGGCATATTATTGGAAGAGGGAACCAGGCTGGACGAACTTAAGAGGAATGTGGGGCAAGAGATCTGAGCAACGCCTCCCGTCGTTAGACGATGAGCACGGTAACATGCTCCTTCTGCACTGTAGCTCCCTTACTCTTTCTTACTAGTCTTTCCACTGTATGTTTCCATTGTTTGTCCACTGGCTCACTTACACTAGATTTTCTTAAATGTTACAATCGTTTGTAAATATTTCTTCTACCATTATTTTCTTCATATTTCATATATTTGTAGATATAGAAATAACCATTTTCACGTTTCATTTCTTGAGTGTTTCTTTTGTTGTCTTATTGGCATTACAAATGTCGTTAACTGATTAAAACATTTTTCCATAATATTCTTTATATTTAATGTACTTAAGTAGGGATTAATGTGGCACTAACATTAATATTCATACTTTTCCTTAGATATCAGAAACGATCACTGATGTTTTAATAACATTCAAGCGTTATATTCGTATTACAATCCATAAACGTTCAGTATCCAGACTTAAAAGAGGGATTTTATCAAATCTCACTACTGACATTTTGAACAACTATGTTTTTCTTATAATATCATTTCACTATTGGATGCACTATGTAAACTTCATCTATCACATCACCTATAGATAACGGACCAACATATTATGTTTGTATGTAGAAAATTGTATCGTCTTATCTTTCTTTACCTTTAGTAAATCTTTCAGTGTTTACTTTAAGCAGTATAATCATCGTTAATTGTATAACGTAGTCTATAGATTGTGTTTGCACTTCTAATGTGGTTGTGGTTGTGATGCCCTTAATCATAATCTTATTATTCGTATCGTAGTAACCATGTGGTAGTATTTGATGTTCACAGCAGCTTTCTATCATAAGTATTCAGTGTTACTATTCTAGTTATATGTTTGATGTTATTTGTACAATAAAATCAGGTATTAGTAACGTGTTACAAACAGTGCGGTTTTCAATTACACGTAACAATTCTAAATCGTGATTAAAATGTATGAAGGAAAAAATCTTAGCTTCAACTTAATCGTGACTATGAAATCAATTTTAAAAGAAATAAAGTTTTTTATTACAAAGTATAAGATACAGTTTTTAATGATTTATTTTCAAGTAGCAGTTCCGGCGAGCTTTTTGTATTCAATTTGTACCCATTTAATTTGTATGGGAAAACTTATAATGTTTTTTATAGTTTTCTCGCAGACGATGGGGATAAAACTGTATTCCAAGTCGGTTCGGTTCAGCTCTTCTTGAGTTATAAATAGTGTAACTAACACGATTTTCTTTTACATGAATATTATGAATGAATATATGAATATTAAAGAATATAAATAAATGAATATTAAAGAATATAAATATAAAAAATCTAAATATAAATTTGCAAAACAGATTTTGCAGCAATTCACAGACTTACAAAAGAGTCTGAACATCCCACGCACAGATTAACAACACTGTAGACATGTATATTTATTTCGTAACCTCCTTACCCATTTGGTTGGTCGTTATAGAAGTATCGTATTGATAGAGAATCTATATCAATACGATATGGACGATATACGATATATTCAAGACGTTTGGACCATTGCTACTGAACTGAAACATATTCACCCTTAAATCAAGTGAACCTTTTTCCAATATATCTATTGAGGTAAAAATTGTCGTAGTGCGCGAATAAAATATCTTTACACTATCTTTAGTAAAACTATATATAGAAAAAAATAGATCTAACTAATACAAACAAATGTAAAAAGAATAAAACAATGGTAGACGAAGAAGTTTGGACCAAAAACTCACATATTATATGCAATCAAAATATGTAATTTATATTACACTAGCGACCCGCCCCGGCTTCGCACGGGTGCAATGCTGATATACTAAATACGCTACAGAAAAACTGTGAACGTTATACATAAAAACCTTCCTCATGAGTTACTCTATCTATTAAAAAAAACCGCATCAAAATCCGTTGCGTAGTTTTAAAGATTTAAGCGTTCATAGGGACATACAACATGACACATGACAGAAAAAGCGACTTTGTTTTATACTATGTAGTGATGTAGAATCACAGTGTAACAAATAATAAGATGATAACTTAAACTTAACTAGATCTAATTAACTATAACTATTTTTATTAATAAGATGCTAAATGTTGTTGATTTACAGTTAGAGAAAAAAATTGTATCCTCTACCTTAGTTATTCTTGTCTCCATCACATTAGTGTTTACCGTTGTCGTCTGCCAATTTGAAGAGTAGCTGATAAATTTATTATTCGCATCTTTGATATCTGCGACATGTATATTTATAATAAGTAATAGCTTTTTATCCAAAACTTCGTCAGCATAAAATAATTACGATTTTCGTGCAAATTTTCATAACTCATTAGGTACAGTCCATTGCGGGTTGATTTTTGTTGAGAAAATAGATCCTACGTTTGAACATAGGTCTTTAAATATATACATAATAAATTTCATCAAAAAAAAACGTATCAAAGAGACAGACTGATAGGCTTTCGTATTTATAATATTAACATGAAAGTATGGAC
>NJDC01002888.1:150291-190218 GCA_002245475.1 Calephelis virginiensis | reverse complement strand
AGTGTAACTAGGGTTGCCACCTTTTTCTTTTCCAATAAAAGTACTTTGGTTATTTAGGATAAGAAAAAAAAAGTACAGTGAATTAGAATAAAGTACACTTTTATCTTATTTATTTAAGTAATCAATTATTGTACAAGAAGATGCACAGAATGATAATATTACAAAAATAGTAGAAGACATTACAATTACAAAAAGAATTACACATAAATACTTGCATTTTTCTTTGTTATCGAATTCAAATGCATATTTTTTAATACTTGGAGCTGTTTTTATTCAATTAGAATCTCTCCTAAAGAATTCTGGAATTCTCTTTTTTTACAGCAGAATGTGAAAAATGAAAATGAACATACATTTTTTTAAATCACATTTTCTAATGTCATGTGATAAAAAGGTCATGACATGTCTAGCACTCGATGCACTAGCACTAGCACATTGTGCTCAATATCCTTTCAAATCATATCAATTTAATCAGGTATCAAATATTTCACATTTGTAAACAAAGAATGATTTACACCAAAGTTTGCATTGGTGTTGTAAGCACTCAAGTTAAATATCTAAAATAAATTTCGCTTAACAAAAAATACGATTAAACTTTACGAAATCCAAAAATAAACTGAACCATTCAAAATAAAGTATTTTCCCGTACTTTATTTTTCTCATAAAGTATAGAGTACAATTACCTGAAATAAAGTACAATACTTTATTATAAAGTTCGGGTGGCAACCCTAAGTGTAACCAACACGATTTTTTATATATGTATACTTTTAAAAATATCTATTCATTTCCAAGTAACGGTTTATGCTATTGTTAACACACACACGCACACACAGACAGCCAACTTGACTTCAGGCAAATGCTAACGCTAATGCCAATAACTAAAAAAAGAAAGAAAGAGACATCAGCAGTGGCATGGTGTTGCTCTCCGTATGAGAAGAAACCCTAAATCTTTTAGAGTGGATTAACTAAACACCTGCGTTGTCTGAAGGAGGTCAAATAGAGAGGTCCTAATATTTTTTCAGTAGAGCACATCTTTCAAGTAATTGGATTACAGCGATCCGTCTCGGCCGCTGTTATCCTCGGATCCTGATCAATTTGGATGGGTGATGACAATATGTAGGATGTGTAGGTGTTTTAATTTAATGGCTTAATTACTAGCTGTTTCCCACAACTTCGTCTGTGTTAATAGCCTAATAAACATAAAAAGGTTTCAGCAAACTTTCTCACAAAAATGAGAAGCCATGTGAGTTTCTTTCACCAGGTCTTCTTAGTGAGTGATATATCGATTCATCTATATATTTTAGAATTTTAGAACCTTCGTCACAAGAAAAATAACATTTTGTATTTTGTTTTATTTTGCATAAATTGATTCGATACAAGTGGGTAGTTGTACAATACAAAAAAAAATCATTCTGTAAAACTTCAATATTTTAACATTGTGGCAAAAGGAAGCTAAATGTAAATAAAGTTAATTGTAACCTCTTTATTTTATTTATATGTAATTGACACTTATAATACATTGTTTTGCAACACTGACGTCATAAGATAGTTAACATACGAGAGTTTTGACGCCATCGAAAGAAAAGATGGCCGCAGTTTTTCGTAATATGTGTACCATTGAGGATAATTGGTCAATGTTTGTGGAATTTTGTACAATTTTGTTCAGCTTAAGTGCACAAGTTAATATTGACGAAGAAATTCGGGTATCAGATGTTTCCTCGTTGCCCCTAAATCTTACTAGAAAAGCTGGAGTAAGGCGGCAGCACGTTACCCCAAGACCCTGCGAAGAGTTTTTATAATAAGACTATTTTAACAAAAAAAACTGAATGCATAAATTTAAATAAACAAGAAAATTATACGTATCTATAATAAAGAAAGCAAAGTAGTATGGTCTAAAGGTCTTAGCCAGTCCTAAGAAAGGGGCAAATTAATAATAACAAGGATTTTTAGAGCCATCGTGTACGTATTAATATATACGCACAGATGAAATAATGATGAAGAAAATAGTGCATCGTGTATTTCCTCGCTGTCGCCAAATGTCACTAAGTGAGCTTGAGTAACGAGGCCACCGCTTTACTCAAGTAGTCAAGACACTGACATGACTTTTTATATAACGAGTTATGACTGTTACAAAAAATATTAACACGAAAGCATAAACATAATAAATAATAATAATTATTGGCATAACATAGCCTAAAGGTCTTAGCCGGCCCCAGAAAGGGGCAAATTGACTTTAAAAAAATAGTGAACAAGCACAAGGCTGATTATAAGAGATCAACCGTGTGTGCACTAACTACTATGGCTGGGGTGTTAGGACTAGTGTACGGTGGATCTAACCTTGCTAACCTTATTATACGAATTTGAGGGGAAATAATGGTACCAAATTCGGGACGTGATTTAAAAAGCAGGATGCAACTCATTTTGTTTAGAATCAAAGCAATATTTTTTTTGTAAATCAGTATTCAGAGAAATAAAATAATACATCTGATTGAATTTATAAAGGTACATGCCTTTACCGTCTTATTAATAAATACGGCCTAAAGTAGGAGTAAAATTATGTTGATATTATTTGTCTGTATCACATTGTATTATAGACCTATCAGGTTAAACCTAGGAGTACTTTACGTCATGTATTAGTAAGGAGGTTTGTGTAATGTTAACAGTGAATAGTAAGATAGTAAAATATTTATTTTTCGTATCTTTGTGTTTTAAATGGTGTAAAAAATGACAAATTGAAGTCACGTTTAAAATGAGCATTTTTTAAGTTTGTATGCATAAAATAGCATGTTTTTGCGTCTATAATTCCGAAAAGCGGGTTATTTTGCGTCATGCATATACTTTAAGCAGGATGCTTCCATATCGGTCCTAGAAATGGGACGTCTCGTAAACAGCGACCCTAGTTTGATCCCTACCCTGGTAAGTTACCAACACTCTTTAACTAATATTCTTGCTGGTACCTACTTATTTAACTTAAGCCCACCTTTTACAAGCTGCCACGCAATGAAGAAGATTGTCTTTTCTACACAGAAGATCGTAACCAGCCCATTGGATAGGTTTTTTACATCGAAATCGTACTTTTACGAGTACATTTAATATATGTACTGCTCATTTTGAAATTTAAATACAATTTCCTATTTGAAATACAAAGTATGATCATATTACCACTTGCGCTGTTTGCGGCAAGTTATATGAGAAAAGTTCGCTTACACCGAGTCTTATATGTGTTACGTGCAAAATATCATTGTACTGCATTATTTATGGTAAAACTGTTTTTAATTATATTGAAAGGCAAACAACAGACCGATTTCCTGATGGTAAAAAATTCATGTCACCTAGTGACACCAAAGGTGGTAATGGTGCGTTGCCAACCTGAGGCCGGGATGTTAGGCCTCGAGCAAAAGTAAGTTTATCTACCATATCCTTCAAACCGGAACACGTCAACGGCAAGCGCTCACGTTATGGCGGCAGGTACAGGTAAGCGGTAGTACCAATCAGGGAGAGTCGCTGCCAAGCTCTACCACCTAGTCAGATGTCACAGTTTTTGTCACGGCTAGCCTATGCTCGCCTTTTACGAGCTGCGGACACGCAGGCAGGTGGTCTGTTATGCAAACGAGCGCGGACCAACAAGGAGAAGGGAAAAAAGGGAAATGTCAAATCAAAAGCCGACATGAAAGCATTTCCAGTCTTTTCTGTAGTTATAAAATTACTTTCGATGCACCAAAATATATTTTTAAATCATTAATATTTTCATAAAACACTATTGCTATTCCACACACATATTTTTAGGATAGTTTTCGCTTATTAGAGCGTCTTCAGGGTTATTAACTACACTCAAAAATAGAAAATTATCTTATATTATTAAAATGTGTTTTATAAAATTATTGACCCTAGAGTGTCATGCTTTGTGCTATGCGATCAATTCCATAGACCACAATTGTTGTTACTATCATTAAAGCCAAGTGCTTATTCGTTGTCTAATCATATTAAGACAACAATAACAACAACAATTATAAACATTTTGTAAATTAAAACAGTCGCAGATTTTTTTTAACCCACTCCAAAAATGAGGAGGTTACCAATTTGACTGTTTTTTTTTTGTTTTTGTTGTTTGTTTCTTACGCGATTTCCCGGCTAAGAGCTATCCGATTTTGATGGCTATTTTTTAAAAAGAAAGGTCATGATTCCGAGGTGGTCCCGTATTATTTTTATCTTGAATTGACTAGTGGTTTTCGATTTAGTTATATATAATAGTGCACAATTTTTTTTTACCTTTCTTTTCAACCTCATCGAAGATGAGAAGTTCATAACGTAATAGAATTACGTAGATTATTAAGTGCAACTCAGAACCAGCTGGTAAGATGTTAATAAAATGTATGTGGGACCATTTCGGAACCATTGGCTATCTTGCGAAAAATAATTATCAAATCGCGACGTGGTACCCAATGAAATAGTTGTTTTTTTTGCAGTTTTACTGCGGTTAATTATGAACTTAACACATTATTTATCCTTTATTGACGTTTACTACACGAGGTCCCGGGTTCAATTCTCGGATCGGACAATTCAGTTTTTTAATTATTTAATCGAAACAACGTTCTTAGATTAAACAAGTATCCGGTTGGTGATACGTTTGCCACCTATCATATTGTGGGAACAAGTACCTTCGGCTAATAAATATATTTTTTTTTTTATTTCGGACAAAAAAGATCCATATCCATATAATCGCCTCTGTGGTCTAGCGGTCCGGGTGTTGGACTTGACTGCATGAGATCCCGGGTTCGAATCCCGGGTCGGCTAACAAAAAGAAAATTGGATTTTTCCAATTTTCTAATAAAAAAAATGTTGGTCGGGATTGGAAATGTGCCCGGTTGTCGATAGGCTTGCCACCTATCACATTGTGGGACTTAGTGTCTTCGGCTAGTCGTGGGTGCCTTGGTTGTACCTCTGCCTGCGGGGATATGGGCGTGAAGATACTTTTTTTTTAGATCCATATTTTCTAAGCACTACAATTTATACATTTAAAATAATTAATTACATATTAAAATCATTATCATTAATTTAAATTAAAATTAAAAGTTAAAATCAAAATCGAAATTAAAATCTATCTAATCTAATAGTGGTTGCACAGGTTGTATATCTGTCTGCACCTTCGGAGATACGAACGTGAAGATACTTCCTTTTTTAAGTAGCTTCACCAACGCAGCATTGTACCTCAAACCACATTTTTCTTTCTATCAATTGACAGTTATTTAAAAAGCAATTTAAAACTATTTATTCATCCCGCATTCAAAAAACAAAAAGAAAACTCAAAACTTTTGAAACAGGAATAACAAAACAATTAAAAAATCAGTCGTGCATTCATTTCTCTTTCAGTCTCTGTCTTTAACAGATAATTATATTACAGATGGACGAAACAAATAACTTTTGAATAAAGAAATAGAATCATTTAAATGAAGGAACTCATTTTTGAGACCCCTTATTAGGTGACTGAGTGTGAGAGTGTTTTTTTCCATAAATCTTATAGTAGATATAAATTTACAAAGATATAACAGTTCAAAAAAATTTTCACAAATAATGCGTTAATGGCACACTCACATTAACCATTTAACCAACGGAACCTAAAATAACCATATCAATATATGCACGTGGTCACAGTGACATAAAAATCTGTTTCGACTTTTTTTAAACAATAGAAGACAAAAAAAGTTGTTATTCATGTAGTCAATAGAGTTACCCCTATTAAAAACAAAGAGAAAGCAAAGCAGCAGAGAGACAATGAAACAAAATACAATTACATCAGATCTAAAAAAACATTCTATATACACAAATACAAATATCTAAGCATACATAGGATTACTTTCATAGGATTTATTCTCAATTATTTCCTTTGAAAATGAAATTGAAAACAGAAAATAACCTCATTAAAGTACATCAATAAGCAATCCAACTGGTAATTTGCTGTAAAAGCATTTAGAATATTTTAGTTACTACTTTATAAAGACTTAACCCTTCGTCTGCTTAAACGGGATTAAATTACCTCATACATAATTCCTAAAAATCGCATAAAAACGTATTATCTCTTTGTACGTAGTCGGAAACTCTTTTACAATTCCCAACAATTTTCAATTATCCCAGACTCGTTGACGTAATAACATACATGCGTAATAAAAACAAATTAAATCCGTTAATTTACACAATAAAAGAAAGTCGTTCCGGTCTCGGAATTGGCTTTTCGAACTAAACCACCGGATGTCTAAGCCTCGGTACACAGCAACCGTTAACACAGCTTAATTATATTTTCATAAAACATTATCTGAATGAATGAATGAATGAATCTTGAATGTGAATTTTTATTTTTAAAAGCTGTTCTTTATTGTAATACAGCAGCTATGGGCAAAATAATGTAAAATGGCTTCAGAATATGAAAGTTATCAACAGAATTACGATATTTCTAGACTACAAAACTTACGTAAAAAATAATTGAACTGTGCTTTTCTGAATTATTGCCAAGTTTTCATTTTGTGTTTTACCTCTCCCACTTTGACCCCAAAAGTACACAGGATAAAAAACAAAAATAAAAATTGGTATCACCTGTGTGGTCTAGCGGTTCAGTTGTTGGACTTGACTGCATGAGGTCCCGGGTTCGAATCCCGGGTCAGGCAACAAAAAGAAAATTGTGTTTTTCTAATTTTCTAATAAAAAAAATGTTGCTCGGGATAGGATATGTGCCCGGTTGGCGATAGGCTTGCCACCTATCACATTGTGCGACTTAGTATCTTCGGCTAGTCGTGGGTGCCCTGGTTGTGCCTCTGAATACCTCTTCGGGGATATGAGCGAGAAGATACTTTAAAAAATTTGAGTGGGCAACCCTTATTACTTAGGAGGATAAAATATCGATAACAAATAATTCTCAGGCCTATTGAGAGTGCATATAAAATTTCATTATAATTGGATCAGCACTATAGGAGGATTATGATAACAAATACTGTGACATGATTTTATTATACATACATAGATGAGTGAATGTAATTCGAATGTATTTTCAAGTTTTTTTTTTTATTCTCCAGCTCCAAGTTTTTTTTAATATTCTGAGCGTCTAACAAAGAGCCTTAAAGATTTTTGTATGAAGCCTGGCTTACCTACTGTCCGCAATTTAGTTTTTTGAAAATCACGTTCACTAATAACTCTTTCAAAAATGGACAGCTAACATAAATACAAACAAAAAATAATCTGAGATAATAACGTGTAAAGTGTCACATTTCGAAGATTGAGCTTCCAAAGTTGTAACTTAGTAAACTTGTCTGAACTCTATAAAGTCGTAACCTATAATAGTAAAACTTTAGTTGTTTTTATCTTCGAAATGTGACACTTAACGAGTTTTTTTCCAAGAGTATTTTTTATTTGGATTGATATTCGCTATCCATTTTTGAAAGAATTATCAGTAAACGTAATTTTGAAAAAAAAAATCCAAATTGCCGAACAGTAGGTAATCCAAAATCTTCATAGCCCTTTGCAATAAAAAAGCTACAAAATATAAAACTAGATAAAAAAAATGAAAATGATATCCAAAAGTTTAAGTAAAATTTGTCTAGCATGTTTCTAATTTGTTGATATCAACATTTCTTTTTATTACATTAGTATTTCCAAGTAATTTCATAAAAAATCACTTGCTATTCTAAAAGTGGCTTTAGATAAAGGAAAAACAAACTCCGCAAGAAGTAAACTTCCTAACAGCTAAACGTAAGAGTTAATCACGCGTAAACGGGCTCTTGTAACAGTTATATCCCTCCTTTATTATCGTACAAGTATATAATTTATTGTGAATTGTGAAATACCTAAGCCAGTATCTTAACGCCCGTATCCTCGAATATGGAGGCAGAGGCACAACCAGGGCACCTATGATTAGCCGAATGTACTTAAAATGAAGAAAAAAAGGTACCTACAATATGATCAATGCCAAACCTATCACCAATCGGGCTATTATCGAATCCCAGGCATCATAATTTTTATTATAAAATTGGAAAACATATCTTGCATTGCCCGGGATCAAAGCCAACACCCGCCCACAAGACCACAGGCGCTAAAGTCAAAATAAATTTATTTTGATGACATCATCATAAGCTTTCTTTCTACTTATTCTATATTAATAAAAATAGTACTTTATCACTTTATTTTATTCAACTTATTATTTAGCTGACAAGGTTTTCTTTATTCCATATTGTTTAACAAAATGTTTTTATCGTTATATTGCGATATCGTCACTGTGATATTGTTATCCGTGATATCGTGATTCTTTTTTCCACTTTTTTATTCTACGCTAATTAAAAAAAATGTGTTTTATTGTTACATTTGGTGCCACTTTTAATTTCGCTATAAAGATAATAACGACTATTCGTCCTACGTTTCTTTATTGATTAAAAAAATGGTATTTTATCGCTGTATTTCATGCAACTTGAAACTTCGTTCATTGATTTTTATACATTTTCCAGGAGTTGGCCCTTATTCGTATGTTATTTGTATGTTAAGGGTCCATGTATTCTAAAAAGGATAAAATACGTCAGCAATATAATGTTTTTTTATACAAAATAATCATTGATCTTAGTGACAAAAATTCCTTGGCGGAAAGTTTTCAATGTTTTATAAAACTATTGTTTCCAAAACACGATTCATTTCACTTTACTTGATAGAAAAAAATCAAAAAGTTAACCCTTTTTTGAAAGCAAAGCCCAACTGTCTACTTCATTAATGAAAATATGGACACCAGATTTAGCATTAACATAGATAAGTATTACACCTAAATGATAATCGTTTCAGTTTTTATATTTTTTTTCAAATTACTTTTATAGTATCAAAAATAGTCATTTTTCGCTTAAGACATTTTCTTTTGAGCGCAATTATTTCATAGTAATTATAGAATGGGGGAGGGCGGCGTGTGGCTCTTCTTGCTGACTAAGTGTAGGGCCTTAATGTATCTTGGAAACGAATATCTCATTTAATTTTTTTATATCCTTAAACTAAGTGAAACAATCTATTATTATACTTTTTTCATGTCACATACATACAGGCTGTATCATTGGAAATTCGTTTACCTGTTTCTTTTTTACTACTAAATATAAAGAAGAATATGGGTACTGTCTGAACCGTAAACTCGATTTGTATTGAATTTTATTTTAAATCCTCTTTCTTGCCTTGTTTTAATTACTTCAACAATTGCTTTACTTAATTTACTCAATTTAAACTTAGTGCGGATCATAAAATAGTCATTATAAAAATTAAAGTTACTCAAGAAATACGCTAGGCCAATTCAAGTAAATGTAACAACATTTATAGCGATCGTTTAATATTCCATCCATGAAATTTAATTAACTGTTACAAATCAACATTTCAGTTAAAATATTTTTTGTGTATATAAAGATGAGATAAGCAATAAAGTTTTGAATGACAAAGTTATGTTTCTATTTATATCGTTTCCACTTTATTTAAAACTTCAGCAAATAGACATTACGTTGATAATTAGGTTGTAACAGATTTAATTTTTGTGGAAGTTGTATACAGCTACAACCAAGCAAACTGTTACCCCTAAATCTGTAACATTATTAAAGAGTGCATAATTTTAATTAACAATGCTAAAAATCCTTTTTTAATTACTTTATATAGGAAAATATTTATACATTTTTCATGTACTTGTATGTATTCTAAGTCATTTTGCAGAAAAAAAATTGGATGGAACAGTAACATAATAACATAGTTAAACAGAAATTAACATATTTTTTTCTGTTACAGAAGGTGCAATTCCTGACGAGGCCTAATCTGGCAGCACTGTAATTATACGAAGCTAGTCAACAGTCATATCTATCAAGTAAATGTTATTTGTAAAACTTTCTAAAAAAAATATTATTTAAAAATGTTTTATAATATAATAAAGGAATAAATTGTATTTATTTTTTGGTGTGTTATTAAATTTTGTACTTACTGTAATAATTTTAAAGACTTATGTTACTCGTATTCTAGGCAAATTCCCAAGTTTAAAAATACTTAGGTACTTTGGCGGTATTTGTTCCTAGGATATAACTTATTAAATCTAATACATATTTAACGCGTTCTTTATCGAAATGTTACCATTTTGTATGCGGGCTTTTACAAAACATGTTACTTTAATATTACGTAATTTATTATTTAGATATTTGTTAATTATTAAATGTATTAATATACAATTTAGTATTCTTTTCTACAATTAAAAACTAAATTATATATGAACCAAATAATTATATCGTTAAATTTTCGTGTCATTTCATTTTATCTAATGTTAATCTCACACAGGTCACAAAGGCCCACATTACGAAGAAGGTGTTAAAATTATTATATTGGAAATTACGTACAAATATAGCTCTTACAACTGTCACCTTCTAGAATAGTCTGTATAATCTAAGTTCAATACGTAGACATAAGCGAAATGGGGCAGGTGTAGTTAGTTGAATAAATATAGTTATGGTATTGGAATTGTATTTTATTAGTAAAACGTTGATGTATATTGAAGGGCTTCGTGCGAACTTAATGTTTGTCCAATAAAAGTTTATTCGGAGCCGAAATTAGTTTCATTTTACCCTCATCAAATATTACAAACTGATTTCTTTTTTCAAAGTTTAATACTTATTGGAAAGGGAACCTTTAATTCAATAGATCATTTATATAAAGTTTTGGGTCATTTATGTCTCGAACGTATTTTAGGGTTACCAAACCCTAAATATATGTTTATCAAAATGTGCTGCTTAGCTATCAATGTCATTGCTTGGTTCTCTTACGTCCAACGTTAATAATGTATCTCTAAAGATGGATTTCAAGCAATCTAGATAGCTGCGTTTCTGCCGGCCCATCCTATATCTAATTGCCATAGTTATCCTATGTATGGATCAAAATATCAATCTTGAACAGCAAGTTTTGGATTAGGATTGATTAATAATATTGGCCGTTAGGTAATACTTACCTTATCTTATATTCCGGTCCGGAGGGCATGGTAACCGGTGGGAGTTGCACCATTGATCTTACTAACACCCCAACCACAGGAGAGTAACACACCTATAACATCTATGGTGAGTATAGGCCACAGTCCTCTCTTATCACAAAATGGTCTTGTTCGATGCCTTCTCAAATAAAAAACAATGACAAAGATACAGTCGAATTAGGAACTGCCTCTTTTTTGAAAATCGTTAGAAGAAAAAAGTGATGGACTAACTCATTTATAAAAGCTAAGAATCGCTTAAAATAGGTTAACGGATTTCAATGAAAATTGGCTCAAAGATGATATGATATATAAGTGGATATCACATCGACATGTAAAGTATTTTAATTAACAAGTTACTGGTGACTGTCATGTTCCGGTTTGGATGTTTGGGTCGCCGGTAGACTTGAAAGTAGGAGTAGAACCCGGGCCCAGAACGGCAACGCATCTGTGACGTCTATAGTGTCTGTTAAAAAATTAATGTTAAATGGTAAAAGATTCGCTATTCTCCCACTTAAAAATATCTTTCATTTATAAAGCCACAGACAACCTTCGATTCAAGTAAATTACTGAATAGGTTTTGCGTAAGCAACTTGCACAACAATTTAAGCACATTCATCCAAATTCCTACTTCGATTTCAATGAATAGTCTGTCAATAAAACCACTTTGAAAGTACGCTCTTTCAAATAAAAAAGGAGTTTTTGAAATCGGCACATAAATGACGCAGAAATTTATTTTAAACATGTGCATGAAAGAAATATAAAAGTCGAACGAATTAACCCGCTCCTTTTCGCTGAGTCGGTCAATAAGAAGTCTTTTATTATATTATACGTATCTACAACGTAGTGATTATATTCTCTTTGGTATCTATGAGTACTAGATGTTGTCGACAGCTACATTAAAACATTAAAGTTGTTTTCTTCTGTAAACCTGTTCAGATATATCAGGATAAGAGTAAAAAAGCGAGATGCTATTCCCCTTATTTTCATACTTAAAAATTATACCATAACATCGGTCCATTACGACATGAAAGGTCAAAAAATAAACAAACACTATCAAGATTGTCTGGTGGTGGTACTAGTCTGCAGACTTGCTAATTAGGTCTCACATCCAAGCCGAATATCAATATATCAAATGATGATATGCCTTGATTATCTCTTAGCATCAAGAAAAACGTGCATTTTCCGCTGTCGTATGCCGTATAATATTACATACATACTTATAATAATAAAAAATAATTAATGATTTGTAATTAAGTTGTAGGATTTGTTGTTTACATATTTGTAGAAATATGAAACTAATATCCATTTCCTTGTTTTATTACTAAAATTTTATTTTTGATTGTTTTGTTATTATAATTTTCTGTTTTTCTACCTAGAGTGTAAAGGAATACTATAGTATCCGTGATCTGGATCAGCCTCGCGCCTGGTGATCTACTCGCACAGGGTATCCTACTTGCAGACACCAGTCTCTTACTATGTTATTTGGTTTTGAATATAGGTTCTGTTTAATTGTTTTGAAGAGAAATAAATTTATTTTTAATTTTTACTTTGATGTAAGAAATATCTTTACGCCCATGTCCCCGGAGAGGTAGGCAGAGACACAATCAAAGCACCGACGACTAGCCAAAGACAATAAGTTCCACAATGTTGCAATAGGTTGCAAGCTAATCGCCAACCGGTCACATACACAATCCCGGGCATCATTATTTTCATGAGAAAATTGAAAATAAAAAATTTTTATTTTTTTGTTTCTCGACCTCGGGACCTCAAGAAGTTAAGTCTAGACCACAGGAGCAATGAGTTACTAATAAGTACGTTGTGCTAACAACGGCCACACTACTTTCTTTTAGAAATTGAATTTAGGATTCCAAGCTGATTCAAAGATACCTACTAATATCGATAGAAATTAATCTTTTCTATATGTGAGAAGAAAGTGAATATGCACTTGTGAAAGAGAATCGTGCGCGGTGTTGAAGTGAAAACTTGAATATTAACGTTATGCATTTTGATGACTAGAACATTGCTCGTGTACACAAAAAGCTTATTTTCAAGATGAAACAAATAGAGCAATGTATGTTGATATTATACGTATCTGCTATCTGTGAGAATGTAATGGTAGGTGTATTGCGGCGCATTATCCATTGCGCATCCTATACTCTTCTGAAATATCGAAGCAATACAAAAACAGCAATGAATCTACGTTTTATTTTAGATCTCTCACTGTCTTATTCGCGCAAGCGCAGTGCGCCGTCTTACGTTCTGACGCGAGTTTAAAAGTTTTTACCCATTCCAAAAAAAGTGCGTAACGCCGCTAAAGAAGTTTTCACTTAAAAAAAATTCGACTTGATAACTCCCTTCTTTGTTGGAATCGATTATTAAAAAGCTCGCTCCAATTTTATAACTTTTTAGAGATAGTGAAACCGCGAGCATTCTCTAGTATTTTATAAAATTTCTTGTGCTAATTATATAGTGAAGCTTAATCGTACTAAAACTGGGAATGGGAAGTTTATACAGTCTCTGGGACCATCTGAAGTGTCCGTCGAACCCAAGTTCGACACACATTGGACAACAAGCTTAAACTTTGTTTTAGTTTGAAATAGTTTCGAGTTGGCTTTGAAAATATATCCATTACCCTTCAGACTGAGTGGGTTTGGAATATTACGAGCACAGTTGTTATTTATTGTACTGAAAATGTGTGATTTATAGGCTATTTATTAGCCTTCGACTTGCTTAATTTGTAACTTAACCTCTGGTATGCCGCGACTTTAACGCTGCAGTATAACTGGATTGCGCGGATCCGCATTCCGGCATTCAAAGGATGAATATTAAGAGTAGGTACTAAAAGTTAAACATATTCATTTTATATCTTTATTCGAGCGATTAACGAACAAGGACATTTGTCTTCTGATTGTAGGAGATAACCGTGATCTCTAAAAACACCATAGATGTTATAGGTGCGTCGCTGACCTGTGGCCTGTATATAAGACCTATTGTGCCTCTGGGCTGATATATTACATTCTCACTAGGGTGGCGCGAATAGGTAAGGCGGTGGGTCTCTCTTTGCAACTAGTGATCCTGTTGGTAATCTAAACTAACATTATAAAGCTGAAGAGTTTGTTTGTTTGCTTGAACGCATTAATCTAATGAACTGCTGATCCGATTTGAAAAATTCTTTCAGTGTTAGCCTGTTTATGAAAAAGGATATAGGTTTTATATCATCACACTAAGACTAGAAGAAGTAAAGTATCATAATCATAAGTAATAAATTGTAAAGACAATAACGTGTATTCTGTCTACATGCTACAATAGCTAAACTGATTTTAATATTTAAAAAAACATATTAAACTTTGGAGAAGCATGATCAACATGAGCATTAGAGAAAGAAAGAAAGAAAATAATTTATTTGCGGAATATGTGTGTAAATAAGATGTCACAAAAATTAAGTATATCAACATATTTTACCATATTTTGGTGTGCAAATATTTTGATATTTATAATAAATAAATTTACATCTGCTTTAACCCAACTTTTAAGCCAATTATTTATTACCAAAACATTTTAAAACTAAATTTAATTTAACCCTGTCTACCGTAAACTAAATATAGAGCTTAATATTAAATAACCATACTACGCGGGCGAAGCCCCGAGTAGCAGCTAGTTACATATATTTTTACCCTTTGCCTCTTACGAGCTGCCTGGCAGAGAGGCAGATGAAGTATTCTAAACAACTGACCAGGTCTAACATAGAGTATAAAAAGAAATTGCCATTGCATTCGTTATCGCGTCACGCATAGACGGGTGAGCCAATTTTGCTAATTCTTTTTTGTCACATATGTTATACTATTTTTATTTCTTTATTTTCCTTATAACAGATCGAAGCCCATGTAATTTTGTACTGCTTACGTTAAAACGTGCTACTTATAATTATTACCATAGGAGCTACATCTAGCTATATCTAGTTATTGTCAGGATTATATATAAAAAAAACGACGGGTTGCACTCCGGGAGTTCTGGCAGAAGTGAAAACTTGAATATTAACGTTGTGCATTTTTGATATTTAGGAATGGTTAGGGAATGATTTTGCATGAATTGCTTTAAATATCAGTATGACAGTATTATCATTTATGTGGTAGAATACAATATTCATTTATTGCGCTAACATACACAAACATGACAACACGAACATTCGCGCAAGCGCCCTGCGCCTTCTTACGAATTTTCGATCAGGTCACGTATCCTAACGAGAGTTTAGAAGTTTTTACCCATTCCAAAAAAAGTGCGCAACGTTGCTAAAGATGTTTTCACTTCAAAAAAAGTATCTTCAAACCCATCTTCGAAGAGGTAGGCAGAGGCAAAGCACCCACGACTAGCCGAAGACACTAAGTCCCTTAATGAGATAGGTGGCAAGCCAATCGCCAGCCTGGCACATATCCAATCCCAAGCAACATTTTTTTGGAATTGGAAAAACCAAACTTCAAAAACCGGGCATATATTCAATCCCGGGCAACGTTAGTTTTAATAGAAAATTGATAATGCACATTTCCTAAATTTTTTCGTTGCGAGACTGGGGATCGAACCCGGGACCTCAACAAGTCAAGTCCGACGCCGGACCATGGATCGACCACAGAGGCGATGTGTGTGATCCTAGTTGTGTAGATGTGACAAAAATCTGCGAAAATTAAACGCTTAGTAAACTATTTGAAATATTTATATCAGGATTTTCTTTTAGAACCTATTTCTTTTGCCGTTTTATAATACGTAAAGCATTTTGACAAACTTGGAAATCCCAAAAAGATACTTTAATAAATCTAATTTAGCTTGTTCTCAACTTATCGTAATACCAAAAGAAAGCAAAGAAAGTCTAATTTGCCAAATAAAATCAAACATGATTTAAGTTCGCCAAAAAGAATACATTTAAAAGAAATCCCTCTGGTCGCGTTTTGCTTGCGATATAAAGATATCTCAAAAAATAACGTTTTATTTTTGCCATTGCCAATTCCCAGGTGAGGTGAAGAGGTAAGAATTTACCACCAACTACTAGACATAATATGTCCTCTAATTTTGACAGGTTTATCTGCAAGCAAATTACGATTAAGATTAAAAATTAATATACTTTTGTCTTTTACATTTATTTACAACTCCTAATAAACTTCACGAATTCTTTTTCTCCCTTTAATTTTTTTCTAAGTAGACAGGATTAATAACAATTGATGGCTGTTACCATAAAATAATGAGCAATAATAAAAGTAGGATTTTAAACTTAAATCGTCGCGAGTTAATAACATTTTTAATTATTCCCGTCAGGGATCAGTCCCGTGACCACGGCCTATGCAACTAGGCCGAAATATCGACAAATAAAATAAAAAGAGATCGTGAGTATCCCGTATAAATAATTAAAAATGTTAATAATAAAAGTGATCACTTTTTTGTTCCACTAAGTTCACGAAGCGAGAGGTCAAACCCTTGCCAAGATACGTGCTGGATACTGTACCAGGTCAAATTCGTAGTAGAGTCTATGTAGAAACTAAATCCAATTATTAAAGAAAATTCTAGCTGCTAAGCAAGATCACGAATTTTATTTATTTTCAGCATAGCATTTATCAAGTTTGATTTTAAATCAATATACTATGAGCACATTAAAAATGACGAATTAATGTCTGATTAAAAGACCATTCAAGTCTTAAGGCCAATATTAATAATCAATCCTAATCCAAAACGTGCTGTCCAAGATTGATATTTTGATCCATTTTTATGTTATCGTTTGCCAATCACATATCTGTAGACAGGACAAATATGGCAATTAGGTATGGGATAGGCCGCCGGATACGCAGCTATCTAGATTGCTTGAAATCCATTAGAATGAGATACATTATTAACATTGGCCGTTAGAGTACAAGCCATTCTGTTTATTAAATGTATTCCAAACCCCGCACCGGAGGATATAATGTTGGACGACCTCCCACCCGGTGGACTGACGATCTGGTCAAAGTCGCGGGGAGCCGCTGGGTGCAAGCGGCTGGTGACCGTGACTTGTAGCGCTCTTTTGGGGAGGCCTATGTCCAGCAGTGGACTTCCTCCGGCTGATGATGAAATTTTAATGTCTTGTCGATAAGAACGCCATCTTCATTTCTCAAGATCAGCTACTAAACTTTATGAATAGTTAGTGCGCCATTTGTGATCTTTTATCGTTATCATCAATATATTTGTTTGTGTGTGTCAAATGCATGATAGTACGTGTCATGTTTCATTTTTTTAATTAATGCACTTTACAAACATTATCATCAAAAAATATTAACGTTCTGTACTTCTCCTACACATAAACTACAATTGTGCCAAATTTCATACTCCTCCGTCAGCGCAATTCTCGTAAAAAGGGGTCTAAAGTTTTTCTTCACGTATTAGTATATAGATTACACTCGTTGATAACCAAAACAGAAGCTTATCAGGTATTTTTATTTTAACACTTGCCCTGTGCTTGGGTTAAATTTCTATAAATTTTTAAAGAAAGAAAAATGCGTTAACGAGTAACAAGAGAATTGAAAATTTCGCCACGGGACTTGAATCCTCAGTAGATCAAATGGTTAGAGCGTTCGTCGGCTTGAGAGGAAAGGTTACAGGTTCAAATCCTATCTGTGGCGAATTTTTTCTTTCTTTAAAAAAGTATAGAAGTATGAAATTTGCTCACTTTATAATGTAATTTGTATAAGGGATATATATTTAGTAATTTCTTCAAAAATACTTTATTTTTGCACTTTAACTAAACAAAATTGTACAAAATGTCATCAAAATTGAAATCAGTTAAATTTGTCAGATTATTTTTTAACATTTCTATTTTGCTAAATCTAATTTTATAAGCATTACCTAATATAAAAGCCTGTCAACATGAATAAGTATAGTTGACGAGTTAAAAATAACTCAGCTTTTTTTACAACTAAACTTATTATTTAAAATCTTATCATATAATCATAAAAAAGTAACTCATCTACATACAAAAAAAAATAAAAGGAGATTCAACTCGTGGCAATAAAAACATCTCGAAAGTACACTTTCAAAAAAAAATTACTCCAGAAATGACAGATAAATCGATTAACATGTTAAGAATATATGAGTCAAACATGTAAAATCGTCATTTTCAGAAGTCGAATAGAAATAAAGGGCGGGGTGACATTTTTCAAAAAAGTTGAAGATCCCAGGCTAATTGCTAAGAAGATCAGTAGGGTTACTCTCAAAGCTCGATTCATACATTATTGGAAATTGGAATCGAATATGTCATTTTAGGTACTCCTGAATACAATTCGTTACAATTATTCGTTGAATTTATTTGTAACTAAATGTTAATAATCCCCTTATACTGTGTTCAAAAGTACCTAAAGTGACATATACGATTCCAATTTCCAATTCGCATAATATCGAGATTCAAGAGTAACCCTACTGCTCATGAATGGAAATCTAGTTCTTAATCGCTCAAAAAACGAGAAACCAAACGTGCTTTTCTAAAGGAGACTACACATGAATATTGTTAAGAAGCTAATTCGTTGCGTTTATCCCGAACATTCTCCACTTTAGCAATAGCCCATCAGTTGAGCAAACAGGAGGCGGGTGTGTTGTGACCAGCAATCTGTTTGATTGTTTGAACGCCGCGAGTGCTCGCCGCACCCTGGATAACACGATCACTACTGTTTGGAAATGGTCAAAATAACTCCATGCTAGTGACGTAACGAATATTTAAATCCGCACGTAACGAATATACGCACGTAACGAATATACGCACGTAACGAATATACGCACGTAACGAATATACGCACGTAACGAATATACGCACGTAACGAATATACGCACGTAACGAATATACGAATAATTTGCGAATCTAAATTTTCGGAAAAATCTAATACCCATTTGGGATGGTCGTCTAATAGAACTTAAAGAAGAATAATTATTTACCTGATAATTATAATAATTTAAGGAACATCTAAACATACATTTATTGCACTTCACTAAAATAAAATTAATTAACTAAAAGCCCGGATCAACACCGGGTGTTGGTCCGGGCTCCTTTGCAGAATAGACCATCTGCCTTCCTGCCAAGCAGCTCGTAAAAGGCGAGCACAGGCTTACCGTCACTAACACCGTCCTACTAAGTAGTCGAGTTTCGCAGCAATTCACCCGGATTGGTACAACCGCCTTGCCTATTCCTGCCACCATAACCTCAGTGCTTGCCATTGACGTGTTACGATTTGCTTGAGGCTTAACATCCCGGCCTTAGGTTGGCAACGCACCATTACCACCTTTGGGTGTCTAGGCGGCGTGAATTGCTTACAATCAGAAAATCCGTCTGTTTGTTTGCCTTCCAATATCATACAAAAACCGTAAAAAGTCTAATACCCATTCGGGCTGGTCGACTAAGAGAACTGAAATGAGAAAAATTACTTACCACATAATGATATAAGAAACTTCTAGACTTTCTTTCTGTGATCTAGTGGTCCAAGTGTTGGACTTGACTGCCTTAGGTCCCGGGTTTGATTGCTAGGTCGAGCAACAAACAGGAAATTTGGTTTTTCCAATTCCAAAAAAATGTTGCTTGGGATTTGGATATGTGCCGGGCTAGCGATTGACTTGCCACCTATCACATTGTGGGACTTAGTGTCTTCGGCTAGTCGTGGGTGCCCTGGTTGTGCCTCTGACTGGGTATGGGCCTGAGGATACCCACTAAAATAAAATTAGTTTGAAAATAATATTCTTATGAAACAAGTACACCATGTCTGTACTTATAACAATATAATTAAACTAATAGTAATAAAGTAGTAGACCACAAACGCGGTCTTATGTCATCATTAAGTGACATATTTATTTATTTACACATTACTTGCATTGTTGAATTTAGGTAGAAATTCCAAACATTAGTTTGGAATAAGGTATCGTTTTCGAAAGACTAGATTAGCTATTTTTTTTTAATGGCTAATTTGTTACTAATCGCAAGGTTTTCACAACTTCACCGAGATATGGTACTTCACCAGGACTAGCTAAAGAAAGTTACTTCCTAATAATCCATCGCAAAGAAAGTAAGAAACAGTTTACTGTCGGATGTGGGTATCATAAAGATGTTACAAAGTTTGTTAATGCTAGATAATTCTACCATTGTTGTTTTTTTGTTATCCACACGAATACTATAAACTAGCTATTGCCCACGACCTCGTACACGCATTACAGTGACTTTAGTGGTTAGTGAGAGAAACGAAAGATTTCTCCGCAGTAAGCGGTATAGATACCCCGTGTTGGTCCGGGCTCTTTTGCAGAATAGACCATCTGCCTTCTTGCCAGGCAGCTCGTAAAAGGCGAGCATAGGCTACCGTCACTAATACCGTGACCTCTGACTAGGTGGTAGAGTTTCGCAGCGACTCACCCGAATTGATACCACCGCCTTACCTATTCCTGCCGCTATAACGTCATGACGTGTTCCGGTTTGGAGGGTAAGGTAGCCGGTAAACTTACTTTTGCTCGAGGCCTAACATCCCGGTCTCAGGTTGGCAACGCACCATTACCACCTTTAGTGTCTCTATGCGGCCAGAATTTCTTACCATCAGGAAATCTTTCTGCTGGTTTGCCTTCCATTATCATAAAAAAAACTACAACACACACAACTAGGTTATGATATAGGCACAGCTCTAACCTTATATGCCTACAACAAAATTTGCAGGTAAATGTGAAATATAGAGAACTGGTGACCTTTAACCCTCGTTTCCCGCTGCCCTCATGTTGCCTCTGACATTCATTTCCCTCATCTCGAGTTTTCTACAGACCAAGTGCTTTGTCCGTCCGCTATACTGATAGCCCCAGGACATGCAATTTTGTGATTGTTTTGTAAACTAAAACTATATGAAGAAATTTGTTGAATTTGTGGTGCTGACATAAATGACCCCTTGCAGCGTTACCAGGGTTATTGAACCTCATAGCTGGATAAACCGGCCAGTTTTGCCAAACATTTAAACAAAACTATTGAACGTGAATAATAAGTTTTTTTAAGACTTTTTTAAATTTACCATTACTATTTTTAAATTCTAATGAAAGATCAATGGCTGGATGAATTTATTTCAGAGCTACTGTGGCAGTGGAACTGAATGGTGTAGTGAATTTTGTCAACTCATAATAATCTAGATATGCTGAAAGTATAGGTTGTTTATTCGCGATAAACTTCTAAACTACTTAACCGATTGTAATTACATTTTTCAACTAAATAAAGTGTATTAATACATTTATTCATTCTTTCCGTCACTTATTCATTCATTAATTTTCTTAACGTGTGCTTTAAATAAAGTGTTTTCATTTATTCATTCATTCATTCATTCATACGCTCATTCATTTATTCACTCACACATTCATTCATATCCACATCGTGTTTAAGTTCATCCAACTTAAAAGAAAACATCCCAATTTATAGCGCAAGAAGCTGCGGGTAACAACTAGTAATTTATATAGTTTATTAGCTGAACCGACAGACGTTATCCTGTCCTAACTATAAGTATTAATCTTTTTTTATGGAGCGCTCTTCAATGAGTAACTAACACACAAAAAAGATATCGAAATTGGTACATCTGCTCAGGCCTAATGTAATGTTGATTCATTTTTACAAATAAGATTTTTACTTTACACTAAACAAACAAATTCGTACAAAAGGCGAACTTTTGGCATATTGGTGCTCTCCCCTAGACAGACTTTAGGGCAACATATCTATCTTGAGCCACATTCTTATAACACCAGCCATACAAGCATTTCACCACTGTGGTCTATCGGTCCAGGTGTTAGATTGTTAAACTGTTTTTTTTTTAATTATCTAATAAAAAAAATGCTCGGGCTTTTAAATGTGCCCAGTTGGCGATAGGCTTGTCATCTATCAAATTGTGAGACTCAGTGTCTTCGGCTAGTCGTGAGCGCCCTGGTTGAGTCTCTGCCTACCTCTTCGGGGATATGGGCATGACGATACTTATACAAGCATTTTTGACAATAGTACAGGATGTGTCAAACAAATAAATCATTTGCAGAATACGTGTGTAGTTATAAAATACATTTTCATACTAATACATTCTAATACAGCCCGGTGAAGTTGTAAAAACCTAGCAACATATTAGCCATTAAAGAAACACATTCTAACACGATATTATATGAAAATATTTAAAACAAAATGTCTACATTATTAAAACCACGAAAATGTCTCCAAAATTGCAGACACAGTTCAGTAAATGCTAATGGCGGGCGGAGATCAAGGAAGTATAAAGAGAAAATTGGGGGAAACCTTTCTAGGTGACACATGCACCCTCTTATCTGTTTAGTCAGTCTGTGTTCATCTCTGTCGTATTTCGATTTCGGAGGGTTAGGTAAGCTTGTCTCTATTTTTCATTCGAGACTGAGGCCTACACATAGGTAAAATGAATCTTTATTAAAAAGGGGTAAGGATATATTACCAAATCCTGATTAGGTAATATACTATGAGTTGGCATAGTTTATGTTCGCTAAGTTACGTGTCGACGTGTAAATCCATGACACTTTTGGTCCATATTTTTAAACAAAGAAACACTTGTACTGTTTTACGTATCATTTATAATATACTAGCTGTCCCGGCGAACTTCGTTCCACCCGTTTAGTTTGTATTTTATTTTATTTTTCCCATTTTCTATGCAATTCTCTCTATATAAGAACCTTATCCGGGCAATAGCTAACACAATACAAAAAGAATTGCCAAATCGATCCAGTCGTTCGGAAGTTAGGCGCTTACCAACACATTTGAGGATTCATTTTTATATTATAGATTACTTTGTAAATAGCCTACCAGTTTCGGTTATACAGCATCATGACTCATAAGGGCTAAAACTTAAACTACTATTTTTACTTAGTACTAGTACTACTATTTACTATATATTACTACTAGTAGTTTAAGTTTTAGCCCTGATGATGCTGTATATTACATTAGGCTATTTACAAAGTAATATATTATAAGTCATACGTAAAGCAGTATAAGTGTTTCTTTGTTTAAAAATGACTATTTGGAAGTTTTACCAAGCGCCGATGATGGAAAATATCAAATACACTTTTGGTCTATAAATGTGTTTCTCTTAGTGTAAAGAATAAGCGGCAAGAATTTCTTACCAAGAAATCCGTCTGATTGTTTGTCTTCCAATATCATCAAAAATATACACAAACATGTAAATTAATTGCCAATTGTATAAGTGTCACCCAAATATGTAAAAGCATCTTCACGCCCATATCTATGAAGGGGTAGGCAGAGGCACAACTACGGCACCCACGACTAGCCGAAGACACTAAGTCCCACAACGTAATAGGTGGCAAGCCTATCGCCAACCGGGCACACATCCAATCTCGAGCAACGTTTTTTAATAGAAAATTGAAAAAATCATATTTTATTTTTGTTGCCCAACCCAGGAACTTCATATACCTAGTACCCGACATCATGTAGTATGAGGTTATCGGGTCAAACACCAGGTCAGACGACAAAACATGTATACAACACATTGTGGTAGAATATGTTATTATGCATTAATATCTCCGTAACAACTCACACATTTCGCAAATAATCGTTTTCATTTTAAATAAAAATAAATATCTCTGGACAAGTTACACAAATTGAATCTGACCTCAAAGTAAGCAAATTATATGCTTATGTTATGGGTGTTAGTCAACGATTCTACTATGAAGAAATACTTAAATAGATACAAAAATAAATTTAATAAACACCCAGACCCAGAAATGCAGACTTCTAAATGTTCATTACACAAATGCCTGCCCCCGTCGGGAAAAGAACCCGAGCCTCGCGGTTGGTTGGCGTAGTTAGGCTGTACGCTAGCCACTCGACTAACGAGGCAGTCAAAGATTTTAATTAAGATTCTTGCTACAGCAAAGCGGAAAACCTAAAACATCTATGCCCTATGGTGTTTATAAATCGTGTTGGTATCATCTGAAGATACGTGAGCTAGTTCAAAATTATCCCAGAAACAGGCGGGCTACTCTAATCAAAGAGGCCGGACCAACACTAAAACGTTCTGGCAAACATACATATTTTCACGCCATATCCGTTACGGTGAAGGCAGAGAGTTTCGAGTGGCCAATATCGCGATCCTTCTAGATTTGCATAGCTTCCTTTATATTCGTAACTCTTTTCATAAGCCAATTTCGGAGACTTTTGACTAGGATAAAACGCTAGTAATTTGGTCGTGGATTATAAACTTATGTCTCCTCGGGTATCTACATTCATCCACATCTTCGGCTACTCGTGACTGCCCTGGTTGTACCTCTGCCAATCATTTACGGGGATAAGGACATGAAGATACCTACTTACTAACTTGTGAATGCTGTCAGCGAGCGTTAAAGCTGACAATAGATAAATAAATGATAAGTAAATAGTATAGCTTACCACTGGCACTCAATTAATACGTTATAACCTATTGACCGACCTCTTTCAATGTAACAGTGTAACAATGATCAATACAATTGTCGCCAACAAGAAAGCGCACTCAGCGCCGAGTCGTTGTCGCTAATGTAGCGCACACTTTGTATCAAATATCGGTAGCGACGACTCTACAATGTCTATGATAGCCATTTTATAATGGGAAATACATATTTAGTACGAACTCGTTGTAATAGAACGCTAAAAAGTGTGTACTTTTTAAACGAAGTTGTCATATAATAGAAAAGAAAAAATGTTTTTTTGTAATCTGTTCGAATACACAAAATATTACACCTACACTAAATAGAGTATGGTGCTGCCTCCCTTATGTGTGGTATTGCGATTGCTCGATTTACTGAATTTATCCCCGAGGGGTAGGCAGATCTACAACCAGGGCACCCACGACTTGCCGGAGACACTAAGTCCCACAATGTGATAGATGGCAAGCCTATCGCCAAAGATAAAATCTTTTGCTGGAACTTCTCAGTTAATACCTCAGGTGGCACATATTATATTTTAGAGCAGAGCCCTTATCATGAGCTTAAGGCTTGTCAAGTTTGCTATACTCGCTACTGTCTCTGTAAGTTATTTATATGGAAACTTTGAACAGCTCCTCAATTGGCAACTAAGAAAAACAGATTTTTAGACCCAAAATGTCATAGATTTCGAGATGTAACTTACCGAACATAATCTATACCTACTTATGTTAAAGAGCTAGCTGTCCCAGCTTCGCACGGGTGGACAAACTTCATGTATACATATAAACTTTCCTCCTAAATTAATCATCAAAGTAGTTTTAAATATCTAAGCGTACTTAGGGACCGATAGCGAAATGCGACTGTTTTATACTATGTAGTAATTAAGGTATAAATGTATTATTAAATAAGTGTAAGGTATAAATGTATTATTAATATCGCCTCTGTGGTCTAGCCGTCCGGGTATTGGACTTGACTGCATGAGGTCCCGGGTTCGAATCCCGGGTCGGCCAACAAAAATAAAATAGGATTTTTCCAATTTTCTAATAAAAAAAAATTTTGGTCGGGATTGGAAATGTGCCCGGTTGGCGATAGGCTGAAAATATACATTTTTTTAATATGTTTTTTGTTGCCCGACCCGGGGATCGAACCCGGGACACCAAGAAGTCAAGTCCGACGCCGGACCTCTAGACCAAATTATATATTATAATATGTATTATTAAATTCCGAGATTTAACGCCCGCGAGTAGTGTAGCAGTGGAAAGATGCTGTTTTATAAAGAAATGGCTATCACTTTTGTGGTCATTCAGTAAAAATTCCCTGTGCTGGTCCGGGCTCCGTCGCAGAATAGACCATCTGTCTTCCTGCTACCCAGCTCGTAAAACACGAGCATAGGCTTACCGTCACTAACACCGTGAAATCTGACTAGGTGGTAGAGTTTTGCAGCGACTCGCCCGGATTGGTACCACCGCCTTCCCTATTCCTGCTGCCATAACGTCTAACGCTTGCCGTTGACGTGTTCCGATTCGGAGGGCAAGGTAGCCGGTGACATTTGCTCGAGGCCTAACATCCCGGCCTCGGGATGGCTACGCACTATTACCAGCTTTGGTGTCTCTAGGCGGAGTGAATTTCTTACCATCAGAAAATCCGTCTGCTTGTTTGTCTTCCATTATCATAAAAAATAGTAACAACTTGAAATAATTTACATCATATAAATCAGCATCAGTGTCTGGTCTAAAATATTAATATATTTATGATCTACTTATTTATGATATTGTATGTCCATTCCACAGAAAACCCCAACATGGATTTGGCTAATCATATTATTCTCGCTCGCTTGGTTATATTGTTATAATTTAAGTCTTATGATATTAAGACTTGAAGATTAAATATTAACATTTAATACATACATAACTTCACGCCAAGTCCCTTACGGGGTAGGCAGACAGTATCGAGTGCAACGTGACACGATAAAATTATATGAAAACATTTTTGAATTGAGACCAGCCCATCAAAACTAAAATATAAATATATTGTCTTGCTTCCTTCACATTCATTACCCTTTTTACACAAAGCCGGTTTCGGAGACTCTTGACACCACCCTCGGATAATATCCGAGTGATCTGTTCGTGGAATGTCAACCTTGGTCTCCCCGTGTACCTATATTATTCCCTATATATCCCCGTGTACATATGTAATACACACTCTTTATTATATAAAATTGCGATTTCCATAATTATGTTATTGTAAATTCAATCGATCGCCTCGGTCTGGTGTTGAAGTTGACTGCAAGAGTTCCCGGGTAAGATTCGATCGAATCGAATCGGATCGAATTCGATCCGGATAAGAGAGATTGGGTAAGTGCTGGGTTGGGGTTAGATTTGTCACCTGTCACAATATGGGATTTCTTCTTCGGCTAATCTTGGATTGTATCTATCTTTTCGGGGACAAGACGATAAGAACGTTTTTTTTTTACTTCAAAATCTAGCCTGTCAAGCATAGTTGAAAGCAGGTAATGGAGCGAAAGTGTGAACTGTGAACCCCTGCCCAACTCAAAAACTGTTTTTGTTTTGGTTTCATTTTATATTTTGGAACATTGTTATATAGGTTTACATTTTATTACTATTAATAAATAACAAAATAAGTAAGTCATAATTTATACGTATGATATCAACAATACATTTTTGTGGTACGAGTATTATTTTAATTATGTAGTATATAGTCGTGCTAGTCACACTTTTTATAACTCAACATCGGTTGGACCGATTTGGCTAAAATTTATGGGGAGGTAGCTGAGAACCAGGAGACGGACATAAGGTACTTTTATTCTCATTGGCTGCTAGAAAACCAGAAAAAACTTTTTATTATTTCATAAAAACTGCACGTGTACAAAGTTCGCAAGAGCAGCTCTATTACCAGCAGTTACCTATATGTGTACCTACTACTACAGACATAACATTTGACACACTTATTAAAGTTTCTAAACTAATTCATGATTGTATCTCAAATACGTAATTAAAAAAACCGTTTAAAAACCCGCATTTGAGTTTTGGCGCCACCGAGAGAAAAGATGCTCGAAGATTTTTCATAATTGTTGAATTTCGTGTTGACATTGAGTGAAATTAGTCAATTTTGGTGGCATTTTGTACAATTTTGTTCAGTGAAAGTGCACAAATGATTTCATTATCGTATCATTCAGTATCGTATCGTGTATTTCCTCGTTGCCGCCAAATCTCATTATATGAGCTTGAGTAATGAGGCCACCGCTTTACCCAAGAGCCTGACATGATTTCCTGACGACTTATGAATGATGACTAATTATAATTAATTAAAATTGATATAAAAATTGATGCAAATTTCTACTTGACTAATGGCAAAATACTAACGCATAGGCCAAAACCTAAAGAAAGAAAGAACAGAATCCGCATTTTTTGTGACCGATTGACTTACTTGGACACACATAAATATATAAAACCTTACCTATTTTCAAGTGACAAAGAAATTTATGGATATAAAAAAGAATTTTCAAAACTAAAAATGTTGAAGTTTTGACGCCATCGTAAATGAAGTTGGTCGTATTTGAGAGAAATTAGTCAATTTTGACTAATTTCACAATTGTACAATTTGTCAAAATTGTACAATTTTGACAAATTGTACAATTTTGTTTAGTGAAAGTGCACAAATGAAATAATCATGAAGAAATTAGTGAATCGTGTATTTCCTCGCTGCCGCCAAATCTCGCTAGATGAGCTTGAGTAATGAAGCCGCCGCTGTACCCAAGACCCTGACATGACTTTGTAAATAGTGGCTAATGGCTGATATAAAGACTTAATTCATACGGAAAACATGGCAGCATGGCCTAAAAGTCGCCTTAGCCGCCCCTAGAAAGGGGCAAATAAACTACTAACTAACTAAAAATGTTTCATTTTTTCTATTTCTATATTTAGTATAAAATAAAATTAATTAATACAAAGCTTATTTTGTGGAGTTTTGGCGCCATCGAGAGAAAAGATGGTCGAAGTTTTTTCATAATTATTGAATTTCGTGTTAATATTGACTGAAATTAGTCAATTTTGGTGGCATTTTGTACAATTTTGTTCAGTGAAAGTGCACAAATGAAATAATCATGAAGAAATTAGCGTATCGTGTATTTCCTCGTTGCTGCCAAAGCTAATTACATGAGCTTGTGTAAAAAGGCCACCGTTTTACCCAAGAGCCTGACATGACTTACTGACGACTTATGACTGATGACTAATTAAAATTAATTGAAATTGATATAAAATTTGATGCAAATTACTACTTGACTAATAGCTAAATACTAACGTGAAGGTCAAAACTTAAAGAAAGAAAAGAAATAAAATTAATTAATACAAAGCTTATTTTGTTCATGCATTAGCATAACTGTACCTTCTTATACCTACTACTAGTACGATATGCACATGTAATTATTCAAAATTTTGATTTGTTGGTAAAAACGTGCCAAATCAAAGCATAAACTTAAATCACAAATTCTTATTAATAAAATTACACGATTTTATTCTCAGTACTTACACCCAGCCAAACTCGCCTTGTCGACCGTACATGTAAGAGTAAGGGATAGTTCACACTACGAATTTTCACCGCACAGTTTTAATCGCGCGCAAAAAAAACCCTCGCGCGAAATCATATAGCAATTTTTTTTACCACCAGAGTGGATCGTATGTATGAAACATAACGCGGTGAATACTTACAGTTCAGACTAGGCCTAAACGCTCTGTGAACGGTACCCACCTGTCCCTCATTCAATATCACTGTCACAAGTTGCAATATTAATCAAACATATTCATTAATGAACAACTTGTTTATAAAGAAAACTTTCTCTCACGCACAACTCGTCACCAATTCAACTTTACTAATTATTTCATCTCAATACAAGCAGTTTGCCATTTCACCCTTTTCAACTTTTAACTGATTCTATTGAAAAATGAGACATGGTAACTTATCTTCACAAGTCCCTTACTTACAGTCTTTACTCATACACTTTTCACACAAACTCGCCGGTTTTAAAGACTCCTGAGATAAAACCCGATTAATTTGATCGTAAAATGTCAACCTAAGTCTCCCCGGGTACTTACATCCATCCACATTCACATTGTGTATCTGCTTGTCAACCTTTCCTCATTAGTTACACATGACTAAACCAGCAGTGCATGCCCATTCTCATTTTTGCAACTCTTTCTTTCAATCCCACTCTTTCTCGGATCACACAGTTATAAATGCGTCATCGTAACGCCACAGATTTTCCATAATGCTCTCATTTCGGCCGCATTTATGCTACTTCACATGACATACACATATAACACAATATAATATGTATATAGCTAATGATATATTCTTTTAAATCGGTGCTGTGCAGCAACTTGCCCAGGTCATCCACGGCCTGACATATTTTTAGTGCCATAATGACAGTGTTTTGGAATGTTAGATTCAGGTCTGAAGGAAAGAACAGCGGATAGATACAAATACAAATCATAATATACTTTTTTATACTAAGTATCAGAAAGCAAACACGCTAGCGGCTCATCTGTTGGTTAGACACAACTTCACATACCTGTACGTATACCATATGTTACTGCTGCATTATCTTTGGATAGAATCTTTGATCACAAGTCCAATTATTTTTATACTTCAGTACGAAGCACAAGAAGCAAGAGCTGACGATTTGGATGCAAGCAAAGGTAAAGCGGTAATACCAATTCGGGTAAAGTGCATAACAGACTACCACTCAATAAATAATCCTTCTGCTATAAAAAGTGATTGCAAGGAATATATAACCTATAAACACCAAAGTTGGAAATGCTGTGTTAACCTAAAGTTGACGTTTAGATTCTTATTTTAAAAATCATCTGCTTGTTTTGCTAACAAGCAAAAAAAATGTTTTTTCGTATAAAGTAACTTGAATGAATAATTAATTTCAAAGTAACTGCTGCGCAAGCCGCAGACAACAGCTTAAGATTTATGAACAACTTTATCACGCTAGTTTAACTTTAATTACAAGAACTTTTATAATCGAATCCAAGAAAGGAAAGTTTCTAAATTCGATTTTGTGTTTTTTATTTCATTTTTCTATTTTTTTTTTTTTTGTTTATGGTGCAAGATTACTCGGCCAACAGCCAAGCGAATTTGATATTAATTTTATCCAAATAATGGATAAGATCGTCAACATAAATAAAAAAATATGCATTATTAGGTCGCCTCTGTGGTCTAGCGGTTCAGTTGTTGGAATTGACTGCCTGAGGTCCCGGGTTCGAATCCCGGGTCGGGCAACAAAAAGAGAAATGGTTTTTTCCAATTTTCTAAAAAAAACGTTGCTCAGGATTGGATATGTGCCCGGTTGTCACCTATCACATTGTGGGACTTAGTGTCTTCGACTAGTCGTAGGTGCCTGGTTGTGCCTCTGCCTACCTCTTAGGGGATATGGGCGTGAAGAAACTTATTTTTTTATTATTAAGTATAATACAAAAATTACAAGCAGGATGTTGACAAAATTAATGTGGAACCATTTCGGAACCATTTGCTGTCTTTGGAAAAAGAATAATCAAATCGCGACGTTGTGTCTAATAAAATAGTAATAATCGGTTTTTGCACTTTTACTATTATCACTTTAAAAATTACCCATTTCCTCACATTCTCTTTTTACCTTTGTTGAACTTAAGCGTGTATTTCTGACTATTAGAAAACTCGCTATCTTATTTTACATCCTGTTCCCCAAAATTCTCTAAATCTGAATCTTACATAAACATTTTCACATATTATTGCTAAAGTGTGTATAAGTTTTAAATGTTGGTGTATAATAAGGTGTACTAGTGGTCGCCCATTGGTCGAAGTTCGACCATAATAAATTTTAATATTTTGTTGATAAGAACGCTATCTTCATTTCTCAAGACCAACTACTTTGTTTTCAAACTTTTTAGTGCGCCATCTGTGATCTTAGTGTTGTAGTGTGGGTAATATTTTATTTATTAATTTAATGTACTTTATAAGCATCATTATTGAAAAATATTAGCGTTCTGCACTTCTCCTACACATAAACTATAAGTGTGCCTAATTTTATGCTCCTGCGTCCCCGCAATTTTCGTAAAAACGGGTCCAGTGTTTTGGCATCACATATTAATATATAGATACATTCATTCATTCATTCATTATTTGGAATGTAAATGTACATATTGTTAAGACTGTTTCTTTCACTCCATGAAAATGAACTTTGTAACAGATGTAAATAACTTTGTTAAATAATGTAATATTACCCTATTCTTATATGTAACAAACATAAATAATATAATGATCGTAAAATAAAAAAAACAATAACTGCCGACAAAACCTACTTGAAATGTAACTAAGAAACAACTCGCTCACATCTTGCTATCTAACAAAAAAACTTAAATTAAAATAAGTTAAGTCATCTAGACAATACGATGCCACACACGCACACATGCACATGCACAGGCACACGCAACGCATTTATCCCACTTTCAAGCTTATAATATTCCCTCATGTTGGTCCGGGCTCCTTTGCAGGGCCTGCCTTCCTGCCATGCAGATCGTAAAAGGGGAACAAAGGCTAACCGCCACTAGCACCGTGACATCTTACTAGGTGGTAGAGTTTCGCAGCATCTCGCCCGGATTGGTAACACCACCGTATCTATTCCTGCCGCCATAATGTCAGTGCTTACTGTTGACTTCTTCCGATTCGGAGGAAGGGGGAGCCTAACGTCCCGGCCTCACATTGGCAACGCCTACGGTGTTTCTAGGCGGCGGGATTTTCTTATCATCAGGAAATCCGTCTGCTTGTTTGCCTTCCAATATCATAAAAAAAAAATTACAAGCCATCTAATTAAAGTTGCTTTAAACGCATTCCCTGGTAATATTTTTATTTCAGTGGGAAGCTTATTGAATATTTGTATACACATATAATATACTATTTGACCCTATATGTAGAAAAGCGTAGAAACATAGACCGCTTTACCACAAACATCTGTAGACGACGCGCCTGTTTAACTATAAACACTGCTAATAATTTTTTTTAGTAGTAAGGCGGCTACATTTTTAATTGTTTTGTTTCTAAATGTCATGGCCTTAACAAATAATTATTTAGATTTATTCAGTCCACGAAAAATAAATACTTTAAAGTTGGTATATTTAAATTGCAAAACCTTTCAGAGTCCGGATTAGATTACTTAATTTTCTTGCGTTTTATTAATTTCTTCTGCTTCTTATAAATTGCTGGGCCGTTGGTAATTTTTTAAGTAACGCCAAACAATCTGGCTGGCGGTCGCTTTTCATTTTTCATTGTCTGTGCTAAAGCCTAAAGGTTCGAGTAAATGAAATCGTCGACCAGTTCCAATACGAAACACTCAATCTATTGTTTCCTTTTAAACATTTTAAAATATATTGTCTTAAATTCCTTGGTTACAACTTCATTCTTCAAACTTTGACACTATGGTGGCAACAGACTATTTCCGTATTTTGTCTTTTTACTGTCAGTTGTTGACTAATTCTTTCTCCTAAATAACATAATTTAACAAGTATATCTTCACGCCAAATCCCTTACGGCATGCAAACCCGTAAAAATTTCAGTGTTTCCGCACGATTTTGGTTTCGCCCTCGTAATTGTACAAAAAATCCCTAATATATCCGTAGGTACGGTGTTACAAGTTTTTTTAATATCCTCATGTTTATAACATATGTTTTTAGTAATATTCGAAAGGTATCTTACAGGTACGTATGTACGTACGTACGTAAGGTACATCCCCGAAGAGGTAGGCAGAGGCACAACCAGGGCACTCACGACTAGCCGAAGGCACTAAGTCCCACAATGTGATAGGTGGCAAGCCTATCATCAACCGGGCACATATCCAATTCCAAGCAACATTTTTTTTTATTAGAACATTGGAAAACAAAAAAAATACATTATTGAATATAACTCGAAAAACTACCATCTTCTGAATCATGTACCTACTCTTCAGCTCCTACTTTTCAACTTGTTTTTAAGGGGCAACAAACTGAAACGCCCTACATTTTGAACAAGGGCGTTTATTGTAAGCAATTTTATGATTCTTGATATATTTCTATAAAATACTTGTTTTTTAAGTTATGTTTTAGTTTTTAAGTTAAACCGTCAGAAAAGGTGGTTTTATTGTTTTATAATGTAAAACTTTAACTGGCGGTTAGGCCAGAAAATCTGCCCCAAGAAAGATTACACCCACCTTCAAAGCCAAAGCAACTAACATCACGGGGTCAACTTTGAAGTTATATGCGCTTCAGAATCAAAATCCAAATTTGAATGAAAATGTTTGGGTATTTTCTTTGTATGTAAAGAATAATTAATGCATTTGAATGAAACTAGGCAGATCTGCAAAGGTCGTGTCATTTAGCACTAGTTAATCTCTGCCCACCCTGTAAGGAATTTGAAGTGAATGTATTTAAGTAAATACGAGTAAGTTGTATGAAACCTGGTTGCTTGGCGCGAACATGAGGAAAAATGGCTATTTACTCAATTATATCTAGGGTTACTCTTTCTGTGTCAATCCCAGTTATTTACAGCCTAGTCGACCCGCTGAACTTCGTTCCATTAACAATTATAAGAACAGTTTATATTAAGAACAGTTTCTGTGAGAGAATTAAAATTGTTTTTCTTAATTTCCTCGCAACTTTCATCTTTTTCTTATCTTATTATAATCCTGCCCTGAACTGTGACAAATATTATTAAACCAAAATCATGCCGATTCGTCCAGGTGTTTTGGAGTTTTATACGCAAACAAATAGCATTCCACTTTTAAATACACATACATAAAAATCTTTACACCAAATGCCATTGTGGGATAAGCAGAGGGTGTTGAGTGTCAGTTATCATAATCCTTGCAATCCTGTCTAGCACCCATTACTCTTTTCATACAAAGAGCTATTTTCAGAGACTCTTGACACCAGCTTTTAGTCATATCAGTCGTGAAAAATCATCTATACCACCCCGGGCACCTATATCCAACCACATTCGCATTGTCTCTCAATTTTGTCAGTATTTTATCTTCTATTCTTTCCGTATGAGCGAACGAACGGATCATACTCTTTCTCATTTTTACACTAACGTTTTCTTTCAATCCCATTTTATCTCTGTGTTAAATGTGATTGACGCGCGTTACAGATGTTCCGGGTAGCGTCGAGGAAACGGTTATTTTTGCTAAAACCGCTCCGTGTTGCCTTTGTTTCACACATGCACAATAATACAAAAAACATACCCTTAGGGGCCCGGTTTCGTAAAATCTTGTCTCAGGTAGGCTCTACGTCCTTAAAAGAATCCCTGTGCAAAATTTTTATATTTTTACAATTTATGTTTATAACAATCCCAAAAAATGACGATGTTTCCTAATAGGATCCCTTTATCAGGCATGCTAACCAGATTTTCTGTTCCAAAAACAGTTTTTGACTAGTGTCTATGAGCACCCGCGAATGAAAGATTTTTTCATGCTTAGTAAGGTTTGTAATGACTAAAGGATTCGTTCGAGACTTAAGGTCTCAGACATATCAACTTAGAAAGGGATCGTTACCGTATCGTTCCGAGGCGCGGCGATTACGTTACTATTCCGTTTACGATGCTACTGCAACGCATACAACGAGTTTCATACAAACAATAAAGAAATGAAATGAAATGAAATGAAAATTATTTATTTGCGGAATATCTGTGTTAAAAAGTTGTTATAAGGATGTTTAAGAATACAACATATTCTACTACATTGTGGTGTGCATTGTGGTGTGAACGGCTCGAGGCCGCTAGATCACAGATTCCGGCTTGTCTTCCGCTATATTCGGGGGCACTTTTCAAAAAAATAAACACCAAAATCCATTCTATATTGACTGAGTAATTACGTACCAAACATATAAAAAAATCATACTAACAAATTGAGTCTTCCTTCTATTCGGAGTCCGGTTAATACAATACGTACGTATCATCACGTCCATATCCCTGAAGTGGTAGCAGAGGCACAACCAGGGGACCTATGACTAGCCGAAGACACTAAGTCCCACAATGCGATAGGTGGCAAACCTATCGCCAACCGGGCATATTTCCAATCACAAGCAACATTTTTTTATTAGAAAATTGAAAATATATATTTTCTAATTTTTGTTGTTGCCCGACCCGGGGATTGAACCCGCAACTTCAAGAAGTCAAGCTTGATGACAGACCGCCAGACCACAGAGGCGATTTATTTAAATAACTTTACATTTACCCCAAAATTTCAGGTTTAATTACTTAAAACAAAGATAGTCACATAAATTCTAAGTAAAGTAATAGAACCTTAGGAAAGAAACATCACCGGCCAAATGAGGGTAGACTAGTTGCATCCTATTTTCAAACTACGCATTATTATATAGTTAAAACCTACGGAGAATAAAAAAAATCCCCGTGTTGGTCCGGGCTCCTTTGTAGAATAGACCATCTGCCTTCCTTGCCAGGCAGCTCGTAAAGGCGAGCATGGGCTTGCCATCACTAGCACCGTGACATCCGACTAGGTGGTAGAGTTTGGCAGCGACGCGCCCGGATTTGTACCACCGCCTTACCTATTCCTGCCGCCATAACGTCATGACGTGTTCCGGTTTGGAGGGTAAGGTAGCGGGTAAACTTACTTTTACTCGAGGCCTAACATCCTGGCCTCAGGTTGGCAACGCACCATTACCACCTTTGATGTCTCTAGGCGGCGTGAATTTCTTTCCATCAGGAAATCCGTCTGCTTGTTTGCCTTCCTATAACATAAAAAAAAAAGAGAATAATGTAGTTAAAACTTCAGGTTGTATGATATTATAAAAATTGTAAAGTTATTTAGATATTTTTATTTGTTTATTTAGTTATTTAGATTTCTTTAGAGAAATGCTATAAACATTCTTATGCAGTCAGAATTGACTATTGACCAAAGAGTAGGTATATATAATTACTACGTCTTATGAATGTAGGTCATTCTTCAGGTTTCGCTTAAACACTGCTCCAAATTATTAAGATCATAATTAAGTGTATTCATTCGACCATCCATTTCATTCATTCATTCAACCACTCTTATGGCTATATTTACAATAAACCTTTTTTATTTGTGTGAAAGGACAGCGAACAAGCTCACGGCTTTCCTGATAGTAAGAAATAGCCCTGGTTATAGACACCATAGATGTTATAGGTGCGTCACTGTTCTGTGGCTGGAATATCAGGCCCATAGCGCAAGTCCCCTGGCTACCCTAACCTCCAAACCAGAACATGACAGTCGGTATGAACAGGTAAGGTGGGCGATCTCTACCTAGACTGGTTGCTCTTTCACCAGTGGGCTTGTTGGTTATGACTAATAGCCTATGCTTGCCTCTTACGAGTTGCCTTGCAGAGATGCAGATGAGCTATTCTACAAATACGGGTCCCTAGCTTATGCTGTACACATTTAAATAGCTTTAACCTTTCAAAAATTAAAAAAAAATGAATACATCTTCACCCACGCATTAACTTGAAAACAAAAGTAATCCCAACGTTTTATTACCCCAATACAAATTAAATGTACCTCGTGATTGGATTCCTACAAAAGACTGCTTTTATAACTTCTAAAACGTATTTTAAACTGTATTTTCGAGTACTAGAGTTCATTTTGATATAAATCAGCCACTTTAAAACGGTAAACTACATTAGTTAAATACATAAATCTCAAAAGTGAAGCATAAATTGGATTTAAACAAGTGAATGCAGCACACGTGCGGATAAATATTGTGGGGTCGCTTATTTATGATAAAAATATTTTGCAAGCTTAGCAAATTTTATCCGTTTTGAATTTTAACTAAAGTTTCAACTCCTGTTTGGTATTTTACAATTTTAATAGCTGTCACCGGTTCGCCTGTTGAAACGTGCTTTCGCGCGCGTTTTTACGACTATTATCTCAATTTTTCACCAATACCAACACGTCGCTGTGTCTACCGTGGAAGTTCATTCCGCTTGACGTTGACAACCAATAACAGTTCGTATGAGAACAAAATAAAATTACTGTTTTTTCCAATTTATTCTCACCTTCCCTAAACTTAACGAATATTTGAAAACTACAGTTAATTCCTCCAAAGCGTTTTAAGTTTAAGCGAGAACAGTTTTTCCCAGTAATAAAAATAAAATAGTATACATATATAGTACCTAAATATACCTATAATAGACGTTGTTTTGCTATTAGTCACCCTTATCACTTAGGGGTATGAAAAAATAGATGTTATAGAATGTATAGAATCGATCAATTCGGAGGACTATGGTAACTAACATTGTGACACGAGAATTTTATATACTTTTTGTCCCATTATAATGTAAGAAAACTAGGAAAAACAACATTTTAATTTTTCCCATACAAACTGAACTGGTGTAGAGGTTATTCTATATAACAGAAAGTCGTGTTAGTTACACTATTTATAACTTAAGAATGGCAGAACCGATTTGGCTGAAAATCGATAGAAAGGTATCATTAAACCAGAAGACGGATATATGATACTTTTTATCTTGTTCAAAAAATAAAACATTACCCACACTACCATGCATTTGACACACACAAACAACTATATTGATATTGCGATAAAAGATCACAGACGGCGCACTAACTATTCTGGAAACAAAGTAGTTGGTCTATAGAAATGAAGATGGCATTCTTATCAACAAGATATTAAAATTTTCACAGTAAAATATTAAAATGGTCGATTATCTACCAATGGGTGACCACTAGTCTTATATAGAAGGGAAGACATGACAGGTCATAATTTAAAACTAGATAAGTAGATGTATTCTATGAATCGCGTTAACGTTTTCAGGCACAAATAGAAAAAAAATTAGAACGAACGAAGCAGTCTTGTTGAAATGAAATGAAAGTTTTACTTCCGTCGTAAAATACCATTGCTTTAGTTAAGATGAGCTTTTAAATCAGTCTCGTTTTATTACGGCATTGAACGAATGATTTTTGTAAATTTGATTTTTAACTGGTATTGAATTTTGGCGCCATATAAAGAAAAGATGGTCGAAGTTTTTTCCTAATTATTGAATTTTGTGTTAATATTAAGTGAAATTTGTCAATTTTGGTGGCATTTTGTACAATTTTGTTTAGTGAAAGTGCACAAATGAAATAATCATGAAGAAATTAGCGTATCGTGTATTTCCTCGTTACCGTCAAATCGCATTACATGAGCTTGAGTAATGAGGCCACCGCTTTACCCAAGACCCTGACATGACTTATTGACGATTTATGACTTATGACTAATTATAATTGTATCTCGATTTTGTTAAATTTGATGCAAATTTCTACTTGACTAATGGCAAAATACTAACGTGAATGCGAAAACCTAAAGAAAGAAAAGAAAAAAACCTGCTACAATTATTTTTAATTCTTCTTAAATATGGCTACCAATCGTTTTTCATAATATAATCACCCAGTGTCAAGTATAAAACTTACTTATACGTTCCCTTGCGACAGACTAAGTTTCCTTGCTTATAAGTATTTCTTTCATTTTATTCGATAAGCATTTTTCTAGTTAGGCATTTTCGTCGTCATATTAAGGCATACCAAGGTCTTAGGAAAAGCGATGGCATGAGTGCCACTGCTTAGTGATTACTGAGCTTAGTTATACATGCCATATATATTTATATAGAAATTGTTGAATCGTGTATTTTCTCTATGCCATATTATCTTTGTAATCACTTGCTCATTTTAGTGTTTACAAAATGGTACACAAAAAAACGAAGAAAAGTAAAGAATTGCATAGATCACTTGCCAAGTAATAAAAATATTTATAGATCAAAGTTGTTTTTTTGCCACACTTCCACTACTAATCTAAGATACCCGTTTGTTGGTGTCACGTTTTCAACAAATAGTCTAAATTTTTTTGTCTGCCTCCTCCATATAGAATACTGGCCCGGACCAACTTCGTCATCAATTTTCAGATATTAATGTCTGATTGGTAGTCTATTTCTACATTTATCCACGAAAATTAAATCATAATATACAAAAAAAACTCTGTGTTTTAGCGGTTCAGGTGTTGGACTTGACTGCATGAGGTCCTGATTTCGTTTCCCGGGTCGGGATACATAAAGAAAATTGGGTTTTTCCAATTTTCTAATAAAAAAAAAGTTGCTCGGGATTGGTTACATGCCCGGTTGTCGATAGGCTTGCCACCTATCACATTGTTGGACTTAGTATCTTCGGCTAGTTCTGGGTACCTTGGTTGTGTCTCTGCCTAGCTCTTCGGTGATATAGGTAGGCGTGAAGTAGATAATTTACATTAATATATTTTTCCGATGGCAATTTCGGCTTACCCTTATAATAATAGGCTTGCCAACTATCATATTGCGGGACTTAGTGTCTTCAGTCAGCTAGTCGTAGATCTCCTGCCTCCATGTTCGGAGATATGCACACCACAATGTGGTAGAATATGTTGTATTCTTAAATATCTTTATAACAACTTTTTAACACACATATTCCG